>LQNK01001564.1:337567-394513 GCA_001586405.1 Phoebis sennae | reverse complement strand
CATTAAACCTTAACCGCAGAGCTTATTCCGTTGATTTTCGAGGAGTTCCCTGGAATATCTTCCTTGAACCAAATTTATATGCGACCACACATGAACTCTACTCTTTCGAATGCAAAAAAAAATTTCCAAATTGGTCCATAAACGCCGGAGATATGCGGTAACATACATAAAAAAAAAAAAAAAAAATACGGTCGAATTGATAACTTCCTCCTTTTTTTGTAAGTCGGTTAAAAAATGCAAATGCGTGTTATCTTTTGACGCAACGATGAATGTATAAAAAAACATAGGCCCCGAATTGTTAACCTCCTCGTTTCTTTGGAAGACGGGTAATAAAGACTACATTCCACTTTTATACTTTAAGCTATACCAGTGTTCTATGATGGAAATTTGCATATATTTATCGAGAAATATATTAGGATGAATATTAAAAACAAATAAAACCGGTCAAATGTAAGTCGGGCTCCGGCACGAAGGGTCCCGTACTATTTTTTTCCATACCACCGCCCCTCGTTATTATTTAAGATGACACACAGACAAACAGCGCAGGCTTATTATCACAGTCTTGTGTTTACCTTTTTCAGGTACGAATCCCTGAAAAGTATTACGAAAATCTATAATTTCAGGTTTAACCTGAGATGTTCAGTGCGAATATATAAAACAAAAATACTGTCGATTGAGAACCGTCCTAATTTTCAAGTAGACTAAAAAATCTATCCATCTTTTGGAAGTTGGTAAAAATTAACATACCCACAGACAAATTGAAAACTGTCACTTTTACTTTAGGTATTACATAATTTTTGTTTTCGTTATAATTGATATTATACACATTTGAAAATATATTTTCTAAATTGTGTTTCAAACCTTGAAAAAGGTGTTTTAATTTTTTCTTTTGACACGATGATATAAAAATCTTGAAAAGTCTATATTTTCGAGGGTTTTCGCATGATATTATGATATCTTTTGTTTTTAATTATCTATATATGTCCCAAATAATGTATGCATTTTTTAATGAAGAATGACAAACAAGGGCGTTTTATAACCTTCTGTCGTAACCAAGCCACCGTTGTGCTGTAACGTTAAGTTCTATTTACAATTTTTTTCAAACTTATACCTATGAAGCTTTTAACTGATAAGTACGAATTCGCGAAAGTCCTATTTCAGCCCTGCATAAAACATTCTGTTTTCTTATTGAGCTATTACTCAGCAGTCCTTTAAATTTTTAATAAACAAGCGAACAAGCTATTCCTACATTAATAGCTTTTCGTCTGAACTTACTATTCAACTTTAGAAGCGTACTTATAGGTTTACGAAAAGTGTAATTTGGCAACCTCTATTTAATTTTTAAAGACTTGTGACAAATGACACCACATTTACCATTGCTTTCACGATTTTTTTCCTCAGTCACATGCATGGAAAACCACGTCCATAATTATTATATTAATATAAAATGTAACCTATCAGTTTCACTTTATATTGGTCTATCACCGTACATACAATTTTGTTTAAATCGGTCCAGATATCTCGACGTGATTTACGAACATAACAACCGAAAATCGCCATTGATTTGGGGTCAACAAAACATCCATATTGTAAAACAATTACCTTTAAAAACATTAAACGTACCGAAATGGCCTGGTTGCTGTTTCATTGTTTGTATAAATAATAGATAACACATAATCATTATTAATATAATTGATCTATAATATGTACAATGTGTGTAATAATTTTGAGTCTACCTGGCATTTAAAGCCAGTTAACCTTTGGGAATGCGGATATAAGGGGTAAGGTATATACAATTATTTTTGTCATTGATATTTAGAAATGACTAAAAAGTAAAGCTAATATAGACATTATAGTAAGTATTATATTAATTAACTTGTATTCATCATGACCCGTATGCGTCAATGAACATTGGACATATTTGATTTTTTTTTGGCTTATAATGATCTTGTACGTTTCCTATTTGCCGGATCGCGTCCTGGTTGTCTTAATCATAATATCTGCTATCTATGACGTATGGTATATTTCTGGATACATACGTAACAACATCGCACTAAAATTTAAATCAAATCAAATCAAATCGAATCAAATCGAATAGAATCGAATCGAATCGAATCTAATCGAATCGAATTGAATCGAATCGAATCAAATCGAATCGAATCGAATCGAATAAATCGAATCAAATCAAATCAAATCAAATCCATTTATTTGCCAGAATGTGGTTGTACAGGATGTTAAATAATATTAAGGATCTACACAATCGCCAAACATTGGCATGCAAATATTAACAATTACAAAATGTCAGAAAATTTATCATCGCCATAGAAATATAATTCATATAATTATTATTTATAACTATATGCCTTAACTTATTTATAACTATAGCATTAATCAAGTCACAAAATGTCAATTATTATTTATAATTTTGAATTCATTCATGTCACAAAAAAATTTATTTATTAAATATCTTAATGCACATAATGTACACATTTTTATAAAGGGATGTATGGCACCTAGGCATCATTAATCTAGTTGGGTCTCTCTGACCTAGTTGATAGCTCTCTTGTGCAGTTTTAAAGAGATTTTTATATTTTTTGACGAAGATACAGCCTTCAAGAATAAAGAGTCCAGTCAAGGTTAGTAGTTTGCACGTTTTAAATAGTGGTCGACAAGAATCTAAGGGAGAGGCGTTATTGAGTGCTCTGATGCATTTCTTTTGGCCAATAAAAACAGTTTTTGCATCAGTTGAGTTTCTCCAAAATAATACACTGTATCTTAAAACAGGCGTACGTATGATATGCTGTTAGAGCAGCATCGGAAAAATTGTTCTTCTCCATTTTCTTAGAGCAAACACAAACTTATTTATTTTTGTACAAATATTTTCATACTGTATTTTCCAATATGTTGATCTATTTCTATACCCAGAAAATTCGTACTTAGTACGTATTGCCTATTATTTAGTGACTAAATAGGCAATACCAAGGTAGTACAAGTAAGACCTTTTTACCATTAATAAATGTATTATTCTACCCAATTGGACTAGCTTGGGTTAAAAAATATGACGTGGGTCATGAAGGGGTAGTGTAAAAATTACCAAGGCCATGGCACAACAATGTTTGAGAAACAACGTTCTGTCTCTGTGTACAAGTCTTGTTTAACTAAAATAATAATATATTGGTAGGTACTTTAAGAAATAGTTTTTAAAGTGAGTAAGAGCTAGTATAATCAGTATTTTACACGTCAATAAGTTAATACATTAGCCCACCTAGATAATTTTTAATACGGTGAATATAGAGGTCGGGTTGGCGGCGGCTTGGCGCCACGTATCAAGTGATTACTATACTATAAAGCTATAGTATAAATCAAGCGCTGATAGCAGAGTAAGCACGTGAATTTATGCCGTAATTTGGGGCTTACGATTGTGAATTGTTGTTTTTGTTACAAGATTGTAGATTTAGAGATTTATTTCGATTTATAGTACGTACAAGTATTTTTATTCAATTAAAGATATATTTTATAATTGAGTAAAATATGAATGAATGAAAACTCTTTATTATGCACACAAAAATATTAGAAAAATAAAATGTCACACATAGTAGTAAGCATAAAAAGGCGGCCTTATCGCTATGAAGCGATCTCTTCCAGGCAACCCGTGGTAGGAGAGAAAAACAACATAAATATTTAACAACTTAAACAAAAATATATTACAATACTTTTCATAACTTGCTTAGCAAATGTTTTGAAGACAAAATTTAGAATAGTAAAAAATATTTAACAAACTTTTAGATCGTATAAACTATAAAGTAGAAAGTCACAACCAATAAAATTTCTTTAGCTTAATAAAGAAATCCTTTTTTAAGCGAGTTTCCATGAAATCGAGGAGGTTATCAATTCGAGGCGTATTTTTTATGATTTTCAATTAGTGCACTAATATTACGTGATTAAACAATATAACATTTAAATAAATCTTATGTATGTCATAAATAGTACATTCCATGACTGATATATTAAAAATTAAGCAGCGGTACATATTTAAAATAATAAATGTGAGTAAAGTTTGCGTTATGGAATGTGTTATTAAGAAGTTATTAAAAAAATCTAACTTAAGGACCAGTTCCAAACTAAACTAACCATTATTACAAAATGAAGTCGTCATTTTAAATGATTATAACTGAATGCTTTTAATCAAAATTCAGGTCCAATAAATTTAGGCAAAATACATAAATTATAAATGTATTTTGCTTAAATTTATTAAAATTTCTATACTAAAACACAACGTAAGTATAAAAATTTTTGTTCGACGATAATTTGAGAATTGTTTATCCGATCTTGATTAAATTTCATATAATAGTTTAGACAAAAGAAAATGTCACGTTCGAAGACAAGTGAAATTGGTAGGAGGAACGAAGATAGAGGGGGTAAAATAGGTAAATGTTTGTCCAAAGATATAGATAAGAAATAGGCGATTTTCTTATGAATATAGCCGAGTGTGGTATTAAATGAAACGTTGATTGAAGATAACATAGCGGAAAAGAATATATTATAATATATTCTTTCCGCTATAACATATGTCTATTCAGAAAACTCGCAATGTCATAAATAGTTTCATGGCTGATCGACACTGAAAGCCGAGCTAAGGAATAATACCAGCAATTCATTCACTTGCCAAAACATAAATCAATGCACAAGAATGCGATAAAACAATATTTTATTGCGCTTTATATGGAAGATGATGCGAATGGAATAAAAATGATTACTTTATTTTAAATAAAATACTTTTTAAAGGATTTTAAACGCAAGCGTAAAGCGTTTAAAATCCTTTAAAAAGTATTTTATTTAAAATGGAAAGTACTCGCGTTAAAACAAACACAAGATTATACAATGATTACTTTATGGTTCATATATATCGTATCCATAAATTTATCATTGGTCTCTTACATTAGTGTAGCGATAATTCGACGTTGATATTCCAATGCAGTTCTTGAGTCGAATTATATTTTTTATGTTAGGCAAGCGAAGCATGCGGTTGACCTGTTGTTATGTATCCAATCATAGTCTATGAACATCTATAACATGAAATAGTCGCAGTTGCCTTGCCGGCTTGAAGCAATATTCCGAGAGCTAGGATCATTTTTGGGCAGCTGTTTGAGGCAATCTGCAAACTTCTCTGAGGTCTCTTGACGGCCGCGGCAGTAACAAGATGACATACCACGCTATTTGTATGACATTGTGGGCGGTAAACTATGTAAATGTTAGCCAGCCAATAAAAAAAACAGCTAGTTAGTAATTATTTTTCATGACCTTTATGATATATGTTGGAGAGAGGGAAAAAGTAAAAAGCCTTGAATTTTTAGTACAATTTTTTTTCAAGATATTTAGATAATTATCTCGATAATTAACAAAAAAATCGGTTAGGAATATTTTTTAATTCGTCTAAATCAACATATTGTATCCTTGCTGCCCTATTATATTACCATTTACCAAAATTACTGTAAGGAAAAAGTTGGGCGTCTAGCGAAAACGAAGCTAGTAACGAAAAATCAGCTTGTTAGTAATTATATTAGTATATCGTATACTAATATGCATCTTAATAAAGCAGCAAGGATAAAATATGTATTTAGATGAATTAGTATAGGCTATACCAATATGTATCTTCTAAACTACATATTAAATGCATTTTAATGTGGTTCCACTGTCAATATAATTTTGTGCAACTTCATCGCTTGTTCGTCTACACTAGTGAGTTGTAAGGCTAGGTCTACGGAAAACTGCGAATAGAAAGCTCGTAAGTTTTTAAAAATCCGGCGATTACGAAGACCGAAAAAAAATATTAAAAAACATTCAAAGGGTATGGAGAATCAGAAAAAAACAGTAGTGAACTTGACCTCTCTTCAAGTTCATTGCACTTGGAGTAATTACATTTATATAAAATTAATGCTTTGCGATGTATTTATATAATAATTAATAACAATAATAAATATTCAGGAACATTTAACTACATTTATTCATTTAATTAAGAAAAAAAAACATTCAAGTCTCCTTGTAGTTAACAATTTTTCAAAGTTAAAAATAAAATAGATGCTGGTAGTTACTAGTAATTCTAATTGTAATTAAGAAATATGAAGAAGCTTTTAATTTTTGTAAGTTCGGTTTTTCTTGTTTTCTGCCTATTTTTCTTGGAACCTGTTATTTTCTTAATAAATATCGATATGCGGTGACCCGTTTTATAGAAATGAATGTGGAATTTCTAGTATTAACGAACAGAAATGAGGAATAGTTGATAAATACATGCCTCTTTGGATCATTAAAAGTGAGAGTAAAATAGTTACAAACATACATGTTTCCTCACAAGTAGGATTTATATTTTACTAGCGACGTTCCGCGGTTTTACTTGCATTTTATACATATTTATATTCCCGATCCCGTGGCAATTCCGGGAAAAAATAATCTATCACCTAATTTCGCTAATAGCTTTCCTGTATACAAAACATCTTGTTTATCTATTCAGTAGATGTCACGTGATTGAAATCTAAACATCCAGAACTTTCACATTTTTAATATGAGTACGATCGCGATGTAAATGCAAAATTAAACATTTGAGTATCTAATCCGAGCAAGCGACTCCGCGCATTATTTTACTTAACCGTATCTTTATGAGCTCTATCAACCATCAAAACATTAAAGCAATAATGTAGCAGATTTTAAAGCTGAGTCGAGTCATCTTTTTTTAAGGCTAAGATTTGTTCGTATAAATTTCTACAATAATAATCTATTGATTTTCGATAACGTACTCTATTTTATTGCCTTTTGAAAGTTCACGATTTTTTGACGAACCTTAATAGTAGGTATTTATTATTTACAAAGTTTGGTCATTTCATGAAGTAAACGCCCAATAAATTGTTTATGTCGTTATATAGGTATTCATCCATTTATTTGAGCAGGGCATTGGCCACCGTTTTATTTCTCAATAAATCGCCATGAAACCGCTGGATAGAATATGTTCCAACCACGACGTATTAAAAGTTGTGATTGTGACTCCTATATAATATACCGCTTCTAATAACCTGTATTTCAAATGTATCCCTTATAATATTTTAACAAGTTTTATAAAATTTAATACAGACAGAACATGTGTCAATATATTATTCTATCATATTTATATTAGGTTTTATCATAACATCTATTTTATAATTTTTGTTAAATGGAAGACTATTCATTCAAATATTGTGTATTAAATTTTTGTGTAAGGCTTTACATGTTTGTTTTTTTTATCATTATTTACTCTTTCTAATATATTAAATATTAGGTCAATCAACAAAAATGTGCATGATGTGCCTAAGAAGAAAAGCAAATAATTAATTTATCTTCCGATAAAAATAAAAATTAAGTAATATATTAACTTTTATATAAATAAACATTTTCAACTTTAAAAACATACCATTGACAATGACAACGAAATGACATTACCTCTGTATTTATAATTTACATCTGTAATTGAGTAACAAGCTACATTGTTTACGTTTACAATAATTATTGCTAGTCCATTTTTAACCGCATCAAGGAAATCATGGCAAACGAAACGGAACTCCCAAAAAAACGGCGATTACCCAAACTCATGGCCTGTATGACTAAAACCAGTCTAGAGAACCTGCGAAATAGAGCATTGTTCAGTTTAGATGTTCTCGATGCAAAAGGCATCCGAAGGTAATTAGAATTAACTATACCATAATAATATCTCTCCTGACCGATTTCGGCCAGTGCACTCTCTATATCTGTACTCTCATAATCCGATGGGACGGAAGACCAACGCGACTTGAGAGATCAGGTGCAAGACCGACTGTTTTATATGCTCTTCGAGGCTCATGAGTGCTTAGAGCAAATCCATTTTCGTGATATAGGGCTGTAACTGAATTTTTTTGTCAGAAAAATCCCAATACCTGCGTAACTTTTTACCCTTTCCGACAAAAATTAAAACTAGCTCAATTCCTTCTGTTTCCTTTCTTATACTGTGCTGATTCCTGTTTTTCTTTTTTTAACTTCTAAGCAACTTGGTAAACAGCTCGAGCGTCTCCAAAATTTCTTCATTCGATTTGTGTTTGGCCTTCGCAAACACGACCACGCTTCACGACAGTCTTATCCTATCCGCCTGCGCAGAAATCTTCACTTTCTCCTCTTACTATACTGCATCCTTTTTGATCTTCAGACCCCTTGCTTTTTTAAGAGCAATTTCACGGTTTTGCGCTGCGATATTTATTCACTTCGTTCAGCGGATAGGCTCATCTTGAGTGTCCCTGCGCAACGCACTTATTTCTTCAGTGATTCCTATACGGCAACTACAATAAGACTAATGAACTCTCTACCTCTTTATATCACTTTCCTTTATTTAAAACCCGTCTTCGTAATTACCTTAATTCCATTGCTTTTAATTCGGAGTAGTATATATTTATATCCTCACTAGCTTTCCGCCCGCGGCTTCGCCCGCGTGGACTACAAATTTCTGTACTTTGAGGATTTTCGAAGTAGAGGTGGTTTTTAAGATTTAGAAACGTACGTTTGTAAAAATATATCTCGTAAAAGGTTTAAGTTCGAAGTATATCCGACATTAAATATAACAAAAGTGTCACTGTTCAGTTTTATATAATTCTAATAATTCTATTTTATTTTTTTTTTGCAAAATATTGACATTTTGGAAATCTGGCGTGTACTCTCAGAATAAATGAGTTGATGTTTCCATGGATTTAACACATATTTGCTTATGGACGTAAATAATATCTTCTGCATGTTAGTTAGTCTTTGTTGTGATTAGCCGCCATGATCGTAATCTCCTTTCGAGATCAAGAGAAGGCTATATTTATCAATAAAAAGTGCTTTAAATAACACTTAAAATATAAAATTTAATATACCTACACGCATTGATGATATGTTTTGATGGATCACTTTGAACCCTCATATCTTTTTTATTTGTTAACCGATTTGAATGAAATAAACACTTAAACCTCCGGGGGGCTAGCCGTAATACATAATCGAAAACCGTATTTAAATCGGTTAAGCCGTTTCGAAGTTCACTGCGTACAAACGCCCGACAAACAGACAAACAGACAAACAGACAAACAGACAAACAGACAAACAGACAAACAGACAAACCGACAAACAGACAAACAGACAAAAATTCTAAAAATCATTGTTTTGAGTTTAGAATCATAAATGAAACACGAAACACTAATTTTTTCTTGAAAATATTAAATATACAGACACGGCTAGTCTACGATTTTATTATATGTATAGATTTCATACATGTTTATTTATATACTTTTTATATCTATGTAAGTACAGTGTTATATTCACCATAAATTAATTAATATTATAATATGTCGTCATGTATTTCATATTTATTTTATGTTATTTTTTTGGTTTATTGTCCCTTCTTTTTTTGTTTTTAACCGACTTACAAAAAAAGGAGGAGGTTATCAATTCGATCGTATTTTTTTTATGTATGTTACCGCATATCTCCGGCGTTTATGGACCGATTTGGAAATTTTTTTTTGCATTCGAAAGAGTAGAGTTCATGTGTGGTCCCATAGAAATTTGGTTCAAGTCTGATCATCCATGTGGAAGATATTCCAGGGAACTCCTCGAAAATCATAGGAATAAGCTCTGCGGTTAAGGTTTAATGATGTATATATCAACTGAATTGTGACTAGATGATGTGATTACCCTTCACAGGACACTAAAAAGGATAAAATAAAAATTTTTGCCAAAAAATAGAACCGACTTCCTCGCTCTAAAAAGTAGAAAATAACTTTTATTTCATTTTTGTTGAAGTCTATACAAAGTCGGTGCCTTATCTATTTTCAATTTAACAAGATTTTGCACCGACTTTGAATAGATTTCAACAAAAATTACGAACTTTCAAAGGAAATAAATAAAATCAATATCTAATGTGGGGTTTTTAAGTGTAAAGCCATTTTGTGTCTAATTTTGAGATTGAATTATTTTTCACGTAAGATTACGGATTAGCAGCCGAGTTCAGTGAACTTTTGACAGCAACATATTAATGGCAAGAAATATTGAAAGCTCAGCTTTGGGTAATTTTGAATTGAAAAATAAAAATAGCTTAAAAGCTTTTTGCAAAATCAACCAAAAAAAATATAATCATTGTGTATTATTTCGCCGATCAATAACTTATATATATAATATTATAGCACTTCAAATAGGAATAACTTTGCAATGTACAATACATTACAAAAGTTGAGGAAACGTCTTAATTTTTCAATTTAGCTTATTTTTTGGATAACTAGTATGGAGTTAGAAGGGGCGCTACGTGGAATCTACGTGGAAATATAAGGCCAGTTAAAAAAATCAGGGTGTTTATTTTTCTTTCAGCCAGTCAAATGTTTGTTTACAATAAAGTGCATAGCAACATGGCCGGCTAGCATTTTCACTCGTGCAGAAATTGGTAAATTATAAATTGCATTTTGTCGGGCGTTTAGGGGTCAAAAATATTATTTCTTTGGCACAGTAGTTCAAATATTTATTTTTTAAGACCAAATAAAAAAAGGTCCATTAGCCTATAACGTAAGATAGTCATGTTAGCAAAAACTATAAAAATAATATACTTCATTTCATTTTATAATAGTAGAGTAAAGATCGACACGAGTCGCTTTTTTGTGTGTATTTTTTGTACAAATTAATATTATTTTGTAATTGTTATTGTTACATACATTAATTATGTACTGTACATTTTTGAGTAAATGATTACACTGGGTACAAAAACTAAATACATGGATTTTATACGACGTTACGATAATTAATTATTCTTGAATTATAATTATTCTATATATAATTATCTATTCTCTTTAGTTTACATATTCATGACAATTAATTTGTTTTAATTTATTCAATTCTAAAAATGTGGCTTTTATTTTCAAATGAAATAGTAAGTTGATTATTGATTAATATGAGGATGATAATATTTGGATATTATGAAACCGAATTTTTTTATTTTTTTTTATGGAAGTTTAATCGACAATAAAACGTGGACAGTTTTATGCAAAATAAAAGGAAACACGTTGTATGAGATTATTTTAAAACAATACTTTAAAAACAGCATTACCTGTATTGTTTTTAACGATAAATATTTTTTTGAAACAGGAGGAAACGTCCGCTTCATCAATGCCTTATACTTGAACTCCGAGAGTCAGGTTTTTTTGAATCCTCTGACTACCTTCAAGACCTAATTTACGATAATATACAACTAGTTAAACATGATGACATAGGCATTGTGGTAGACTTGAGAAATAGGGAAGATTATTTAGAACATATTTCTGCGGGACTTATTGCGGCCGAGAAATGCCGAGACAAAGGTTATTTTACATTCATCATTAAAACCTAACTATTCCGCGCGGCTTTGCTCTTTTAGTAGATGCAGCTTTCTAATGGTGTAAGGATAGCTGAATTCGGTCTAGTAGTTACCCCTTTATAATGTTAGTGTAGAAAGTATAAATATTCTATTACTTTCACTGTGATAAACATTTAAGGAGATACAAAGAAAGAAAGCTTGGAGCTGCTGTCATTAGCAATGCAATATGCCGAGAAAGGAAAAGGAATATTGTGGCTCGCTGAAAAGTTTTTTCATGCATCAATAGCTGTATCTAGTCAATATCTTATCGATGGAGGGAGGCAAAAGGGCTGCTGCAAATATCATTATGCAACGTTTTTACTAGATAAATGTAAGTATTACCTTCCCATCCCAACCATTATATTTTTTTCATATTTTCTAGGAGGAAAAACCAAAATAATAAATTGGAATTTCCTTAGTTCCAGGTGCAGATCCAGAAGAACCTTTTGTGATCTTAACTGAAGTTAGAGACAGTGCTATTGGCAAGGTTATTTTTTAGTTTAAGTTCACATTGAAAGTCAAAGTCAAAATGTTTATTTTTCAAATTGCCCTCTTTTGAGGCGTTTTGAACGTCATGTAGATACATAATATATTATTATTTACCATCGATTCGGAAGGTTGCTTTGCCGCGGAGAACCGGCAAGAAAGGAGAAGTTGCCTGTACCAAAATGTATTAATACAATGTGGAATTGTTTACAATGATTTGAGCTTAATGGATGATCCAGGGAACTATCCTGCTATTGTTATGGAAAAGTTACAATCCATGGATTTTTGACATACTTGTATTCATTAATACTACAGGCACCATACCCTACATAAAAAATGTTAAGCCTTTATTATTATTACAACCAAAATTAACCATTGCCATCGCCATCAAATATGCCTTGAAGTGTTTGTAACACAACGAGTATGAGGGATCTTAATAACGTTAATATTAAAGATATATTTCCATTAATATTACTTACTTTTGAGGATATAAAAAGTACTGAATTCAGATAATTTTACACATCATTTGCAATCACCTTTTTTATTTAAGGATTGGCCTCTTTATGAAGCAACTGATGAGGAGAAAGTCTCTTCTGAATTATTATTCTGTGCAACAGCTGTGCAGCTGCATAGAGTTCTTGTAAATAAAGCCCGATCCTGTAGAAAAGTTGACCCAGCGAAGTCGGAGAGATTAGCTCGATTAGCAGAAAGACGAGCCAGAGACGGTACAAAGTTATTTTCCATAATATTCAAATCAGTTTGTTTGATTTGTAGGAAGTCATTCACCCGAAAATTATCTAAATATTCGAAATAAAAATTTAAGTTGATTTATAAACGGAATAATGTAATGCTATTCATTAAACATAAATGTAAAATTATATCAATGTCTTGACGAATATAAAAATGCTTTAATGAAATGAAGTTCTGCGTAAATATCGATATCGATATATTAATTATTCCAAGGTTATATCTTACGATCGCCGATCAGTTTCGTTGTCATGATCAAGGCCTTAAGTAAGAAATATTTGCCATAAGAATCATCATAACAACTAATTTTAATAATTATATAATCATTCCTTTAGCACATGACATACCTAAAACTGCGGAAGCTATTATTGAAATCGGAGTAAGCCAATTAGCAATGAACAATTTAAACAATGCTCAAAAAACATTTGAAAAGGCATTCAAAATCTACTCTGAACACAATGACATTAAGGGCTTATGCGAAACTCGAATGCACATGGCGGCTGTGATGCAAAGGTATAAACATTAATGAAATTACTATACTTGTATAATGTTTCATTTTTCTTTCTATTACACCTTAATAATATTTATTTTTAAATGTCGGCACATTTACACAAACCTTACAAATTGAATGTAAATATACCCATTAATATACGCAAATATTGTTTAGTTAATACTAAACATGGTTCATAAAGTGGAATGAGTGGACTTTGCTAATCCAACCTTGGTACTTTCCTTAATGACCACGGTCTCTATGAATGTCTGACGCCCATGATACAGTAATGGTATCTATAATATCATGATAGTTTGCGTAGATAAAGAATAAATGCCATATTTTACATCTAATCAGGTTAGGAGATCACGAAAAAGCAGCCAATTTGCTAACCGAAATGGGAGCGTTAGCAATGGATAATGGTCTGCGTCTACAATTGGGACAGGCCTTGCATCTTTTGGGTGAACTACATTTAAGGCGCGAAAAACCAGAGTTGGGCACTCAGCACCTAACGGAAGCGTTCCAGTGTTTCTTGGGAACGAACTGGGATATGGTATGGTATTCAAAATATGTTTTTATCTACTCGAAGTAAAGCCGTTATGGAATGTAGGGTTAGAATGAACAAGAGCAGGATTGTGCGGCCTATTCAATGAATTTCTTTATTCTGTAAAAAAATATATCAGCATACTCAACATAAAGTAATGTTTCACGACTTTTAGTATATACTAAAGTCCGGAAGCTTGATCTTAGTAACCTATATTACGCACAGACATTTACATATACTGCTAACGTTTTGCGAATATTTTCCTTCAATAGAATTGCAGCGAGCGAGAGCGAAAAATAAATAATAAGGCTGTTAAATGGGCTTCCCCATTCCAGTTCTCTTATGTTAACCGTGATTACCCAGGTTTAATGGCAAAAATACGACATTAAAGTTTTATTTTGTCTCTAAAACGTAACATAGTTGTTATAGCAAATAAAAGGTAATATAATATAATTCTGTTATGGTAAGAAATTTTAAATTACCTACAAATATTACAGCTTAATTGGTTGGTATTAATTTAATCAATTGGCCTGATAATAAAAACTAAATTAACAACTGCTAATTGTATTACGATTTAACAAATGTCGAGTTCAAGGGCATATTAAAGACTAATTAAACTTTGTTTATTTATGTGGTGATTTAGTCCTAGATTCTTACAGACTTATAAAAGTAATTTGATTTTAGAAAAGTAAATCAATAACCGAAAAAAATTTTGAAAATGCCAGTGACTCTGATTTAGGAGTTATATATAAACAGAAAACGATTGTTTTGTATGAAGAAGAAGCTGAACAATCAAGACTTATGATGGCAATTTCTGCAGGTCAGAACAATTAATTACTCAAACGAAGACTTCGTTTCGTTCCTATACCAATATAATTATCAATAACAGCAAAAATTAAACATTAAAATATATTAAGCACACAACAATTTCTTTTCATTTACATATAAAGTGCGAATATTTATAGAAATAAAAGAAATATACGCCATAGAATTTATTTATTAGGAATATATTATCTGATAGAGAGACCATTAAACGTATTTTTGTTCTAAAAGGGTCCAAAAAAGATCTACCTATTTTGTTGTCTTTATAGATATTTAAATGTGGCTATTTTCAATATCGCATAGCATCCGTATCGTAGAAGCGAGACGGTTAATTATATTAGCAATTCTAATAAATGTAACCGTATCGACTTTATTATTACTATATTTTAAAAAATAATAGAGACGCAGGCGCCGTATGTATGAATTTCACGTGACTTTTAGCTCATAAGCACATACAAATATCAGATAAAGAATTAAATATCTTTAAAACCTGTTCTGATCGATCCAGGCTGAACATATGAAATAATATATAATTCGTAAGCCTGTGATGACATAATATATTATGATACTTAAAAAAATATTTAAAAGCATTAAGTTTCCACAATTTACGGCATTGATTTTAATGGTCTATTATAATAATATTATTAACGAATAACCATTTGCATAACATGTATTCAATAGTAATAAAGTTGTGTCCGATTATAGGGTTAGAAATATTTTTGAAAATCAAATTAGGTTTGAAGTTTCATCCAAAATTATCAGAAAAAATTTATAGTATACTTAAGAAAATCCATTGATATAGCTCTGTATTGGTATCTCCCAAAAATACTAGCGGGAGCAGTGCTCGTATATTATAAAGTTTATGAATAAATGTATGAATACATTTACATATTTATTTTCGGCCATTCTGAGAGCTATGGAATTTTTTCGCAAAATTATTCAATAACAAAAATAATGTCTTTTAAAGTTTTTTACGATAAGTATATCGTAATCATGTCGCAATCTAAAAGTTAATAATATATTATTGATAGTTAATTATATTTATTCATAGGCCAAGAACTCATGGCATCTTACTTCAATCTTCTGAGAGAAGCAAACAAATGCTCAATTGCTAAAGTAAAAACAATCGAATGGAAGTTATCTCAAGCTGGATGGTGGGTGAGGAGACATCATCACGACTTCCTGCCGTGCTTGTGCCCCTTACATCAACGATCACCGCTGGATATACTTCGGTACTCTTCATTGATTTTTATTGTACACCAATGAATGCAGGAAATTCTCAACCCTACGTGTGCCACATGAAATATTATCCTGGTCGATATTTTTTAATAGTGTCCTTTTAAGTAATGGATCTTTATTTATGGTAATAAATCAATGTATGTAATATATAATTTATAAAATTGAATCATTGGTTTGTTTAAATGTATTTAAAAAAATGATCGGTTCTTATAAAACAGGTATGAAATATATTTAATAGAGAGTATTATATTTATGCTTGATCCAAACATAACAAAATATTTATAATTTTATATGTTATTAAATCTGATATCGTGTTTTAGTATAACATTGGAGAAAAAATCTATGGCAACGAACTTATCTGGCACAGCAACGAGCACAGATTATAATTTAGCAAGAACTGGCACGGTTGAGGACATGAGAACGTTAAGAAGCAGTTTCACTGGAAACCGAAATATCGAAGGTGAGGATTTAGTCAATAAAACATGTTATTATTTTTTTTCTTTATTGCTTCATTACTTTTATCCTATTCGCATAGACAATATTGACTATTTACAATGCATCATATGCACATTATTATAAAACATAATCCTAACATGATTGAGCAATATTGAAACATTTGTACCTCTTCATCCCATTTAAAAATCTGCCACCCAGATTAATTTTTCATTCTTAACAATAAAAAAATTAACAATAATTTAGTCAGTACTGGTATCACAAATGCATGTAACGTTAAATACTGCATAAATGTGCACATTTTCTACAGTTAAATTTATGTACTAAGTATTAATATATTAGGTTCTATTTGTTGTTTAGCAAGCTTTGGTCATTCTTTTGCGGGGCTCCAGTCGTACTTTGAAACCTTCAGCACGTTTGAGAATAATATCAGCTTGCAGTTTGAAGTCAGATTCCTTGAGGTCTGAGTGGACGCGGAAGTTTCTCAAGATTGTTGACAGAATAATCTTGAGCTTCAGCATGGCATATTTGCGACCTATAAATAAGAAATTTTGGAATTAGCTTGGTCTGGATTTTTTAATTTGAAGGTCATCTTTAGCTATAGAAATATAAAAAATTGGGAAACTTATAATGGCATTGTATATGAATTGTAAATCTACCCACCTACGCAACTCCTTGGTCCAGCAGAGAATGGGACAAAAGCGTAGTAGTGGCGGTTGGCCGAACGTTCTGGCAGGAAGTTATCGGGGTTGAATTTTTCAGGGTTGGGGTAAGTGTCCTCACGACGATGCAGTTTGTAAGTAGCAATAATAACGGTGGAACCAGCTGGAACCTTTTTACCATTGGATGCTGCAAAATACAACATAAAGTTAGACTAAATTGACACACATGGAATATTAAATTAAAGCGTTATTACGAAGACACATACGCAAAGTGATATCTTGTTTCAGGTGACGAGCAATAATTGGTACAGGCGGGAACATGCGGAGCGTTTCCATGAGGCACCGTTCTAAGTATTTCATTTCTAAGGTATCCTGGAAGGTGGCTGGGCGGTCTGAGTCACCGAAAATTCTGTCAAGTTCTTCGACAACTTTATCTTGGATGTCTTGATGTATACCCATAGCGGATAAGAAGAAACTGCTTCCGGCGGCGGTTGTATCGTGACCCTGAATAAATGATGCATTATTAGAAAAACTTCATTTAATAATAATATATATTTAAATTTAAATAGATAATAAACGAACCTCAAACATAATAGTGTCCACTTGTTCTTTGATCTCTTCGTCAGAAATAACGACTCCTCCTTGAGCACTTTCTAATAGTAGGTCAAGGAAAGCCAAACGTTTCTTTTGTCCGACATCATCGTCAACATCCAAGTCATCCTTAAGACCAGCTGATTGCCCGAATGATAATCCTTCAACTGATGTCGTCTTGGCAGGTTCAGCATCTTTTTCAATTACTTCCGACACAACAGCTGATGGTTTCTTGCCAGATTTAAATTCTTCCTTCTTCCTCTTAATGACCTTTGAAAAATATTATAAAATAATAACATATAATTATATATTAATTAAAAATAATTAAATCTCATGGTATCAAAACAAATTAAGTGAGTACCTTCTTAGTCAATCCATGAATGATATCGAGCAATTTGTCTTGAATTTTAGCATGTTGGGTAAAGTTGAAAAGGAAGTCTGGTCTGAGCCAAATCTTGGTGTGTCTCAAGTGGAGGATGTCACACATCTTCATGACAGCCATGGCATATTCAAAACCGCTTCGGTCTTGTGTGCTCTTGTTTACACCCATAGCGGTTTCTGTAAATAAAACGATATAATATTATATTCTAGAAAGCTATTCATAGATGATCGCATCATTGACCTCAATTGTATTTAAAATTTGCCTAATAGCGTTACCGGTATGCAATATTTTAAATGTAATTAAATTAAATTTAAATACAATAAAATCATCCTCAAATCGTGATAGTACGTAATCTTCAACCCATTTTAGTGAATATTGGCCATTAGCGATACGTGCTCCGACTGGGGGGTCGCCAACGATGACCTATTTAGTATCGATAGTACTTTTCCTTATGCTATTTTGAATAACGTTAATTTATATAATTGAATCACGTTCGAAAGCCTGCGGCTATGTTGACACTGAGTTGTATATAAACAACGCATTTGCTTCCATAAAAGTCGCGGATGTTGTTTGAATGCAACAGATTGCCCTATTTTATCATAACATCCTACATTTTATTTAAATACGCCATGGATAATTATTGTAGTAAGATTTCCTGCACTTAATTAAGAATAATGTTCTTTTAATAGATTTATCATAGTGAGATAATAAGTAAAATTATATATTTTTATAGTTTTATGTCTAACTATTCCATTATATTGCGACTTGTCCTGCTTTACTCATTATTGAATATATCGTAAACCTAGTAATTTAATTGTATAATTGATATAGCAGTTTGTTCAATAGCAGATTAAACGTCACGTTGTACATAAACGTTTTGCGGAGGCATGTCCTGTATCACTCTGAGGCTTGTCTCAAGGTAATTTTATTAACGCTGTCTTTGATGAAAATGTAATGTGTCGTATTGCCATTTAAATCATTACGTGACAACGCATTTTAATCGAGCTTGTTTTTTCTTGTCAATCTTTTTGTTAAAAGAGTAGCCAGGTATTATAAATCATAACTGCGGCCGTTACGGAAATTCAAACGCAAGGATATTATTTCGTATTATTTTATGTTAATTATGAATCACGATATATATTCGCGGTTTATTGGCGCTAGGCAAAAAATTAATTGATGTTATGATTGAATTTTTTATTTATATTTTTTTAATAATGGTTATGTTAAATAACATGTTTTTCGCATTAATTATGTAATATTTAACGACTACACGCTCTGTAACGTGACGTGTTCAATAATTAATGAAAATGAATTCTCCGTTTTTTAAAAATCCAAAAATTCATTTAATTTTGCCGGACAATAGGTATATTTTATTCATTTCAGCACATATATTAGCATGTTTTAAGATTTATCTTTGACAATTCGTTATTACAGAGAAGTTCTATTCTTTTTTATTATTTACTAGCTTTCTGCCCGCGGCTTCGCCCGCGTGGACTACAAAATTCTGTACTTTGTGGATTTTCGAAGTAGAAGTGGTAGGACAATTTTTACGATTTATTAACTTCTATTTTATTTAAAAAGAACTGTCCAATCTTTACGATTTAGTAACTGTTATTTTTAAGTCCGAAATATATCCTAAATTTAATAAAACAAAAGCGTCACTGTTCATGCTTGTATAATCCTAAGAATTCTCTTATATTTTTTTTGCAAAATATTTACATTTTCGATATCTGTCGTATACTTCAGAATGAAAGAGACTTGTATGTTTGCACGCATTTAACGCATTCTTGCTTATGGACGCAAATAATAACTTCTGCATGTTGGTTAGTCTTTGTTGTGATTGGCCGCCATGATCATAATCTACTTTGGAGATTAAAAGAGGGCTTTATTTATCATTTAAAAGTACTATGCAAACAACAACTAAAAAGGTTCAACTGAATGTACCTACGCGCATTGATGATGTGGTTTGATGGATAACTTTGAACGCGCATATCTTTTTTATTTTTTAACCGATTTGAATAAAACAAACACTCAAACCTCCGGGGGACTTGCCGTAATAAATAATCGAAAACCGTATTTAAATCGGTTAAGCCGTTTCGGAGTTGACTGCGTACAAACGCCCGACAAACAGACAAACAGACAAACAGACAAAAATTCTAAAAATCATTGTTTTGAGTTTAGAATCACAAATGAAACACGAAACACTAATTTTTCTTGAAAATATGAAATGTACAGACACGGCTAGTCTACGATTTTATTATATGTATAGATTGATTGCTTGAATAGTTGTGGATTGTGGTACCACGGAAAGTCCCGTTTAGAAAAATATGAAGTGCAAATGAACAAAATCAACCTTAAGAGTAAACTTTTTTTACTTTACGCTGTTCTTTCATATACATACCAAGCAAGATTTCCACAGTACATTCACTCATATAATCGTGGCAGTCAAATGTTCCTGTTTCCTTCTTCAGTTTGTCAACAACAGCCTTCGAATTTGCGTTGAAAAGGTCGATGAAACTCTTCAATACGTTTAAATGGAAAGTGGGTGCAATAAGTTTTCGGTGAGATCTCCATTTTTGACCTAAAAATAAAAGTTTAATCAAATGATACGACCTCCAAACGTTCTTAAGTGTAACTACCTCTTTAGTATTCAACGGAGGTACCGCAATGCTTAAGGTGGAGGTTCGCCACCTTCAGGCATGTTTATGTTTATGCTCGGCAGATTTGGTAGCGACGATGCGGACGCTTATTCACAACGGATAAGGAAAGATCTAAATGTAGATAATATGCTTTACCTGATGTTTACGTGCAAAGTCATACGATAGTATTTTTGGTTGTGTGCAACTTACAAGTTCAAATTTGAATATAATTTTATTTAATAATGCAGGTATTCTTAATTCATAATGTTTGAATAACAAACCTGTGCTGATAAGGAGACCGTTTCCGAGCCATGGCTTGAAGAATTTGTACTCGTCAGCCTTGTCGATGTGGACATGGCTGCTTAGGATCAGCTCGACATCACGAGGGTCGTACAAAAACACGAGGAGACGGGGTCCGATCCATACTTTGATGACGCTTTCATCCGGGAATTCTTCACTACGCTTCACGATGTTTGAGAAGATCTCTGCAAGTAATCCGAAAATATAATAAAACAGATAAAATACTCGCTTTTTCATTTTATATTTAAAATTGATGTTTAACACTATTTCTTCATTACTAAATTTGAATGTTATTTTATATTTTATATTCGAAAATTTAGTAATTTCTCTTCTCTGTAATTAACGAATGCGTAATTTACCAGCAGATCCTCCTGTGAATTCTAGGGCGTTTCCAATCAGAGGTAATCCCTTGGGTCCCGCGAGCTTATCGGCCAGTTCGTAGAGGTGACGCCTCGACATCCGCCAGTAGGTGTACCAGAGGATCAGAGCTGGTACCAGCAGCACGTAGAACAGGTTGGTTGCCGCCCATGTGCTGGACTGGGCCACCGTTTCAGCAGCCGCGTAACTCATTGTGAGGTACTTTGCCTGTGAAGGTGACAAAATGTTTAGGATTATTCTTTCTCAACTACACATGTTATTAGAATTTAAAAGTTATTGCGTTTATTTTTATTGGAAATATTTCATATTGCGTGAAAATTGCCGTCGATAAGATTTTTTTAAAGATATATTGTAAATAACCATTGCATTTATTTTAACATATTATTTTCACACTTAAGTTTGATGCAAAAAAGATTGATAATAATTTATGTGATACGCAAAAGGTATAGTTATAAACCAGTTTCATCAACCACAGTGGAATTATTCCCATTCGCCTTGTTTCGAAGAATCGTTGCATTGTTTTCGATCAATTTTGCAAATGGAAAAATAATTGCCATAAGATTTCCGTTTAACTGACCTGCATTTCTTTACAAAATTATAATTCTTAATAATTTTTACTTAAAAATATATATTATATAAATATTGATTGAAAAAAAAATTGTAGGTCCTATTATTTTTTTTCTGCTATTACGGGTAAAAGTAAGTTTTCCCTAAAAATAATAAGCAATTCGGGATCAAGTGTCAAGAATTTATAATTTTAAACTTGAACTCAAACTTATAGAAACTCATTTTGAAAAAAATCTTACTTTTATAAGCAGTTAGAATTCTATGAATTCCTTATTTCTATATTTAAGAAATAAATATATATTTTATTATATATTTAAAGGTTTTATGATTTTATAATCGTCGATATTTAATTTCAGCTTCGGATTCCTGGGCACACAGTATTTCTCGATTTGAAATTGCGAATTATTTACGGATTTACGCAAATTTTAGCACATTAATCCTAATTTAACTGATATTGTAAAAAAATATTCTTTCAACACTTTAAATCACATCAGGTCCTTTGATTGAACATATTCGATACGAGAAATTTAACACAACACTGTATAATCTATATTATTCATCCCTACCTTCTTCCAGTTAGAGCCGGCTCCTACAAGCCACTATTGTATCGAACACCTTGGTTGATGCTGAGAGGTGTCCAGCACGTCTTTATACCGACTATTTATGATTCTCACGCGCTACAACCTATATAGACGCTTCTGACGTCACGAAACGACACCGCTTAGTGCGGCGTGTTTATCGAACTATTATGCAAATGTACCACAGCTTTTATTACGTTTTATTTGTTGAGCTGAAAGCTCTATATACTGAACATCGTTAGCTGCCCAAGCGTCAACACGCATCACAATCCTAACTCGGGGTATGTAAGCTAGAGGAGCTTTATATCTGTATCTTTCTTCAATTTCTTCTATAAGTGAAGGACGCAACAGTGAGATACAAATATTTGCACACAGTTGTAAGTCAAATTTATTCAACAAATCTGTTTAATTTCATATTTGTGGATATTAAAGATGATGTGATTCCATTGATGTAACAAGTTCTTGACGTAGGTTCAAAAGGCGTACAGGTAAATTTACGGTATCATTTATTGTTTTAAGAGATTTATTATTATATATTTTTTTTAATAGAAATCTCTATGTAAAAATATTAGTAGGTATTATTTTTCTTATAAACATGCGTAATTTCTTTTTATTGTGCGATGTAGTATGTATATGTGTGATATAAAATTTCGTTCGACAATATGATCTACGATTCCTGGCTTTAATTGTGTCTTTTTCAACTAAAGAGAACTACTGCTATCTTATATTTTATTTTTATTTTTCTTTATTTGGGATAAAAACAGTTACACAATATATATTGTACAATGGTTGTAAGCATCAGAATTACAATTGCATAACCAACAATATTATCCACATATTAACACTACATTTGAAATGGGTTAAAGATCTTGCTGCAAGTATAAACCCCATTTAAATCAAACTAAATGTAATTTGTATTGATCAACGCATCGATGACCAACTTCCTAAAGCTTACAGCAGACAGTGCAAAGACGTCCAGGTGCTCAAAATTGCTGTTGTAGGATTGTATAAGTTGGTAAATTGGGGCACGGTGCCCTGCGTTTGTTCTACAAAGGTTAGTAGAAAAGAGTTTATTTGCGCGAACTGGACGTCTATGCACAGTCTGAGGCACACTATAGCAAATCCTACTCGTGAGTTGTATACAATCATATTTATTGTGGCACAAATTATACAGCATTAAAGCTCCTAGGAGAAGTCGTCTCTGGTACAAGGTTAGTGTTTTATCAGGCAAGGCGTGATCTGCCTGATCTCTCTCCGGTCGTGTCGGTCTGCCGTCCCATCGGGCTATGAGAGTAAAGGAATAGAGAGTGCACTTGTGTCTGCGCACACACTTGTGCACTATAATATCTCCCGCGCAGTTGGCTGATCTCTGTAGAGATTGGCCGCCGTGGCCGAAATTCGGCTAGGAGGAACGTTACGTTTGTTTTACGTTTTTTTAGTGTTTTATATTTAATTAATAACTGTGAATATGAGATGCGGCTATGATAACAACGTAAATGCATGGCTTTAAAAAACTTTTTCTGAACTCTCTCGATAGAATTTTTGTATTTAAAATAAAAGGGGTTCCAAATAAATGATGCGTATTCAACTTGAGGTCTAATGAGACTATTGAACAAGTAGATATAGGTAGCGATTTGTTTAAAATGGACACTAGATCTCATAACAACACCGTACATCTGAAAGGCCTTACTAACAATTTTTTGGACATGTTTATCAAAGTGTAACTTAGCGTCGAATAGAACACCAAGATCTCGGATACAATCGACCTTATTCAATATTGTGTTACATAATTTATAGTTGTAAGAGATTGAATTACGTTTTTTTGTGAAAGTTATGAAGTTACACTTGGATATACCAAGCTGCAATTTATTGAGTGCGCAGTATTCGGAAAATCGATCCAAGTCTTGCTGTAGTAATAAGCAGTCATTTATATTTGTGATGAATCTATAACATTTAAGATCGTCGGCATATAATAAAAAAATTGAGTTCTGGAAACAAGTGTTGACGTTATTTATAAAATATTAAATAACAGGGGCCCGAGTATCGAGCCCTGCGGTACGCCAGATGTTACTGTTATTGTGTTAGATTGATGTCCATGCAGTACTACTTTTTGAGTCCTATTTGAGATGTACGATAAGAACCACCGAAGTAAGTTACCCCTTATGTAACAAAAATATCGCGCCTGTTGTTTAATAAATAAAAAATTGTCATTTGTCCGAATAATAATGTTTGTGTCATTAGATTATATAATTCAGTGGTCATTTTATTGTTTTATATAGCATGAATTTGTTTATCGGTTGTGTTAGAGACTAACTTATCATCACGTACAAACATTCATGTAAACCCATTGTAATAATGTGTAATAATATTTTTTCTGTCAATCTAAAAACATATAATATATATTAAAATCGTACCTATTATACATAAATCTTTATGCTTTTAAATCATATGATAATGAATACAATAAATTAAATATACGTTAAATGTAATATAAAAAGCAATTCCAGCATTATTTTTTTTTTAATTAAATACATCAGTAGTATGTTAAATCTCGATGCACTTATTAGATGATAAAAATAGTGCAGCCTTGGGAATTAAAAGGTTTAAATGTTGATTGTAACTAATGTGTTTATACTTATGTTAATATATGTATTGTAAATATTATACAAAGCAGTGTTATATGTCATATGGTATTTAAAGGGAATAAAAAACTTGATTATGAATTTCCTATTATAAATTATTTTATGCGTTCAAATAAATATGTATACCAATACTGGTAATAGTAATTAAATACGTAAAATGTAAATCAGGTCAAGTAAATTGATCCTTTAGTTATTTTTGGTTTTTAATACTACGTAGAAGGAAGCATTATTCCATACTTAAAACCTGCATCATGTAGGCCATACACGTTACCCTTCCAGGAAAACCCTAGTCTTCATGTGATCAAACTGTACAGGTATAACCGAGATATCGATACGCTATCCCTCGGTTATGCATGTAAGGTTAAATTCATCAGGCAAAACCTAACGTGTATGCCCTCCCTAATACTTCTCATAGAATAATCTTTCTAGGAAATTATGACTGATTGTCTCGTTGGTCTAGTTACATCGTTAATAAGGTCTTTAATTACAACGAGAGGTCACTGGTTTGAATCTCGGGTGGGGCAAAAAAAAAATGTTCGTGATAACAACCCTGAGTGATGAAGTGCGTCAGAAAGTACTCGAGTGCACTGTGCCTGATC
Source organism: Phoebis sennae (assembly GCA_001586405.1). Classification (NCBI taxonomy): domain Eukaryota; kingdom Metazoa; phylum Arthropoda; class Insecta; order Lepidoptera; family Pieridae; genus Phoebis; species Phoebis sennae. The sequence continues at coordinate 368,996 of LQNK01001564.1, read as the reverse complement.
CCTCTCCCGTCGTGATAGGTTTTTCCATCGGATTATGGAATTAAAGGAAAAAGGAGTATTTTCACACACACACTACGTTATTTCCCGCACAGTTGGCTAGTCTCTGTGGAGATTAACCGCCGTGGACAAAAATCGGTCACGAGGGTCGTTATAAGTCGCATTATCTATTTTTGTTAGAATCCAAAGTAGAAACAACAATGATAGTTCACTTGTAGTTAAATTGAAAAAAAACGAGTGTATCTATATTTGTACGCATACGTCTTGTGTCCCGTCATGTAAATTGCATTTTGTGCATCACAATTTGTCGCTTTTAGAGTATCCTTAAAAAAATAAATGGAAAAAGTGAACTGTGTGTTTTTCATTGTAATCACTTTCGACGTTAGCAAAATTAATAAAAACGGCTTAAAATGAGAAAGAGCAGACACAAAGTAAAAAAGGGTCTGAAATGTATTTTTTCATATTTTTCATGATAGACTTCATAATAAATTTAGATTACTTTTACAAGGCTAAGAACTATATAGTCCCATTCATCTCAATTGTTTTCATTTGTATAAATCGTATGAAAATAAATTTTAGTACATATTGATAGAGATCTACGGTTTACTTTACAAAATTCGTTGATATATATTTTTGCTTTATATCTGTCGTCCGTTTTCTCGGTCATCGTGCATTGTACGTATTTCTTTTTTATATTCACTTTAAAAGACATGCGGCCATGACCAATGACGACGTTTATCCTAGTGCAAAGGTAAACAAGTTCGTAATAGTTCATTATTTTAATATTAATTATCATTCAGTGAATAGATCTGCATTCGTGACGCAAAATGCAGGACATGTGTATTTAGTTATACTTTATAAGATTATTTGCGGCGAAGAATGATAATTCTTAAGATTCAATGCACGGTCTTCCCGTTATATTTCCCTTTTATATAGGAAAAGTTGCGTTACAAACCTTTCATTGACAAAAGATACGTGCATAGCAAAAGGTTACTGGAGACTTGTTAATATCTACTGTATACAGCATAGATTTTTTAAAGTTGACTTGTGTTCATAATTATATATCTATGTGTCATTAATATTTCAATATCTTCTTAATAATAAGTAACTGTGACGAAGTGTTCACTTGTTGTGAACGTCATTGTAGACTGATTTATCGGACGGTTATTCTACTCTTGCACAGAGGTACGTGTTTAATGTCAGCATTATACATTAAACATAATTATTTAAAGCTTTCAAAAAACTCCAGATATATTTTACCATTTCATGTATTAACATAAGAGTTAATTTAGACGTTTAATTAATATTCTTACATCACCCTATCAACGTTTATTTCTTTTTTATAATAGATACATAGATTTTAAATTGTATTACATTAACCTACTTTGACTTATCGTTTTGTAAAATGCGTAGTACGTATTGTCTTTTAAAATATAATGTAGGTATATGGATTTTTCATCGATGTTTTCTTCTGCGCTATTAATAATAACCTTAATATTAATCACTTCCAATATTGATTCCAATTAAAATGAAATTTTTTTTGGCTCTGGTCTTTTGCTTTATCTATATTAATTTTGTCATTTTGATAAAGTTTGTTGTGTTTATAGGGGTATTGAACTGTAATACTTTATGTAACACAAGTTCTAGATTTTAATGTACTAAGGAGTTGTTGAAGGGTAGCTCGCATATTGTAACCGCCTAGTTACAATATGCAGTTGCACTGTAACGCTAATTTGTAGTTTATTCTTTAACCACATTTCATAGTGTGTCGGATAATTATCATCATATATCATATAAAAGAAAAAAAAGTTTAAAATAAAGAATTGTAAATACATTCAAGTAATATGCTACTTTTACTTTTTAATCGAATCTTGAATGTATTATAGAGTTTGCCCACTAAATATGTAATAGAAAAGGCGATGCTGGCGCCCGCTTTATCAACTTATTTCCAGATTTCCAGAATTTTTTTTTGTATGTTCGTCGTTTTGTACATATTGATTACATTGTTTATAATGACTACATGCTAAGTATTACATTCCATTTAGTTTTAGCATACCGTTCTGCTATGAATAGCAGTTAACAATTAAATGCAAACGTCCACAATGATAAGTTTTATATAAAATGTAATGTGGAAATAATGTGTTAAGTATCGATTAGAATTATACAATATTGGTATAGTAATTTGCACGTGTATTAAAGGTAATTAATTCTTGAACATGGAGATAATACGATTTTTGAGACATCTTATAAGTTTAAGGTATTATAATATTTTTTAAAGGTATACAGACACTAGGCTTTATATTACATCAGGATTTAACAATTAAGTTTTGAATACATTTAAAGCTTTTAAAACAAAAGTTACGTAAGGCATATTTTTCACAAACACTAAATAAATAGTAATTCGTCAACTGGTCATTGACGTCATTAATATTAATTAATATTTACAAGCATTTTACAAAACTTATCCTTGTTTAGTAGGGTAAACATAGCATATATTAAAATCTTATTTACCATATGACTTCTTTAAATAATAATATTTCTCATACAGGTTTTATAAAAATGAACATTTTTATACATCTAGGCATCGGTATTAAAAGAAAAAAGTTTGATGCCTCAAACAGATTTAACTTAATTTTAATTAAAGACAAGGTATGGGTACAATGAATTAAAAGTAATTAGTATCTTTATAAACTTTTATTATCCGTATTAAATAATACGGTTAATAAACGTGTAGTACATTTAGTTGATTCCTTATATTTTGGCTGAGGCACGTATTTCATATACCTAGTGTGTTCCCTTTGTGAAGGTATATCAAGTTTGTTATCATCATTTGTTTGTATAAAAATACTTTTTTCTTAACTTATTTTATCATAAAAATATTAGATAAATTTAGGTTGGAAGCATTCTGTTAGGAAAATTAAAAAGCATAGTGGCATGGCATTGCATACAGGTTCACTAAGTACAACTATTGGTAAATTTTAGGTCGGTTGAAATAACATTAAACAATTTAAAATTAAAAGTTACCGACATATTATAAAATATTACTTTAAGCATAAGGTAATTTCATAATGTAGGTATACGATATTTACAGATAGCAAATAAAATAGTTATTATTTTTTTTTTGTAATGTATTAAATAGAATATTCGATTAAATATTCTTATAATTTAGCTGGTCATAGATTACTAACGGCAATAAATAATAATTTTAGCGTCAATATTTTTTTTCTACCATTTATTAACATAATAGTTTAAATAATAAAAATCAAGACAAACCAGTTATGGATCTTGGCGTCATAGTTTTTGTCAGATCAATTTTTGCAAACTGCTCAGTTTTGTTTTTTTTAATTGGTTGGAGTAAATTTAGCATTTTTTGCGCTGAAATGTATAATAACTTACATCTGTTTTTATTGAATGTATAAAAATGGTAACATCAACATTATCTATTTATGCTGAATTTAAAAAATAACAAGACAAATTTGTGTAAAAATTAATTTATTTTAATTGAGTTTAAATGCTAGAAAAAATAAATATTAATAATGTAAATTTAAAGATGTGTCATTCATGAATATTGTGTAGGAATCATACATGTAATACACAGTGACGGCTCACTACATAATATGTTAAAACTTAGTCCCGGGAGGGACATTTTCACAAAGGCGAACAGGGTCGGAAAGTAGACGTTTTCGTTGAAAATTGAATGAATCTTAGTAATGGTCAGAGATTGAGGATGTACGAGTAGTTCATACCACATGCACAAGACAGTAGCTGTACTGTGTTTCCCGGTGTTTGGGGCCCGGAGGCCTGTATTCCCATCCTTTCCATCCACTCTTCTCCAATCCTGTTCTACTTCTCTCCCTATTTCGCATTGTTATTCTCTCCTTAAACCCTCCCCCTACCTCCAAAGCGTTTAGTAAAATACACAATTATGTCGGTGTAATGTGATGTATTTCTTCGGTGAACATCTAAATATATTTTTTTTATTTCAATGACTAGCTATGATAAGCCGAATTGTTCCAGCAGGTCTCGATTTATAAGTGTTGTAACAAACCCATCTTTGTTTTAAATAGATTTAATAACATGTTGCTCTATCGTGAAAAATTATCACGATTAAATAAAATATATTCATTATAAATTATATTAACCAGTATTAAGTTGTTATACAATATATACACAATTGAATGAAAAAAATATGAGCCCAAAACTTTTTATTCGATCACTGACAGGTTTCCATCCGGTAATATCATTAATAACCTTGAAAATATAAAAATATTCGTGTGTTAGGGTTGCCATAATCGACCAATCATACAAAGACGTAGAATTTATTTAAATAATGTATTTTTGTTATTATATATAATGATTTTAGCAAACGTAATAAATACTACCAATTCAAACTGTACCTGTTTATTAGATGAATAGCAATCGTAGCTCCTTATATGTTGTTATATTTTCTAATATTAACTTGTGAATGCAAGCTTTTCACTTTTCTTAGATATATTTATGTAGTTTATAAATGGTAGCAGTATTAAAAATACTTATACATTCGACAGTATGCCATATTATCTAGAAATATAAAAATGATCCAGACCCCCACTGAGTAACTGTGTTTTGTTATTCTAATAGTTTTTAATTTATTCAACTAAAATATTTTTACAACAACGTGATTTTTCCATAACAAATTTGTGCGTGGTCTTTATTCGTTCATCAAACCCTTTCTTAAAAACCGGTTTGTATAAGTTAAATCAAAAGTCTGAGTGGAGAGGATGCAAACAGCTTTATTTTAGTTAATTCCGCGGAAAATATTGTACGTAAATCAATCATAATTGTACTTCGCAGTTTTGATATATTAATGTTTTTACAGAATTCATGAAAATGATTAATTCGTTAACTTTATAAACAACTAGCTGTGCCCCATGATTTAACCCGCGTATATTTCCCGTTCCTGTGGGATTTTCAGAATAAAAAGTATGTATTCTGGGGTTACGAACAATCTCTGTACAAAATTTCATCCAAATCGGTTTAGTGATTTAAGCGTGAAGAAGAGACAGACATACAGACAGAGTTATTTCGCGGGTAAGGTTAAAACCGATAAACAAACCCTAAAGTATAATAGGCCTCCATGATGCGGCCAGCTTTGTAATTCTGGGCTCAATATTTTATTATTCGTTAATAACAGTATTTATAAAGAACTTTTATTTTTAGTAATGTTTTATCCTTGCTCATTAGTTTTATGAACTCAAATAAACCTATCATTGAAGTTGTGGACACAAGAAAATTGCATATAGGACAGGGTCTACGTAAATAACAATAGCTGCTATTGATCTGTCTCATTCCTCGGTCTATCCATTTAAACTTACCTATATGACGAATCTATCAACAATTACTCAATGATATTACGGGGCCATCGCATTAAAATGTTATTTCAAGCATAGGATGCTGAAAAAACTCGATCTCTAAAAATGTAGAAATTATTATTAAGTTGCATTTTGTAGGAAACGGCGAAGCGAAGTGTCATTAACCCAGCATTATGTTATTTAGGTATGGGAGGATTCAATCAACCTTAGTATGTTTGGGATGATATTTCGGTTTAGCGCGCAGAGAATCCGAATTTGTGTATATTGTATTTTTTGTGCTTGTATATTTTAAACAGCGGCAACATTTTTGCATTCAGTTACATATACGCTGCAAAACCGTCTCTTTTACCATACATTATTAAAATACAGTTTGGTTACATATTACTTAATTTGTTTCTATTCATTTACGCTGAAAGCTATTACAACATTATGAATTATTTCATAGTTTATATTGAAATATTAAAATGTGGTTATTTTCCACAGTTTCCTCCGTATGCATGATAACATTCGGAATCAATTAACAATTGGGATTCATTAACTTGTCCATCAAATTGTGGCGATTTATATTCATTTGGTTTCATGATAAATTAAATATATATCTCGTAGATTATGAATAAAAGTTTTCGTAAAACTGCAAACATGTATATGTCTAGAATTAGCAATAACTGCGCATTTTACTTTTGCGTTTTAAGCATTCGCAAGAATTGACTTCATTGCTTGGGTACCTAGTACCTACGTAGTATTTTATTGCACGCCGAGTTGATTTCTTTCGTAATTTAACTTTGTGTTTGAAGTTTCAGTTTCGTTTAGTCCCTTTCAATTTTCAAATATTGAATAATTTTACTTTGAAAAGACTTAGGTCTCACATTCATATTAGGACGCAGTTACATCGTGACATACTTTTTTAAGATCGTTATTTAGGTAGAAACAGGATTAATAAGATGTAATAAATTTGATAGTAGTAAGCAAAGCCCGTCAAAACAAGTAATTAAATACTTATGGGTATATTATATAAGCACCATAAAAAATCACTAATAATATCTTAGCGGTTGTTTACGTTTTCAAATATCTTGTGAAGTCATAAATTCTTGGTGTAGTTGAGCTTTTTTAAATATATAAATTGTTTATGTCGTCTCTCCAAATTAAAAAAAAACCGTAAAGGATCACATCCTCAGCCGTTAGCCGTCTGTCTGTCTGGTATAACTTTTTCTCAGCAATAGCTTAAGACATCAAGGTGCCTTAATAAATATCATATATTCAAATTTATTCAGTCCTTATGCCGTGAAAAAGTCTAAATATATACCTAGGTCAACGCGATCATTAGAAACAACCGTTTTGTTGCATTTTTGCAATAAATATCAAAGTATTAAAGGAACTTCCCGTTGACCTAGACCATGTAATTTGGCAAAAAGCTAGGTATTCTAGCACGTCTTGAAAGGAAAAAATATTATACTTTGTAATTAATCCTTGTTTACGCCAGAGGCTTGGCGCTCGCTACAAAATCATCCTTTTTAATGGTGTTAATGGTTTTTTTAATTTCCGGTAACAATATGTAATATAAAAATAGTATAAACATTTTGATTTTATTATCTAGTACTCTAGATAGAAGATATATGTTTAGGCACTTAACGTCTATCATACGCAAATACGTCGCAGATGCCTTGCCAGCTTCAAGGGATAAAGAGGATACCTAAAGAGAGGATAAATGATGAGGAAGAGAGGTAATACATAATGGAAGAGGAATGAGGTGGGAATACTGGCCTCCTGACCCCCGCTCACGGTACGAATCACGATGCAAAACTGCTTGACGTCGATCTTTTACTGAAGGGGTGGAAATTACACCTGCACCTGTGCGAGCTTGGTCCAATCATGCAATACTCGGCTCCCACTCTTTTATTTCTGTAGATGTTTTGGAGCAGAATTACTCTCTGTCGCCTATTATGACATTCACGGGTAGAAATGGGGTGGCGACACATGTATTCACCATGGGTAAGTTATACCTATGTTCCATATTGAAAACATATTTCTAATCGTAGAATCTGGCGAAAAAATACATAAACGGTTATGTAACTATCAAGTTTTTAAGTAATAAATAACCCTTATAATATTATTACGCATAAATTATACTGTGGTCGAAATTCCGCCCGCCTATAAATAATAAATAATTGATGTTGAATTCATAGAATAATGGGATTGTTAATTATAATAGACCCCTGTACGTTTCCATTTGACGTCATTTTGTTATTAGACATATTTTTTTTATTCTAATATGACTACTTAAATAAATTTGCTCTTTATGAAAGCGAAAATATTTGTAATTACTAGGTAATATTCACATAGAATATTGCGTTACTGAGAGGTAGATTTTACATAATTTCGGAGTTCTATAGTTGAATCCTCTGCAAATAAATAATATGTAACGTAGACATATAGCAATTAATTGTATGAAACCTGAACCAATTAAATTATTGATTAAATAAAAATTTTTGCCAAAAAATAGAACCGACTTCCTCGCTGTAAAAAGTAGAAAATAACTTTTATTTCATTTTTTTTACATCTATACAAAGTCTAGATAAAGGCAGTGGTATTTTTTATACAATTTTCATATAAACCAAAATAGTATGTCAAATTATATTTTCATCACGAATTACATCAATTACACCTTCAATTACATCATCAAGATTCCAAACTTACAGTTGTATAATTAATTCGTAAAAAACTATATTTTATTTAACGTTTTTTCCAATAAACTATCCAAAAAAGTTGAATGGAAAGAAATACTAATGATATGTAAGTTTCTTGGACACGCATCCACAGAAAATATTGATATATGAGCACAAGTAATATTTATTAAGAGTCTCTGGACACCCTCAGACTCGTTACAAGTTACAAGCTAAAAGTTGCAAAAACATTTATGATAAACAAAATTCTCTAATGCACGTGTGAAAAAATTTTTGTAAATCACAAAATGACAATGATTTCACTTGTAAACTGTAATTTTCACATGTAGTTATGATGAATGCATTAAAATTTTAAAATTCTCAAATTTACAAGCGAAAAGGCTTGTAATATAAGGCTTGTAACGTTTGATGAATAGGGCACAGATCATTGTGGAAAATTTATAAACCATTGGAAATTTAAATATAATTGCTCATTTACGCGTACACATCCGTTTTTAACGTCATAAGTATTACGTTTTGTAAAAAAGGAACGCAGTCGTTTTTTCTACCACATATGAGTAGGTACAGTCTGAAGATTCTAGGATGAAGTACATGTTTGTTGTCATTAGTTTTTATAACTACTACTACTAGTACTGCACTAACGTTTGCAAACGTTTTGCAAACGGTACGAGTTTTAATACGTCCTTGAAAATGTTGAATCTGGTAATCACTACATCTCACGTTTTAAATTAATCTACTGCAAAATTCTACCTATACTTTCATATTGTGATCAAGGTAGTGAAGAAAACAATTCTCGGAACGGATTGAAATGTATTTCGAATGCAACTCGAATGGGTTTTTTGTTCAGCTAGAATGAATATCAGTCACAGTTCACATTTTATTTCACGGCCAATTAGCGAATGGAAAAATTTATATTTCCTTGGGCGCTTGTCCTGATGGTCAAAATGCGGTTGCAGTGTGGCAAGCGCGCAGCTGAAGCTCAAAGCCCTGGAAAAACCGTATAAATACCAATGATTTTGCAATTAATAATGACAAAGATAAGTGATCTTATTATATTTTGTATAAAAACCTACGTATGAGCATAATACACAGACATAATTATAGATAGCTCTCATGAGCTATCTGCTAATCTGCTATATAATAAGAGCTATTTTTAAACTCTATTCAGTAGGTAGTTCCGGAGATGAACGTGATAAAACAAACAAATAAAACATTTAGTTTAAAACATAACTAGCTTCCCGCTCGCGGCTTCGCTCGTCTGGACTACAAAATTCTGTGTTTTGTAGAGGCGCATACATATTTTATACACTTTATGCAATAAAAATAAAATGCGGAATTGGAAGAAAATATATAAAAAAGAAAAAAAAAACAAATAGTCATAACTCTATGAGATAAGTTATGCTTTAAAAATATTTAATAAATCTCAATGTGCTTAACAGTAATTTGAATTCAGATTTGTACACATATTCTAATACATATAATATAATAACAATTTTTAAGTCGTCAAATTCAAATTCAAATCAAAAATATTCTTACCATGGTTATAGCAAATATTTTTGAATATTTTTGATTAAAAGATAAAGATTTATATGACAAATACCAATTTAGAGTATGTATTTCAACACATATATGGTGAGAACTAAATACAAAGGTGTTTCCAATAATAGTTGCCCTTGAGATGTAAAGGGCTAAATAATTATAGTATTATTTTTTTGTCAACTTTAACCGGGGATAAAACTGGGCTATCGGATTAGGAGTGTAGTTCAACACCGACTTAGCAACTCTTTTTATTATTTTTTATATTTAATTGAGAGTGGTCATTTATAAATGACGTTGTGTAACATATATAAATAGATCCTAGATTTCTAGAATCTAGACGAAATAATATTGAATCAGTTTAATAAACAGTAATTAAATTTTAATTATATGTTGGATATGCGTACCGAACATAGTAAAAATTAAGAACATTTAAAGATTCTACAATCGCTTTTGCTTTGTTAAAACAAATTTTCGAACTTTATATGTTAATGTAATATTATATATAAAGAAATAATTAATATTAGTATAAATAATATTAGTATCTCTTGTTTCATTTTTTACTCTAAACTCAAAACAATTATTCTTAGAATTTTTGTCCGTTTATCTGTTTCTCGGGCGTTTTTACGCACTGAACTCCGAAACAGCCTGAAACGGCTTAATGATTTAGACAAGCACCCTAGAGGTTTTAGTGTTTCATTCAAATCGGTTAACAAATAAAAAAGAGCAATTTTTAATGATAAATGTAGCCTTCTCTTGATCTCTAAAGTAGATTTCGATTATGGCGGCCAATCACAAGATGCAGAAGATATTATTTGCGTCCATAAGTAAATATGCATTAAATGCATGCAAACATCAACTCTTTCATTCTGAGGGAATACGACAGATTTCCAAGATGTCAATATTTTGCAAAAAAAATAAAATAGAATTATTAGAATTATATAAACATGAAGAGTGACACTTTTGTTATATATAATTTAGGATATACTCCGAACTTAAACCCTTGACAAGATATATTTACAAACTTACGTTCCTAAATCTTAAAAATTGTCATACAACCTCTACTTCGAAAATCCATGAAGTACAGAATTTTGTAGTCCACGCGGTTAAAGCCGCGAGCGGAAAGCTAGTAGTAAATATATGCAGTAAATTGTCAGTGTAGAGCATAATTATTTTACCTGTCTGTCGGATTATTATAACCAGTCTAGTAAATATGTTCAATGCACAGGTCTTAAAAATAAGTTAAATGCTAACAAAATAGATAGGCACAGAAATTAAACTCCAACAAAACGAGTTCAAACAACGCACTCATAGACAGCGTTCATCGACGCGAAATATTTCCCTTTGACACGCACATCTAATCTGGACCTGTCTCTCTAGAACTTGCGTAGGTATGAGAAGTGAAAAGTGAAGTATATACGCGAATTTGACGTCTGTAACTATCTATTTTGTAATAAAATTTTGAATTAATTTGTGTATCATATAAATAATGGTCGACTTTTAGGTTTTATACTAATAAACAAATTATTAAAATAAAAAGTGAAATTTTATTTTACACAAATATTCCATCTACATTGTATTCAAAATAGCCTTGTATGATAGATTTTCTGACCAATTTTGACTATGGTGGCCAACCTCAGCAGAATGAGAGCGAATACAGGTCCACAAGTCATAAACGTTTGTCAATTAATTAAATTGCACCTTTAGTATATTTAATATATTGTTTTTATTGTGGTGCTGTATTAAATTATCATTTTGCATAAACGTGTGCTAATTATTGCGATTAATATTGTCTGTGTATATATGCATCATGTTATTATAATAATCCAGTCTCGTTGTTGTATTTTAATGACCAGATTTTTATTGAATTACATAATTGCTTTACAACGATACGTTTATAAAATAGAGATTTTTTCATATGTTTCATTCAATTTATATAATTGAATGAACAAGTCCCTATGCCAGTATGGCCTTATGGTATCCAGCTGTGGGGCTGTATCAAAAAAAGCAAAATCCTGATAATGCAGCGCTTTCAAAACAAGGCCTTCAGGAACATTGCATTAAAATGGTAATCATACACAAAGTTATATAAAAATATGCAGAAACTCGCCAACATCGACTTCTCCACCAGGTTAACCTTGAGGCTATCCAGCTCAGCTGGTTGGTGTGTCTCGTTTGCCCAACGCAAAGTCCTTCTCAAACCCTTCACACTCGATTTTAAGCAAGCTAGAAATTTATGGAGATATAAGAAGGTCAAATTCCTGCAACGCAGAGTAGGCTGATTATTCAGTTGCTAAAGAAACATCGATAAACGTTCCTCCTTGGCTTATATATCCAATTAAATTACGAAAACATCATGTAAAATGATGAAATCGAGGTTGAAACTTGGGATGAAACACTCCCAAGATACATTAGTATCGTCTCACGTTACAAAAACATTTTGTAATTTCTAAAATAAATATAAAACTCTCCTTAAGCTGTCCTAAGGGAGCTGTTTAGATAAAAAAATATTTTATAAGCAAAATATAATAAAATTATATTTAAAAAAATAACTAGTGAGTGACTGAGTGATGTAAATTAAAATAATCGAAAACATAAATAAATTAGGTACCATTGAAATGTTCTTTAAAAATTAAATAGAATTTACTCAATAACGTTTTTGTTTTCAGCCACTCGAGCGAAGGTGCGGATGTAGTAATATAAATCAAAACATTGTTAAAATAAAAATTTAAATAACAGATCGAACCATCGTTATTCGATCGTTAGTCTTCTAACAAATAAAAATACGTTAAATTTTCGATTTTAACCAACGATTTCCGAATATAATATCAATAGGTTTATTTATTCTATTATTGAAAAAATTATATTTATTCGCGCTATTCCTATTTTGCATTGTAGGTAAATTTTTAAGAGGACTTCCAAGGGTTTTAGTTTGTTCAAACAAATGTTAAATTTTGTTAGTCTTTCATGAAAAAAAATACACTCAATATCTATGGTATGTTGTTTACATATATACTTTACATTTAAATGTCTGCAAATAGGCATAGCGTCCTTATTTTTGTTTACAATTTGGTAAATAATAAGGAAATAATATAGTCATTTCAGGATAAGTAGTAATAATAGATAAAAGTTTAAATAAAAAAATAAAACGAGTGCCTAACACGGATAACGTATAATTTCATTAGAATCATATTAATTACCTATAAGCAAATATTCATATAAACCTAGTTCAAATATTGAGTTGGTATTAATAGCTGAATGTACTATGATCACAAACGATATTCGAATGGTTTAAAATAAAAATGGATGTTAGCCGTGAAAACAAAATCTATACATACTATTTTTTATGATTTTTTATTGCTTTTTACTTACTGCTTAAAGAGAAAGGGTACGAAATTGTTTATATCTTTAGAAGCATATATTTTGTCAACTATTTATTTGAGTAAAAGACCAATTTTGGGAACTTCCTTCTATTTTTAAAGGTCTATCAAATGTTCCCACCCTCATTTATTCGGTCACATGTCTCGACACTGGAAATCCAACGTTAGTGTTATTTCCAAATAAAATATAGTCTTTAAATTAAACCTAGTATTCGATTATATTATTGGACCATAGTAAAATCGATCTGGTTACTGTTTTCATATGATCATATGATTATTTCTGCACAAAAGAATTTTAATTGAATTTATATTTTTAACGACATGTTGGCAAACTTGAGTATTATAAGGTTTGAATAATTAAGTACTTTATAGTGATAACTTCTCAACAATATTATAATAAATAATGATAAAATATCAACGTCTTACTTACACTAATTGTCGAAAGCAATTAGATTTTAAACCGTGTATACTACACGTTGCTATTGTTCATAATTACAGATTTTTATTATTATTGTGAAAAATTTATGTTATTAAATTAAAATGATTTGAATTGCTAATATTATAAGTTGCATGTAATCGCTTTTGTCATTCTTTGTTTTTATTTTTGGCAGCTCACTTTGTCATTGATGTCAAAAAAAACTTTGGCTTCGTGTCGATGTCTTGTTAAACATAATAAGGAAATTTGAAGTGACCATTGTTTTAAAATAATTTAAATGCAGTGTAATTCTTTATAAAATGAATCAGAAAAGACGTATTAAATCGCCTCCTCTTCGAAAAGTCAATCCTATCGCCACACCATACAAATTAAACATAGAAAAATCGGCATCAGAAAATCATAGTCGGAGCAGCTTGAAAACTGTACAAGAAGAAACAAAGAACGATTTTATCGAAGATGTACCAGAACGCGATGAATGAAGCGAAGCATTCAAATCGGAAGTTGAGAGGTTTATAGAGATATCGAAATATTTCTCGAGCCCTCTTAGGAAAACAGCGTCATATGTGTGCGAAAATAGGCTAGTTTCATATCCCAATCCTTACAGACTGGAATATAAAAGAGGCGGCGTCACAACTTATCATATCAAGTTTTGTAATTTAATTTTGGAACCAGTTTATATTAAGCTATACAAACTCGTTCCAGATTTAGAAGAAATTAAATTTATTAACCTTTCTTTATCGAGATGCAAGAGAATCCCACCAGGCCTCTCGTTTAATTTAGGTTTCGTGTATGACGACGTTAATGAAAAGTCTGCACGGAACGCGAAAATGATATTCGTGGCTTCGAGAAAATCGACCACACCTTGCTATCAGATATGTGAGATTGATTTAAATATAGACGCATTAAAAATTCGTAGACTCTAGAACTTGATCGTGTGGCCTATGCCGACCTTTACAATAGCCGACTTTGACCATGGTTTTTTTTAATAACATATTCCAACATTTAACTTCGCAAAATAAAATGTCTCGAATTTGTATTTTTTTTTGTATAATTATAACAGCGGCAACTGAATAGATTATCGCTTCCTCTTTATTAGTTTTCAATGTTAATACCGATTATAATGAGCTCAAGTAGATGTGCAATGTTAGAATGCACGTTGAACAAGATAATTCGCATATCATTATGCAATATAAATACCTATACACCTGGGCGAATAATAATTTCATAAACTTGACCGTCGTCGGAACGCGGTTAACTCGTGCCGGTCTGCTCGAGGGTAAAGAGTTCAAGACTGCAAGAAACCGGTAGCTCATGCAATACGGATACAAAATAAATGGCCGATGGAAACATTATTCCTTGGAAAAATACTAAGATTTAGTTGTGTACTAACAAAGTCGATACGTTATACTAAACCGGTAATCTTCGATGACGTCTTTTATAGCTATGGCAAAAATATTTCTATTTCGAGAACGTGTTAGAAAAACAACCAGTGATTAGACACGTAGAATTAGCCTTTACAAAAAATGACCTATACAATATTGCTTCGTTTTATTTTAACGTTCTGTACGTTTAAAACAATAAAAAATTGGAAGATTTTAGGTATTATACTTCAGAAGGTCAAACTCATAGCAATCTCGTTAAATGTAAATGTTAGTTCAATATATTGCATAACCGATGTACAAACATTTTCTGAGTGCTGAACTACATATTCATAATTTAAATTCGGGGTATATAGATCATTAAAACGTAAATCATCACTTAATCCAGCTATTATAATAAATCTGTATACGAAATTTCATCAAAATCCGTTCGGTAGTTGCGGCGTGATTTACATGCAAACATCCAAAGATCCAAACACACAAATATTTTTAATAGATCTAACTTTAATCTAACAAAAAAGGAATGTAGAAACATTTAATATGATTTATAAACATCTCTTCAACGAAATTCCATTTGCGTATTTACGCGACTTAATTTTTTTATCTATTGTCCCTGCCTTAATAATTACTTTTTACAAATCGAATTTAGCCTATGAGCTGACACTATCTATCATCTTTTAACTCACGTACCTACAAACAGGCAATCAGACAAAAATAAAAAATCTATCCTTTATTTAGGCGTGTAAAAACATATTTTTTTAATAAAGTAGTCAATTTAATGTACCTATAGAAATGGTCTAGTAACTTTTTTTTTCATAAAATTAGGTATAGATTAAAATTTAACTATACTTTCAGAATCGTCCATTAAAAATGAACCTGTAGTTTAAAAGTTAAGATATATTAATCAAATATAATTTAATGACTCGTATGCAAAACGATATTTAATATTTGCAAAGTTTAATACATTTGTTTAACCTTAAACGATCCAGACGCATTATACAATAATAACGATTGGAAAAAATATTTGATAGCACCTAAAAAGATTTTTCTTGAGTCTGTGTTTTAATTAATATTTTCTGATGCATGTAGCATCAAAGAATGGACAAAAACTTTATTTTTTGAATAATGAAGTTTGCTTTTGGTAGATTTTTGTAGAGCTCTGGTTGTATAAGGAATATAAGAAAAGTATGAGAGAAGATAAGTTAACGTAATATTTGCCTACTTCTTTAAAAAACTACTTGTTTTATTTGTCGTGGGACCTATGGACAAACCGCAAAAGTAACGAGGACAACCTGAATTATATTTAAGGTATTTTATTAAGGTGAGACCCATAAATTTTACTAAACATATAAAGCATTTATAAGTTCCTAAGCGACAATATTTAAATATTAATCAATCATTATATCAATAACATAACTTTTATTACCTGCTCTTTCAGGCAGATGAAACTTCAATTAGGTCAGTGTGTGGGTCTTTAAAGCTTGGAAAACCACAAGCCTACACTCTACACAATATGGTAAATTCTTATGCTAATGTAATGCTTATTAGTCCTTATACCGAGATTGGATCCCTATTTTACAGGCTTGGAAGTAATAACACCGATGCGGGTTTTATAAGAATTTTTATCAACCGTGACAAAAAATTGGATGTGTATTTGCTTTTTAATAAAGTATCTTAATTTTTCACTAGTGATTAATGGGGCACGAAGTACAAATATCCAAAAATTCAACCTCAAAATTTTTATTTTAAAGAAATCCTTCAAGACCCTTAGGTGTTCATACATGAGTTTACATTAATTATATTTTTTATTTGCAAACTGTTTGCATCTTTCAACATATTTTATATGACTATATAATTAAACCATTAATTTCTATACCTTATAATAAAACACATTATAAGTCTTAGTTGCTTTGAGAGGCACGTTTGCCAAGCAGTTGATAGATATTTACCTCGTGAAGCAATACGATAGACCCAAAAGGATACTTTGATACTTAAAATCCACCCTGGAATATGTAATTATACGTTTATCACAATAAGTTTCATAATATGATTTATTAATTCACAAAACAGACACCAAATTGTTTTATTTACATTTTAAAATTGAATAAAAGTGGACCCGCTATCGCATCCAAAAATTCTCGCATACGTTATTGAACTAATTAGAGAATAGATGCAGATATATTTGCTAATTTTGAAACTTCGAGAATGTTCTTTCAAGATCGAGGTTGTATTTTTCTTAATATGTATATGTTGTGTCACGGTTACAATAATAAATACGATGAGTATTAATAACGACCGGTTATTAATTATTTTGAATGTTTTTGATTTATGTCCTTAATAATACGTTCCGGATATCTCCAACCAGGATTAAGTGGTTTAAAAGAAAATTTACATTATTAAAAAAAAATAATTAAAAAAAAATAATATATTTAACGATAGGACAACTAAAGAGGATTTTGGGCCATCTAAGGTTAAGAGATCGCTGCCGTCCACAAAAACCCATAACATCAAAAGTGTCCGTAATTCTTGGTACGCCTAATGATAACAGGTGATATATTTTACATTCAAAAAGGAAATCAAGGATAGTGATTAAAACACTATAGTTTTACACGCCCAATACAGTTAAAGTTTAAATGCTACTATTAAAGTGTACTAGAGAATGTTTTAAATGATAACATAATTTAATAAACCTATAAATTAATAGCCAAAATGTATTTTATGGAAGTTTTCACTGCTTAGTTATAAGAATAACATTGACTAAAAAATCCGTTTTAGAAAATATGTGCCTGAAAATGATAGAGTGCAACTACTTATTCCAAGTGCTTGGATTAGGTTGACACGTAGGACAGACATTATCATGCTAACATTGTTATTTGTTAATGTATGAGGTGCCGTTGTGATAAAAGCCGATTGTATGTTTTGTTAAAGTTAAATCTTAACAATGTGTATAGAAAAAATGCATCGTGTATGCCAGGCATGCATTTACAAAGTAAATGAATTCGTAATACCGTTTACTTGTCTCTGTAGCAATGACTTGCAAAGCAGGGGATTTTAAATACTTACACAATTAAGTTTATTATTATGTAATGATTTTTTTTTAAGATTAATAGGTAGGCATTATAATTTTTAAGTTCTATAAGCGAATAATGTCCTATTTTTTAGTGTTACCTATTGTAATACAAGCACAAAGGTTCCTTCTTTATATCTTCAAAACTTTCGGTAAAAGATATCCATATTTCAATACACCAAAAAATGTACCACCAAAACAAAAATACTATGACAATATTTTTATATTTCCTTTGTAGAAATTATTATTTTTTTCGATTGATAGGTCATTCATGTGATTAATTGTGAACTGTAAACTACGTCAAAATAGTTAATTTGACTGACCTCTATTGAATATTGTGAGAACCTCGTGCTAGACTCTACATTCAAATCAAAGTGTTGAATACATTTAATATCGGCACTTTGTAATAAGTATAGAAGAAGCTAGATGGCGCTAATAAATAATCATCGTAGTAATTTTTAATTCACATGCGTTTTTATTAAATATTTTCTAGAATTTAACAAGTTTATATTTTAAACACAATTGGTCTTTCGTAATTAACAATACATAATGGATTTTTACCGTCTATACGCAATTTGCATTTTTAACGCCTACCAAAAGTGGTAGATTCATTCTATATAAAAGAGCTTTGCTATTTTATACTTAAGGAGTAACCATTGATATTTTAACGTTAAGACATACACATGTTTTTTACTTGAATGGTTTTCATGTTACACTAAAAAAAGTAATATAAATTGTACTATAAAAAAATTTTATTGAATAAACGAGAGAAATGGAAACTGACGAATTAAAAAAAATGTAAAAATAATAAATTTTCCCATACTCTTTAAATTTTCTTTAGGTCGTTAATTTTCATGATAAAAGCAAAATACGTGCTTTGAAACATGTATTTTTCAAATAAATATACTATGTATAAAATATACTATAACGATTCCGTGCGTGAGTATGTTCTTTGGGCGTCAGCCCCTTAACCGTCAATGATTGCAAGAATTTTCATCAAGGCTGTTTGGGCTACTACGAGACGGCCGCGGCGCATGCAAGTATACAAGGATTATCCTATGAGTCATTGTTTTGCGATCAGCGTGCATAACGTTTTAACGGGAGCTTTCCATCTCGGTCCGTCAGGATAACGGGATCGTTCCCTTCGATTTCAGTTTCGTACGCCTTTCGATTTCGAGCTTTCTGTCGCCGTTAGTCGACCTCCAGCCCGCCTTGCGTCACCTCTGTGTAATCGGGTTTTAGAAAATGAAATTCAGCACGCTCGTGTCCTTCTTTATATGGTGATGTTATGTTCTTTTGAGTCTTCGTCTCGCTTACCGACAGTTACCGTTGTGTTGTGTCATGACACGGCTCAGAGCGTCCTTTGTCAACACATTCGCTTTTAGTTACATAAGTTTTAGCGTGTTAAAACCTCAATGATGTAGGGAATTGGTATCCATGATACCGTTGCTAGCTCTCAATGTATGCTAATCTGTGCACACATAAATTTGACACTATACGATAGTTAATATTTATAGATGGATTATGTGCCTAACGAAAAAAAGTGAACATGATGTATCAGCATGATCATTTACAAAAGAAATAATTATTTTACAAAAACCCGTTTACGTTTTGAATAATTATTCACTATAGATAACGCTAATTAAGTATCTTATTAGGCGCAGACAATTGATTATTTAAATTGTAAGAATATTTGGACGCCTGTTATAATATACAAGCAATTTTTATCTTATGAGTTAAGTTTGTTTACCTAAATGATTAAGATTGCGGTTTTGACAATAATTCCATTATTTTAATAACACAAACCATTTATTATAATAGAAATACAAAAAATAACGAGAAGAATGATGAAGATGGCCTAGAACTGCCCATGATGTAAGGCCCCATTGTCTTATGATAAATGTGAATAGCAAGTCTTTCCGCTTCTAAATTTTAAAGTGCTTAAACTATTTTCCGAATATGCGTGCGAAAATGTTGAAGAAAGAGACGGAGAGTGAGTCATACATGTGAGTGAAAGAGAGACAGAATGCTACGCTAGGTTGCGGCGGAGGTCAGGGAACCACAACTGGGTCGGCTCCATCCTTCGTCCGTGTCTAGATCGCGATTCTGGCTGTTGAACTTGGACGTGGTTGGTAAAAACACGGTTGCCGAAAATAGAACGTACTTCCAATTCCTACATTTCATATCTGAAAAAAAATTAAGCTGTCGTTCAAATGCCATTTTAGAAAAAGGAATTCTGGCTGCAAAGTAAGTATAGTAGGTGTGCATGAACTAGAAAAGAAGCATTTATAGCATTAAAACATTGACGTGCAATATTTTTTTAAAGATAAGTATTGAGTACAATGTTCGATTGGTCGCTTACCGCTTAATATTAATATGATGATATGAAATACAAATATTCGTAAATTTCATATTGTAGCTAATCAGCAAGTCATTAAAATTCCAAAGTACTTCCTCTATACTTAGGAAGTTATGATGTGATCTGGTAATTTATTGGTATGCATTGCTCTAAGTAAAAAGTTAATTATTAATCGCATTGCAGCAGTCAAAAGAAAATATTCTACTAACAAAAAACTAATATAATATTGAATAGTAATCTAACATCTGTATAATTGTGGAACTCGGGTATAAAATCATCCCTAAATATCAACACTTCATTTGAGGGGCGTAAATTTCCAAATTGTTCACAGTGCATAAGTCCTAATCTCTATATTTTTATGAAATTCCTTTTACGCTATTGTTTACATTATAATTATACAATACGTATATATTGCATTATAATACACATACGATTATACATATAATTCATAGGTAAATTCATTATGATTTACTGTATTGTATCCCCTATACAAATGTTAAAGTTAAAATAGGTTATTCATTATATCAATTCGTTTCAAACATATTTTGTGGAAAAATGTCAGTTTAATCATGGATTTATTGAGAGAAATTTGATTGAGAAGAATTCAGAGAACAATTGAGACTTAACGAGCGAAGAAGGATTTTTAAGAAATCTCTCTAAAAGATTATTTAAAAACAAAATATTTATATTCGTTAGCGGCACCTAAGTTTATAAATTCATTCAGAAAAATTCAAGATATAAATATTTTCACATAATGAGAATACTTTAAATGATTATCACACGAACTTAAACTTCAAATTCAAGAGGCGAACTTGTATGACGCAACCACCTCGGTGGTCAGCTGGGGTCATTTCACTTTGGCCAACTTACAGCCATCGGAATATTATACCGACTCCACGCCTGAGCCGGTTCGGTGGAAATAGCTGCTGCTCTAGATACAACCGTGGTTTTTAATTGAGCAAAGGTTGGTATGACCGAGGGATTAAATGATTTCATTGTTATATTTAGGTACTTACTAATTTCCTTTTAAAATAATAAAGATTAAAAAGGTTTAAATTTTCTTCATTCATGAAATAATTCTTCATTCATAATTGTTCATTTACATGCGTGTATACTAAAAAGAAATACTTGATAGTTTTTCTTCTAATGTTAAATGTTAACGTTAAGAAATTTCAATTGTGATTTTTCATTGTGATACGGTCCCGTGTCAATCTTTTTTTCATCTTCAATTGTAATAATAGCGTCAAACCTTTACTAGAATTTTGTACTTAATAAAAACATTAAATTAAAGACATCACCTTATGGTACGCGAGATACATCCAAACCTCAAATAGAAGGCGAGATATGAAGAATATGTCTCAAAGTATATAATATATTTAAGAAAAAGTTAATTCTGTATCGGGTCCTGAATAATTACTCAAACACTTATTTTATAAATAAATATTCGTCCAAGAAAACATCGTTGAAGAAAAATTTAATACTTAAGGTTCCTATATCTATGGGACAGATGAATCCATATAAATGTGAATCGAATTAAAATATTTAATGATTTTATTTACTACCAACGTTTATTTCACCAGAATCTATTTATATTACATTTAGTAATCAGAGTATAAATTAAACTTAAAACAAAGCGTTCCTGCAACAAAACAATAAATTTAAAGAAGAAGAAGAAGAAGAATTTATAAATCAGAGTTCTAAATTATTGTACCTACAGCAGATATTATTCAAATATATAGTGGATAGTGCCTATATAATCAATTTTAGTAGGATTTTGTTTGTTTTTCATATAGAGCACAAATATGTATTTTTTTAATATACAATTTTGATGTAATTAACCTAATTGGAGTGAAATCAAATTATTAAAATGTATCAAATATTATGTTATTGAAATATTATCCTTATTAACGTCACGTAACTAAACATTTTACTTTTGTCCACCGATAGAATTTGTCACTCCTTTAAAATGAAATTCTTTTTCGAATGACCATTATTGTGTCAACAATTGGGTAAGCGGAATGAATGTCTTTTGTGATGATAAAAGTATTGTGTATGCCAGTAACTCGACCAGTAATAAATTATAGTGTAAATACCCCAAGAAATTGAGAGTGCTGTTAAAACGAAAGTCCACTATTGTAAAGGGCATTGTTTCAAATATTTTAAATAGAAATACAATAAAATGAAACGGAAAAGACAAAATCGGTACTTTCTGTTATGTTAATTTGTTACCAAGTCCAAACGGTTGCAGTTCATTGTTTATACGAAAACTGGGAACTGATTCAACAAAATCATAACTTGGAAATATATACTTTGAACGTCGTGTTAACACTTTTACATTTTCTGCCATTTTAATGTTTCCTCTTTTGTAAATTTCCTCTCATAAAACTTTCATATGGCTAACAGCTGTGCATGGACATGTATATTTGATCTAGTATTTTGCATCATGGATCCTGGCCTACGTCAAATTAAATGAGGATTATACATTTAACGATGATCTTGAATCTTTTTTTGTCTAGTACGTGCAGCACTTCGTTCGTACAATATGTAAGTATCGTAAGACGTTAACAATATTGATAAATACGTTCACCTCCAAAGTATTTTAATGGATCTTTGAATAAAGTCTTACGTACAAGAGTTCATGTTAAAAACAAAACAAAAATTTGTATTTTAAAGTTATGGAAATGTTTGTCCTTGTTCCGGTGTTGTCCTATATATGATCTTTAGTTTGAACATAATTCCTAATTCTTAGTTTCTTGTGCAACCGTACGCGAAGGTTCGTCAGTAGTCTATGCAGCCGAAGACTAAAAGGGGTCAGTTCAATTTGAATATGAGTCACGTGGCGCATTGTTCGTGTTAAAAAGCAATGGGTTTATAGGTCTAAAGCATCACGTTGAGACGCATGCACAAATCCCGTGCAGCCCCACGTGTGACGGAACCTTGGGCGGACTGTTGCCTGAAACAAACGCATTGACCATTCATTTATTCCCGGCTGGGTTTTTAGGCCGAGGGCCTAGGCGAGAGCTGTGACGCCAATCGTGATTATGTACAGAGCGAGAACGTTTACTTACACTTTCAAATAAAAAATATAAAACGGTCATAGTTTTCCAAAATTTGAAGTGAAGGCGTACTCTTTCACGTACTTTTTTTGTTATAAAATAATAACAAGATCATTATATTTTGTTATTCAATCGATCAATTTACTAAACAAATGTTCAATAAGATTAGGAGTAAGTTAAAGTTTCAAAGCATGCACGAATCACCGCTAGAGCAGCAAATTTTGGTAGTATTAGTATCTTAACCTGAAAATGAATTTTCATTAGCATATAATGAGTGCATTACTTTATAAATTTACGGTTTAAAATACCTTATTAAAATATACTAAATCTTAAATTTCTACCATATGGGGTTATTTAGAGTTATGGTTTCAGTGGTAATAAATGATAAAATATCCGAGTCAAACTCGTTTAAAAGTTCTTGAATAAAAATCGTAATAAAGGCAAATTGTAATAAAGACAATTTGAGACTTGTACACAACTGTATGGATATAATTTACTATAGTGTACTTATCCCATATTACATACATAAAGACTGTTTGTCTTTGAATCATACTGGAATATAAATTGGATGGAATATTTTCTCATCCTACAAAGTCATACCAACAGAATAAGTAACGAGGTATTGGAAGAAAACCCATCATTTACATAGGTTTCTCGAAATTAAACATTTAAGCGACCCGCATTCGTGATCATTAAAATAAAATGTTTTCTAGAAGTTGCGCACGTTTTAGGCGCGTATGTTGGTGACTATAGGAATTTTATCATAAGTGTTATCAGCTAGACAGGTCAATCTGTACAGAATGCCTACATTACTTCATTCTGGTGGTTCTCACGAGCGAATCAATAAATTCGAAGCACGTGCGTGGTCGTGGAATCGCGAATGCCAGGACGGTACAATGTCGAATCGATAAGTAACTGTACTTGCTGCCAAACATCGCAGAGATCGTAACTGATTCGAAAAGGACACGGCCGAGTTATAAATAAGGACTCGTTATTGATATATAGTTCCTTTACGAGATGCGCAAGACCACAGTTGTATGCCGAGGACAGACTTATTACGTGACATTACTGAAGGATTGAGTGGTATATAAGAACCTTGTTCAAAACAATAACATAAAGCTGAAGAATATTTAACAATACGACAAATTATGTAAAAAGCCAATGCAATCATGAAGTATGAGTAAAATTCGAATATAATGTAACCTGTAGGAACTGAAAAAAATACCCCAGGCAGATCTTGAGATTCATTTCCATCCAAGTTAATACAGAAATTGGCACTACTTTTATTAGAGAAATTGAGAACTTGACTTTGATTTCACATTTATGTTTTTGTTGGGATAGACTATTGATTGAGGAAGGCTTTATAACTATGCTCTAGTAACGAGCACCGCGCCGCCGATCGATATACCTCACTTTTCAAATGTATACCTTATTGATTGATACATTTTATGATAACACTGGTACATAAAGTGTCGAATTTAAATGGTATAAATCTTTCGCTATGTTTAAATAAATCCCAATAACGCCTGTGAGTTAAAAATCTGACATAAATATTTCTGTTTCTAAAACCCTCCTAGCTAAAGTATCCTTTTTTATCAAAGTATTAAAAACAAAATACACTTGTTAATAATTTATTTGCACTATGGAATATAAATTAAGCTAAGAGATACATTGTAAATGGACATACAGTAACAGGATGTCGTAAGAACAAGCTTCTGGTAACAGTGCTATTTAATATAAGAGGATGCACCTAGCCACTCAGACATTCCTGCTTGACGGGTTTCTTCTGGCAAAATCAACCGTAACTGTTACGCCACTATGCACGTATGCCTTAAGTGTTTATTTAAATGTCAGTAATTCTTGCTTTAGCATTCGCTGGATCCCTAGAACTTGCGGATAAAAAGTGTATAATGACACCGCGTCAAATGAATATGCGTGGCTGTAAAATTATACTTTACAAATATCTAAGAATGTTTTTCCTTTTTTACAAATATAAGATTACCTTTTTTAAGTTGTTCTTTTTTATGATTAGGAACTCGTTATTTTATATGAAATTAAACCACACAAATTCAAAAGATATTATTTGATAATAAACAAAGGTTTGGTATGGTCATAAAAAGTATATTGTTTTATATTAACAGTAGAGTAACAGAGATAGGTACTCAATAATTATTTATCGTCTGATACATTGTGGCGTAGAAAATTATTTAAATTAGAAAAGTAATTCAAAACGTTTATGGCCAGTTTTAAACCATTTTTTATCGTGGCGATAAACCTAAATTTCCATAAATATATAAAAGCACTTGTAAAATATAAGACTGCTTGGTCTGCTTGACAACAAATTTATTATGTAACAGTTTATTCATGTGTGTGTCACTCTTTCTCCTGTCCCTAAACAATGTATATTTTTATAGAAAAAAGTAAAATCAGACTCGGCATCAGACGTAATCGTTGTAATATTCGTCACACGTCTCCTTAGAATGTAGATTGGCAACAGCTAGTTCCACGTAGTCTCTGATTGGCAGTACCGTTGACTGACATCCCGCCGTCGCAATAAACATGGCATCTTAGTGCACAAAGAATTCTATGAAGCCTAACTATTGCCAACTTCTACTGTAGAAACATACAAACTGCCATAATAATATCATGAACATTCTTTCTGTCACTAAAGAGTATTTGAAAATTTAATCGTTTATATAATAACATAGAAATTCCAGATAATTATTTTGTAAAAATATCCAAGGAAATATTATACATCTAGGGATTCTTAGTTGATATTCAATTTGTTGAGCATATTTTTGTTTCATAATTTAAGAATTGTGATAAATAAAAGCAAGGCAAAAGTTATTATTATCATCTGCTCATGTAACTCATATTAAAATTTTAATGATTAAGCATTGATAAATTATTTTTTTTTCTATGTGTTAACTAATCGATTCTATTACACAAAATATACTTATATCTTCTTATACACATCATTCAATGTGAGGAACCTCGCTGTGCTGCATTAGTAGTATGTTGCCCTGCCATCTTTTTTTACAAAACAATTTCCAGTATTTAAAGATAAAAAGCCGACGAATCCGGCAAAACAAATTGGCTATTACTTTTTCAATTAGGCACTGGATTCAGTCAATGAACTGGGGATCGATAACGGCTTCAAGTTTTTAATTTATCATTTAACATTGAGTTTTTATTTTCCATTTAGATACAAATAGTCCTCAAAATTGCTTAAATTGTACACTGTATAACCAAAGCAACTGATCTTTGTTATAGTAATCATTCCACATCAAATATATGATAAGAGAAAATAATAAATTTGTTAAAACTGTAGAGTTTCAATTAGTAACAAATGCAAGGTAATGTAGATTTTGGAAATAGAAATAGGATTATAATATCATAAGTAAAGAAAACACAACGTCTGTAGATAAATGCTTAATCCATTTTTTTTGTCGTAATTATGATTCTGTTCAAATTAATAGTCTCCTACAAATTCGATTACATTAACAACCGTTTTCAATAATGTATCAAAGATTATGGATAGATTGTAATCTCAGATTAAATGACATTTGATTGTCAAATGTCATAACAAAGGCTATCCGTCGACAGAGTATTGAAATCAAAGTAAGTGCAAATAGATAGATTTGCCTGACTTTAGTAAGCAAAACAAGGGATAGATAGAATATTGAAAACGGCCGTAAATGTAACAAATGAATTATAACAAATTAATTAAAACTAGATCTATTAGCTGACAATCGACATAAATAAATCGGCAATTAAGAATTACAATGGATGGAAGAAATATTTCATGCATAGAGAGATCTTCTCCTTTGACTCCTTACAAAGAGCAACAGACTGTGACAATTTTATGTAATTTTATGTAAGTGTGACATCATCAATTTTAGTATTTTGTTCCTTATAAAACAATAATTTCATTACTCAGGATTTTTATTTGTGTACATCTTTTTGTATACAAAATCTTAACTAAGCTAGATCCAAGAGATAGACGTGAACCTCGACATAAAACAAAAAGTACGAAAATAGGCTTGTCTTGCAAAATTAACCGCCTTCACTCTTCAACCAA
Organism: Phoebis sennae; assembly: GCA_001586405.1. Taxonomy (NCBI): domain Eukaryota; kingdom Metazoa; phylum Arthropoda; class Insecta; order Lepidoptera; family Pieridae; genus Phoebis; species Phoebis sennae. The sequence goes on along the minus strand of LQNK01001564.1, from coordinate 341,673 downwards.
AAATTCGATCCTTCGCAAAAATGCGCAGCAAATCGATAAACAATCATTAAGTAAAGTGCACATTGCAGTGATGAGCAAAGAAAGCAAGTTGTACGTAGCGGTGCGGCTAACGGAGCGACGTAATACGTTATGTCACACGGCCTTGGCCTAGCGCTGGTCGCCGGTTCACACCGACCGGTGTGCGCGGATACCGGCACCGGTGAGCGACAACTGAGGCATTTACAGCTATTTATTGTTTTTGACGAGAACATTTTATTACCACATTTATCGTACAAAAATTGATCGTTTAACCGATGATATGTCGTATAGCGTTGAGTTTCTTATACCTTTTTTTATTTGTATAAATTATTGTTTTCATGAGTGCCCATGTAACGAATTTGTTTGTAATAAATCAACTACATTTTTTAAAGACAGTAGTGACTTCCTGGCTTGATTTGTGCGGTATTTATTACCTACGTATGTCGTCAATTAAAAAATAGATTCTGAATATACTACTTATCATGTCAAATACTCATTCTATTTTTTTTTATCAAACGAGCAGCAGCACAAGATTCCGTTCCATTCAATGCGAAACGCTCCCACAGTGAGGTAACAGTGAACACGCTACGTGTATGTTCGTTTAGTTTAATAACTCAAGGCCATGTTTTTAATTTAAACCTAATTATATCGGTCCCTATCATGTTGATAACCATGCCATAAAACCAGTTTAAATAAGTTTTATTAATTAAAATTGCGATCGAATTTTTAATTTCTTTTTGTCGCTATGTTTATTTTTTGCAACAGCGAAACAATATTTTATGTGATGTCAGCTTAAAATTATTGTGTAAATAACAGGAAATATATAAAATTAGTATTTTCTTTCAAGTCGTGGGAATTATATGTATATTTTTTCCTATACAATTTATTCGGTGCTCCCGTTAAATATAAATTAAAAGCATATACATATTTTGTTAACAATTACTTGTAAGATGGACAACTTAATAATATGGACAATGCCCTGAATATGGTAAACCATCGACGACTACATTTTGCCTATACTCTTTTTGCGTTATTTCATCTAAGGCGCCTGCATATTAATATGGAAAACTGATGTGGAAGTATGTATGTAGAAGTATGGATGTATGAAGTATGGATGTAGTTTATACCAAACCCGTGCATCCATGTATAAGCTGTATCTCCCCAGAAATTACACTGCCGCATTCCGGGGATGATTCACCTTTAACGCCACCAAGTGCTGGAATGACCCGCCTCCTCCTCTCCGTAATTGTATATCTGTACAGAGTTTCAAAATTCAATATTAGAAGCAAACTTACAGCGTCAAAGACAGTATTTGGTTGCGTTTTCTGAATTTTCCATATTTTGTTGTTTAGTTCTGACTGCTTTTATTTCCCTGTTTTATATATGTAAATCCCTGTATATTGTGTAACGTTTATTAGTATGTAGTATATATTAGTATACTCATTATTGTTTTGTTGTTATAATTATATTGGTATGATGTGTGTCTTCTAAAGTTGCTCCTTGACTTAGTAAACTTTTTCAAACATACATGCGCTGGGTGGGACACTCACAGTTTTGACAGACGACAGTAGGCAGTAGACACTAGACAGTAAGGGATCATGCAATTGGAAGCAATCACAACTAAATAATTAAAAGTGGTCTTTACGAAAATTATCTTTAATAGGTCATGTTGTATGGATTTATTTCCAAACGGTAAATACATCTGTATTCTAATGATGCATACGTTTCATACATTGTATGACTTCAGATAGCCGTAATCCAGTTCAAACCCATGTCTCTACTTACACGGAATGAATGATAGCAGCTCGTAAATCGTGCAATCAATTCCACCAGTAATTACCGTTTAATGTTATGAAATATGTAAGACATGAATCAGCACGTCGAATACAGATATTAATCGCGCCGTAATGATGGTTACATTTTGTACTACTCACCTGGTTGTATTACAAAGTATTCGCTGTGTACTGTTGGAATACTTTATATTTTAATTTTTTAAATGTTTTTATTTACATATTTATTTTCTTACAGTCTTCCATCTTCTTGAAATTATTTGCTTATTTTCTCTGTGTTGTTTTGTAATGTAATTTTCTATTTTTCTACTCTTCAGAGTGTAAGATGAATAATTTGAATGAATTTTGATAATAAGTTAGGACTTCACTTCACTTCCGTCACGGTACTTTATGGGACCTTGTGTGGGACATGCCGGTGTGCTGATAATTAAATATGCTAGTGCTTTTATGGAAGTTTTCACAAATTTGTCTTCCATTCGAAAAGTGATTTATTACAAAAGATAATATTGAAGATATTTTACTCTATACGGACAAGAAGCTTTATCATCTTGAAACAACACAAATAACGTGGACGAACATAAACATTTCATTTAAGCCCAAGTTCACTTATTCATATCTGAACAATATGTATCTTTTTTCATTCTCAAGGCTTAGTCATTGTGCAAGCACTGTACAATATCCACCTACACATTACACATAAATGAACGAACAAAAATAAACATGGACATGTGATGGATGAATCGCAAATTGCTTTTTTGTAGACACTCCATATTTGTCATATCAATAGACGCTCATATACACGAGATAAATATTACATACAGTAACAAGGCAATAACATTATTTGTGAATAAACAATAATAATCATCTGACGGCCCACAACTTACATGGGATGCTTATATTTTGTAAAAAAATTCTGTGAGGTATCATACGATTTTCTCGAACTACAAGGCAGTTTAAACCAGATAAAACAGAATACAGATAGATAGTGTTGGTTTTTCTTATCAGAAAGCAATTAGGTAAATTAATTAGTACTTATCACATAATTATACACAAAACTACATAATACATCAAATTCAACTTGTAAAACTGATCCAAACAGGTAAAACTAAATAGAGATCTAGTGTGTTTTCTTTAATGTAAATGCTATCAAGCTATCAAGACCAACAATTCGCTATTCTATATTTCAAATGAATCCATCAAAATAGATCTTATTACCCTCATAAAACAATGCCGTGAACAATGCATTTGAAAGATTTTTATTGTGAGCTAACACAATAAGAAAATTACCACGGTAATATGAAAATTTTATGTAACCATCCGTAAGTGGAAGAACATTTTTTACAAAGAGCTTCTTTCGAGAGCTTTCCAGAGAAAATATTTATGAGGGGTCAAATAAACATATAAATGTGCAATAAGCGTCACTTGTGCAGTTAATGCGACAGGTACAGACCCCGATATATTACAATTTCAAAATAAGTGAAGCTTTACAGTCAAGGTCTACCGATGACAAGCCTGATCTAAGTCATTCCATCAATGAACAAATACTTTGAGAAGTTTAAATTGACCGCTATCCTTTCCGTAGTTATGTTTTCCCTGCGAACTTACAATAAATATGAATAACACATAAATATTTTATAGATGTTTGCCGATACAATATGTTTAGTATTAACAAAATTGAGACGCAGACGATAGAGAATATAAACAAATATCTATATAAGTTAGAAACGTGTAGAACATAATGAAGTATAGCTGAGTCAGACCTTGACCATGACTGCAGCGGTGCGCTCCACTCCCGCGCACCTTAGCGACACAACATTAGGGCTGCTACTTACTAGTTGAAATCTATTTTTTTATTTGCAAAGTTATAATATAAACAGGCATATAGTGTTAGAAAACGTGTTAAACATGATGAAGCACAGCCGAGTCAGAGATCAGCGACACATTAGGTTATTAGTTCAATTATATACGCTTCAATCATTTTTCTAACGATAGCATTATAATTTTCAAAACCTGTTTAATAGATAATCACTTTTAGATACAAAATATGACAATTAACTTATATACAGGGTGTCCCAAAATTCAACGATAATACGGCACCAGGTGGTGGGCCTACTCATAACTACTTGAGGAAAAATAAAATAAAATTCAATCTAACTTATTTCTTAAATTATAAAAATAAATTGATTTGCTTCAAAAAATTTCACCTACTAAGACATTTTTTGTTACCATGTCCACAATTTTACTTATATTTCTAACTTTTCTTTTGTATTGGAAACCTAAGTAGCACTGCTATCCACC
>LQNK01001564.1:307984-337104 GCA_001586405.1 Phoebis sennae | reverse complement strand
GCTGCCTCATACTTAGCGCAAAGATTATGTAATACATGTTTACTTATACTGAAGTCTCCTCCAAGAGGACATGACGTTACATACATTTGAATACGAATTTTGAAACGTTTGTAATTTAGCATATATTTTATGTGGATTGCTACTTAAAATTTACATGTACTTAGAGATGCCAAGTATACGAATATATATGTCAATTGCCATTATACTACATAAGTGAAAATGTGAATATCATACATAAATATTGTAATCCTAAGTAAATATATCGCAGTTACATGTAATTCTAAATAGTTTATTTATATCATATGCAATCGCGGTAACGATCTGAATAGATGGTAAATACTTAAAAAATCCTATATTTGATGCCTATTAAAAAAAGATTTTTGATAATTTGATTGATCTTTTCAAAACTTTAATTATTTGATTGATCGATACGATATAGACGAAAACTTATGATTACTATGTAGCCATTGAAAAATAAATTCATCAGAGATTTATTTTTATATATTAGATTTTTATTATGATGATAAAACTTCTTTTTTTAACATATAAGCAGACGTTTGACCGCCATCCCAGGCGTTTCTTTATAAAAGCTTGCAATAAGTTAATTTGACATTATTTTTGTTTTGTTTGTTCGTTTACCATTAACTTCGCGAAATTACAAAAAAACTGTTATGAAAATTTAATAGCTGACCTTTCTGAAATGGAAAATAACATGGAATACTCTATGAATTAAAGGACACTTAGCCGTAACTCTTTAACATTATGTTCAACGCTTGAATAATGGGACATAAACATAGTTAAGGTTCACTAGAAACTTGTTGTGTTATTTTCGAGTTTGAAATCAATCATCCTTACAGTAATATTATTTTAAAAGTACTCTTAATTTTATTTCGACGTTATAGCCACTCAATTTACAATGCTATAATTATAATGAATACTTTTACAATTTTAAAAGTATATCAAGATTGTACCCAGTCAACGTTTTCCTTTTTTTTTCTTTATATTTAAAATATGTGGATTACTAACACATTTACCTACCTACTAAATTGAGATATTTATCTCCTCGAAATTCTAGATTCTGATACACTATAAATTATAATATGTATAAGTATAATTATTTTGAATAGGGTCACGAAAATCAGCTAAATAGTCTCCAGTCCAGAGACTTTAGTTAATACTTTTACACGCTAGTAGATATTTTTGCAGTTCTTCTAATAAGGCATTCATTCACAAATGAGAGGCTACAACTCGAGTGGCTATTACACCGTTACCCTATGCTATTAAATATTTACATTAATTATTAACTATTTTTATCCTGCATGCGTTCAATATATATAATCAGCTTTTTGAATCTAATTTTGTATATTTTAATCCCATTTATTTACCATTAAAAATCTATTTTGATTTTCATTATAAAGCAAGCTCTTACAATAAAACTGATATAAACAAATAAATACTATTTTAAGCATGTTACAAATGCGGCATTAAAAATAAATGACCTTAATTTTTCAGGACTTCGACGTTATGTTGTAAAGGAACATGGTTAGTAGAGTAACATTACTTTTCGCTGTGAGATAAGATCAGTGTCGTCCTGCCACGACACCTTGTTGCCATATCTACGTTTGTATTTTATACATAATCAGACCTTGACTTGATCAATTGGAAGGGGTTACTCAATAAAAATAGGGTTAAAGACGTTTTATGAAATAACTACCACCCGCGGCTTCGCTCGCGCTTTGGGATCAATAAAAAGTATCAATCACCTTATCCGTTTAATAGCCTTTCTTTATACACAATTTTATCAAAATCCGTTCAGGAGTTGCGATGACACACATACCTCCAACAATCTCAACAGCCAAGCATCCAAACACCAAAACTTTTACGTTTATAAAATTAAGTACGTAGCATTAGGATTAGTAGTTAGTAGAAGGAAGTAGGATTTTGCTTCGAATAACTATTCGAAGGTTCTGGTTTGTTCGATATACTCTTATTAGTTTTATAGAACGTTCGAAACTCATTAATTTCTTCGCTACACTTACAGACTTTTCGCCTTCCATTTTCATACAAATAACAGAATAAACCAAAAATAGTCTGCAAATAGGACGTATCCATACGTGGTGTACGGTGGTGTTACTGTTGAAGCCTAACCGGTCGCCATCCTGTTTGTCCCGTGCCACGAACGAGTGCGGCAACATTGTTCTGCAGTACTCGCGAAATGCCAACGTGAGCCATCTATCGACCATATTCAAGGATAATAAATTACATGGGCAAAAACTTCGAGAAGTATAAGTAGATAATATAAAATACTTCGCGTATTCTAAATTAGGTATTTTTTATCCGTTCATTCCCATCTTGGCTGAATAAAATTCGATGTTTAATTTAAATTTGATGATATTTATAGCTATTTGCTTTTAGATCACTGCTTATTTTTAGATGATGATACGAAATTAAATAAATACTGTTAGATCTGAATAGGATATAAAAATAAAACTCAAAAATAGATTTTTAATTTCCAGCTTATGCATCAATCTAAGTAATCAAAGCAATAATCGAGTATTCATTTATGTAAAATTGGAGATAAAAACTGAAAAAAAAATACATTTGTAAATTGGGTTGTGGTTATATTCTCGATCTGCACCTAAGTATTGAATAAACTGAAGGTATTTAAATGTATCACTACCGAATTATGTATTTGTATAAATCTATCTAACTACTTAATGTGGATTGACTTTATTGACCAAGCGAACCGTATGTAAATATGAAGAATTTTGTCCGACGATAACTTGAGTATTGTGTATTCAATCTGGATTAAATTTCATAAGCAAATAGCTTATAAACAAGAAAATGTTGAGATCGCAGGTGAGCGAAATGTGTGGGGGGTAACGATGATACGAGGGGGTAGTGAAATAGGTAATTTTCATATGAATTTAGCCGAGTGTGGTATCAAATGAAATGCAATAAAACGCGAAGTTATTTCGTTTTAGAAGATAGTTATAGAAGAAATTGATTTTGTAAAGAAAACCGGTAAAAAATACTACAAATGAACTAATCTTGAAGAGTGTCTATTCCTAACATGAAAATGTAACGCTCTAATGAATAAGTAAACTGCTTGGAGTTTACAAGCTGGGTGTCACGACGGCAGAGGTTTAAGTGTGCTAAATTTGTCGAAGCAAGTCAAACTCGACGTGACGAACCACTATCAAGTTGTTTGAACTATGAAATACTAACATCGACAAATATTGCATGGGTCAAATGCAGAATATTATAAAGAAATCACTTACAACATTATTAGGGAAATATAATGAGTTTGTACTTAAATAGTAATTAATATATCATCTTCAAAATTAAGCATATTCTAGAGACCTGCCTCTTTGAAATGAAAATATGCGTTCGAGATTAAATAAATGCAATAGGGTAACTCTGCTTTGGGTATAACGAAACTAATTTTTCCATTACAATTTTAGGGCAAACTCCATAAGCCGTAACTAGTTATTAACTACCAAAATACAAAAGCTCTTTGTTTTTAACGATGAGTTCGCTTTATGTTGCTCACTGATATAATAGGAAAATTATGACTGGCGGAATTTATACAAAGTACTGAGGTCGTTACTCTTGCCAGAAGTGGAACACTGTAGGCCTCTCCATCCCCACTTTTTATAGACCGCTCTTAAAATTCTCTTTAAACATTTACGAACGTGTGAATAGTATTATTAAAGTCAACGATTAACTCTCTTATCTCAAATTACTTCATTATGCGTTAAATTAAAAGTTGGGAAATGAACTGTTAGCTTATCTCATAGTTAAGGCACATGTTAAATTGTTCATATGAAGGTTTTGACATTGTATAAAAGAGACAAGATATAAGATCGAGCAATTTTAGAAAAGCATCCTTAATACACTAAATTAATAAATAATTAATACACTAAATAATTCTTTTAGTAAATAGGTGAATTTTAAAGATGGAACATAGCATCTTTAAAATTCACCAGAAAATGTCTTATAAATCTTAAAATCAGGGACTTACTTACGATTCAATTTATTAAACTAGATATAATTAATAATTTCTCTCTAATATGCAATCTAAATTCTTAATAAACTAGAAGAACATATTAAATCATCGCAATAATTTAAAGAACAATCTTTATTAATAATGCAATATGAAAAGTGACAGAGCGTTGGGGTCAACAATCCGTCAGTGGGTCAGCTGAGGAAAGGTCCAAGCATGCTCATACCTGGCCTTCCCCATCATGATTTAATCTATTAAGAATAAATAATCTAACAATTTAATAAGATAACTAATCCTAATGAAGCGCTGAACAAGACGATATTGAAGGTTCACTTATAAAAATTATATTTCTGCAATCATTTGTTGATTTTATAGTAATAAATAGAAGTATAATATAATGAATACAATGTTATAGTCATAATACTTGTATTGTATCGAGTTGCTATTATTTCTATGCACGATATATTTTAAGAGTCGGTAATTGATTACAAGAATAGTTGACACGTTGTGTATGTATTATGAAATTCTTGTATGGATTAATTTGAAAAATTACCGTTTAAACCATCAAGAAACTCATTAATACCTTTATCGGCTATCAATTTTCCGCTAGTGATAATTGATTCTTGTCCATAAAACAAACATCAAAACATATTTATTGCATTCAACTATATAACAAACATTTGTATTATATTTTTAAATATTAATCTTATTAGAAATTTTCTTCCAAAAACACGTTCTCTTTTACAAACATTTACTTCTGCCAAACTGTAATTTTATTTTTTGGTGGATTCCGCTCAAAAATAATTATTTTTAAAAGATCCTTATGTTCATTAAATTATATTATGTTTTACATTACTTATATTAATCGAAAATAGCTGAAAAAGAATGAAACATTTATTAAAATGAACACTTCATTACACGAAACAGATTCGCAGGATACAATAATCATTTCCTATCGACCTATTTGACCCATACTCTCAGTACGTAAGTGTAAATTGTCGAAGTAAAGATATAAAGTAAACTGCGAGGATTTCAGTGAGAGGCCTTAAGATATAACTCTTGTAGAGGACAAGAGAGGACGTTCACCTCGATGTATCTACGTTAGAATCTTGTGGATTTTTCACAATCAAATTGTAATAAAATAAATTACAGATAATTTTTGTTGATATGTAAGTTGTGGAGTTTTAGTGTTAATCCGGTCAATAAATTTATTTTTACGATTCAACATATGTTTTGCATATTTCATTGATGTAATGATTTTTATATCTGTTTTGCTTTGCTATTTATTACAAATTTATGACGAATGAATAAAAGTTGAGTGGATGCTTTTATATTTAATCTGATGACTCAAATATATTTTAATGGATGAAAAGTAACAATTGTATGTATTGCGTAGACGAAAATCATTGCTTACTAGTACACGGATAACGCAAAACTTTTATTTAAAATCATAAAAATTAAAGACTTGTCCATACAAATCCAATGATCAATAGAATAACTTGTCAGCTAGGACTGGCTCGCGGAAATATAGCAAAAAACGTCATTGAAATTATAAGTCAACATAGACTCACTAACTGTATATGTGTTTGAAAACATTACGTTTTATTATCGTAACATAAATGTAGAGGACACATTTAAAAACATTTTGTTAGTGTTAATAAAACCACTTTACATGTCTTATGCTAAAATTATTGTAATAAAATTTGTTTAGATAAAGTAGAATCTACAAGATTATAAATGTTGGGAAACAAATTTTATCATAAAAAATTTATTGAATTCATGGGCTATTTTTTAAATCTGTGATACCATGAATTTCGTATGTACTGCTTATGGTACACGTTTGTTGTTTCATTCGCCTTCCTGTCACATAAAAAAATTGAGGAAGTCATTAAAAAAATAATTAAAATTGGTTTATTAAGATGCCTTCCTCTACTTTAATGTACTTCATTGATGACTAACATTTGTTTGACCTCTTATGCAATCAATAAGTGTATGATTTTTAATTTTTGGTGATATTACTTTGTATAAATACTAAATTTACCTACTTCTTGTAAACTGGCTTTGATAAGATTAGAGATTTTATATTCATCTTTTATTAAGCTATCTTACACACACAGACGTGATAATTATAGAAGTCAATGTTTTCCTTCGATTTTATTGCAACGTATTCATTACGAGAATATTCGAGAAGTACCTAACAAAATTCTTTTATATAAATCTTATAAATTGATACTTGTTTATGAGCATAATCTAAACTTGAAATTGAAAACATTACGAATTCGTTAAAACTGCCATTTTTTACAAGATTCAGTAATTTAAAAAAAAAAATTATTTCTAGTTAAACCCTATCAGCATAGTCAAAAATGTACTTAATATATTAATTTCGTACATTGTAATGGCGTAGTATCTATAATAACGAGCTGAAAGAAGTGTGACCTACGTGCAAGCAGAGAAAAATATTAAAAGTACCGAGGTTTCGTGGTATCATACAAATACGGTACCGTAAAAACTGCCTTTGACTCCTGAGGTTTTAAATTAACCAATATACGTACAAAAATACTATGACTACTTTAGATCTATTTGCTGTCATTTAATACCTCACAATACGCAGCGAGTTCTGCAAATACAGCAGCGGGTTATTAAATATTTCGCAACACACGATCCGTACTGGCGTGACAAGTGTTTGTTCGGTAATTAAGGCTATACACACATTCAGACGGTCTTTCAACTTGCAGGATCTAGCAGAACACAACAATTTTATGTGTACCTCTAACAATACTGGTATACTATTTATTTATTATCGATCTTTTAATAATTTTTCATAACAATAATCTTTCCGCTTCGTCAGCGTTACAAGTTACAAGTCGGTGTTCCACAGTCACGTATGCCATTATTAAACTAATTCCTTCCTAATAAAGTATTTGCGAAATTTTATTTTTACGCCCAAAAGACCATTTAGTTATAATGTTGTGTTACTCAGCTTTTAACTACATTTCTTTTTTGGGTCTTATTTATTTTTAAAATATTGAGTATTTTTAAATGCAAAAATAATAAAATACACTAGAGCAAATGAGAATACAAACCATATTGCTTATTCTATCCTTTTATGTATAGCATAAATCGTATCGAAATAATGAAAATATCACGTAAGGATCTAAAAGCTGCAAAATTATTGATCGCCCAAGAATTATCTAGAAAGTAAAATTGATATTGTGCATACGCTAAACGCTTGTATAGCTGTCCATTATTATGATGGATAGTTCAAAGAAATCTATTCACACCGCCACACCTTGGGCAATGTGCAAACTTTATGCAAAATGTACACAACGCAATGTGCTCCTGTCGATTGCATCTCTTTTATACTAGCACAATAAAAGTACAAGTAAATGTTCAAGAATTTATTAATTTCATTGCTTTGATCATCTGGCTTTAAGGCTTTAGTGACGCTTTTTATGGGTTCTGCATTATCTAGTTGGAAATACATTGAACAAGGAGACAAGATCATTATTTTTACTTAACAAGATATTGAACCATTAAAATATCAATTAAGTTCAAGTTAATTGGGCGGCCCATTACACTTTGAAACAAAATTACTAAACCAACATTTGAATTATACATATCATAAAGTTATCTTTATAGGTAATATTGCTAGTTTTTATTAAAAGTTGAGTGCAGCATAATATAAAATTTATTTTTAAACGCTGTTAAAAGTATATGCTGTGTTTAATATGAATCACAACGTAAAGTGTGAAATATTTCCCCAACCCATCCCCATTTTGATGAATGCGAGTCAAAATTGTATGCTTCTGCTGAACCCTAAAATCGCCAATTGCATTGGCTTCGCAAATTGTGTTGTGGTTACGAAGATAATACACATTGTGCAAGTCATTTGGTACACGTACCGAAGGGTTATGGCATATGTTCACATGCCTTTGCGGTAAAGGTGATAAGCTACAATCGGACGAGGGCATTGTGTAGTCATAAGAAAAATTGTTTGCAGAGGTTTGCAGTATGCAAAGGCTGAAGCTTAGTATACAATTATTGGGTTATTAGGTATTTAAACCATATTTATTACTTCAGTGATCATCGATGTGTCTTTGCAGAAAAGGTGATAAGCTAAAGAAGGCTTGTGTAGGATTGAAGAAAAACTATTTGCTGAGGTTAACTTAAATATAGTGTGAAAATATTTGGAAAACTTATCCAAGGGCAAAAAACATTTGTTGGCTTGGCTACATTTGTGATACGCACAAATTTGGACGGAAGTTTTGTGCAAGCTAAAAGATTTTTTTGTACATAATTTAAACTAGAGTATGTAGTTATAGCACTTCAAGTACGAGTCGAAGAACTCTGCAGACATAGTCCTGTGTTTAGCCTGTGTTCGTGCATGCTTTTGTTGTTAGAGTGAAAAGCTTCAATCTGGACGTGGTCGTTGTGTAGGCTTGAAAAAAAATTGTTTAAAGAATACTCAGTTTATATTTTAATTGTTATTTCTTTAGCATTTTAAATATCACGATTAGATGTATTTAATGAATATTTATATAATGTTTTTATAATACACAATCATTTAAATATTTCCTAATTAACGTCCTGAATATTCATATTTTTCTATACAAACATGTGTAAAATACCTTAGATTCATAATTTGAGCTATTTCATAAAAATATGGATTTCTTGAATATCAAGTATTTAACATTTACGTCATTTAATGAGGAACACACAATGGAAACATTTTTCATAGAATGCCCAAGTTGCACTGGTATTCATTAAAGTTGCATTTAAAAAGGTTTCAAGTACTTATATGTAAGTAGCATACACCTTGTCTCATTATTCATCAATTAAATAAGAATAGTTTCTACAAAGCGCTTTTTCAACGACACGTCTTTAAAAATAGATTATAATAAAAAGGACGCACGCGCAAACACACTCATTTATGGATAAAGATATTAATTAAGTGTATTTAAATTTACTGTCTTCATAATACCAAAAATTCTTACGAGCTTTTAAATTGTTTTTCTAACAGTATGTTATTTCATAAGCTGTGGTTAAGTGTAATAAAGGTAATTTTTAGTGCAGTTTTCGTGCCATCCGGTATTTAAAAAGCAGATGCAAATCATTTTAGGAAAGCTACTTAAATAAGTATTGCATTTTTTTTCCTTCATTCTGCTTGGTGCGTTAATTTACCTAACAATAATAGTTGTTATTGAGGCAGTAATAAAGATTTGTGTCTAGAATGTAGGACTACAAAACTTTATTTTAATTTTTAATATTAGGTACATCCAAAAAATAACAATAACATTTCATTGATCCCATGATATGTATTGGTTTTTAAAATATCACATTTTATAGCTACTGTACAGAACTTATTTACTTTTATATTTTTAAAAACCATTTTCATCATTTACTTCGTGTAGTTTTTTGATCTAATAATGAAGCACATTTCGATGGGAAATAATAATGGTACATAGTGCTTTAACAGCAAAGAAAATTAGCGGAATAAAAACTAAGTCCTATACTACATCTAATGAAAGATGTACTAGAAGATGTAGGCTTAAAAACAATGTTTCTATTTAAGGAGGCAACATAAGGCACCTCGCAATCCTTTCCGTGGGAATCGCAGCAGATGCGCTTCTAACTGAGATGCCTTTTTTCTAATGCCTTCGTGTAGTGTGGCTACACTTTGTCTATTTTATAATATGCGTGCATTTTCGTTTATTAAATTTTATAATTTTTAGTTACGAGGTATTTAAAATATAGTATTTATTAATTGATAAATTACTGTCATGACGAAGTGTTTCTTACTTATACGATAAAAATTGTACACAAACACCATGGTACTCCACTTAAGAATTTATTGAACCCTCACTAAATAGTGTTATTCTTTTTAAACTTAGACGAAAAAAATTCATCCTGAATAATAAAAATCTACATTTATTTTTATACCAAAATTCCGTACTGCGCCTGCTAGAAACCGCAACTGTATTTAACAATGCCAAATTATGCATATGCTGACAGCTTTATAAACAACTAATATCAATTTCAGTCGCATATCAACCTATTTATTTTGTAAGTGGAAGTTTCCAGAAACCATAAATCATGGTGGTATGATCGATTGATATGATTAATAATAATAGGACAGGAAATAAGTAACTACTTGTCGTTATTCTCATGAAATCGTGTGTTTTTAACAAAATGTTATAGATGGAAACATCCGGTTATAAGATATGTGTGAGAAGTGTAATTTTCGCGAGCTACACGACTTGCCAAATAATACAATAGAATGTGAAAAGGTTATTTGTAGGTTGTATACTTATTGTTAAAGTTTCCTCTTTGCTTTTATGCCTTTAACTTTTTTCGACGGTGACAAGCCCATGCAAGAATGAAATATATTAATGAACTGAAACCACAGAATTGATATCACGTGTTTTAATTTTTCCAACTTCCTTAAATTTTTATTTTTTTTGTTTATTCTATATCTCCTCGTATACTTCGCAGTTAATGGAAGTTTTCTTCAGTTGACATAAAAAAAAAAACAGATGAGTATAGAAGATCAATTAGAATGATGATGTTAATAGTTGTTAAATAATTTTTCAGCATGATCAAACAATCAATTAATTTACAATAACAAAATGAAGCGTAGGGATTAATACTTTCTACGTATTTTATCTTAGACCCTTGTGTATTGAGTGTTATCTAAACAATATAATTCTCAAAGCTCACGCCGAAAGAAAGTTACCTTTGTCGGCATTCAAACAAAACCTTTGACGCAAAATTTGTATTGAGGGTTACTCTGTTACATAAAACTATCTTCGGCCGTTTGGAAATAACGGCTAAGAATGAGATAAAGGTAAAACAGAAGAATTAAATTTATCTTTAGTATTGGTCTATTGTCCGTTATTTTTCTTATCTCGTAGAAGTCGGTAATTTAGAAAATTACCTCATTGAAACTTCAAAAGTAATATTACAAAAATATTATCTATTTAACAAAATGATAATATATTTAAATAAAACGTGTGTGTTTTTTTTTTGTTTCGTGCTTGTTTCATTTTTATTGCATAAGATAATGTTGTTCATATGAAACATTAAGAAATATCTATATTGGTTATAAGTATCAGTTTTTGTTCTTACGTTCGTGTAAATTGTAATTTTGGACCCATAAGACATGTTTCAATAACAATGTTGCCATATAAAATTATTTAAATATTAAAACATGCATTAAATACATTCCATAGGCATATACTATACCAGAATAAGTAGAAACATACTAGTTTCATAAAGGCAATTCATAAAAAACTTATACAAATTTCTCTTTTGGGCTTTCCCGTGCTGTTTTGTTTTCTCCCAAGGTTATATATAAACAACCGCAAACAAAGATCTTTTTATGTGTAGAGATGGCAGAGTGGTTTCCGGTGAATCCCGGCAAATTGAAAAAACTCCACAGGACAAGAATAAAGGCAGATGGCGCCTCCGTCTGGACGGAAATCGAAAGGGATTTTTTGTACTAAATCAAAGGCAAAAAATTTATGGGAATACACTTTTTTGTAAGTGAAAGCATGAATTTGATTTAATTCGTGAGAACGTGGGGTTGATATGGTGGAGTTGAGTTTTTAATATTAATTAATTATGAATAATTGGCAGGGTTTGATTGTGTATTAAAATAATAACGTACCACTTGATTGGGATTAGAATATTAATAAATCTTCCTTTAGAATATATTTATAATTTATATTCATTTTTTTAGAACACATTATTAATTAGTATTTCCACTTAATTTTCATTTATTCTGACACTATACTGTATTGATGGTATCTCGTATAAAACAAATGAATGCTAGTTTAAAAAGACAGAAGAACCTGTCTGGATTCATCAGTCTGTTGGGAATTTTTATTAACATCTTATGATGTTCATTACTTCAAAAACAAAATTATTTTATAACGGAACTATAAGTAACTGTTTATACAATTAATATTGTTAATTTATGGAAAGTGCAGTAGCGAGATTGCATAGTACTGCTATATTTATTTCAGTAACAACATGAATTCTGATGACTTCATATTGACTAAATGCATGCTAAGCAGCAAGCAAAAAGCAATGTATACAAAGAATTTAAGCAAATGCAGTAACGAGATTTCATAGTATTTCTAACCAACCTCTCAAAAACCGGAGGAGAAGTTCGTTAGCTCTATTTAATTGCTTCAATTCTGATGACTTCATATTGACTGTTTATAGTAATGTATACAAATATCATAAGTTTATGGGAAGTACAGTATCGAGGTTGCACAGATCGTGGGAGAGCGGCGCAGGTGCGTCGGCACAATGCTACGACCTGGCAGATGCACTTCTCATAGATCACTTGACTTGTGAATTGTGATTGTACTAGTGCAGTTTTGTTTTAGCATTAGTATGGAAATAAATGTATAATTGAGGTTGTTACTTTTACTTAAGAGCAATAAATATGCTAAGATTATGAAATAAAATTAGCTTTAATTTCGAGTCTATAGATTAATCAAAAGCATCTTATCACCTAATCTAGCTTGTAACTTATGTCTATACACGAAATTTCCAAAAAAATCCGTTCGGTAGTTGCGGCATCTAACAAATATTTAAATTTAGAAGGAGTAGCTTAATCCTACAAATCTTAGTTTGTAGGATTAGGCTGCTTATACCAGCACTGTCTGTGATATTAATAAAAGTACACATCCAACGTTGAACTCTTTTGTACGGAAGGGGCTCTTTAAGGAAATGCGTTTCTGTTCTCGGATTTCTACGTTTATGATTATGTTTTTTAATTCATTATTTAATTGTTAAATGTAAAATATAAATGAAATATCCTATTCACCACTCAGAAATAAAAGATTGTCCAATATCTCCCTTTTTTATATTCACGCTGTTTTTCTAAGAATTAAAAAATTCAACAAATAAGAGGTCAATATGAAGTTCTTATCATACTTTTTTGTATCCCTACCTAATTATTTTTAACGACCCATCCTTTCTCCTAAAAATAATTAGAGACGTACATAATACAAAATAAAAGAAAACTGCCACCTGTAGCTTTTTCATTGAAGAAAAGATTTGAAGGCTCAAGGTGCAAACGTACAGATCACCTTATTAACATCCGTGCCCGCAGCACCTTCAAACAAAACGAATCAATATAGATAATAGCCGCCTAAATTATGACTTTAGTCTTACTGGCAGTCAGCTGCTATTTAGGTGCTCAAAAGTATAATATTAATAAGAATTTACTAAAATATGTTTTGCAAATTTTTTGTTCAAAACTGTACAAGTTTCAGTTGTTTTTGTGTAGGTTAAATAGGCAGGTTAACTGAATAATTTGTCAATGTTTCGTGTCTTCATCAACAGACATATTATCAATGTATGATTGCGACGATAAAAAAATAGTGTCTAGGAAAAAAAATCTAATATTTATAAAGAAATAATATATTTATTACCAAGAGTCTTTAATATTAAAAAAATCTTAACAGTACGTAATAACCAGCTTTTTATTTTCTTAACTTTATATTAAAAATCAAGCGTATCGGATGACGATGATAAATATATTATGGTTATTATTTTTTTCGGAAAGCACTGATTGCTATGATTTAATCTCAAATAACAGGTGTTGCCGCGACCAAATGACATTGAGTTATTAGACGTCATTATAAAAGAAAGTCTATAGACTATAAAAAGTATGTTTGATCAAACCTTGTTAGTTCCAAGGATATTTAATCGCTTTTTATTAAAAAGCTAGCTGTTTTCCGCGGCTTCGCTCTCGGCGCGTAATGGTATATAACCTATGTCATTCAGTGAAGATGCAACTTTCTAAAGGTACCTAAATGGATTTTTGAAAGCGTTCCACTGACTTGTGACAGTTTACATGTATTCTAACATGCCGCCATACTCGGGAATATACAAGCATACATACAAAAACACAAATGATTCCTCCTTGTAATTTAAGTTTAGATAAGGCACTACTTATTATCAAGAATTAGTTTGTTACATCTATGAGACATTTTTAGTATCAAACTACGGTTAACTGCTACAATGGTACTTTAAAGTGAAGTTAAAACACTTAATCACATTACGTGACATTTATTTTCGGCACTATTAAAATGAATATCGCACAGAAATATAAATGTTATGATAATTTTCGTATTGTTAATCACTAAGTATCAGTAATTATAAGAAAAAAAAAACAATTTTATTAAATATATTCTGGAGAAAAAATAAATTATGGTATAATAAAAATTATGATCAAGTCATAGCCATCAACCAAATACATACTTTATTACATTCATTAAAATTTTATTAACATAATCGAGGCATTTTCCTTTAGTAAGTGTTGAAAAAAATAAAATTTATAACCCCTAGAAACGATTAAACTTGTAAAATAACTAATTAACATTATACAACATTACGGTGATCTGCCACGTTAATTGTACACAGGATCTCGCAATTAACCATCTGGGCTGCTTAAATAGGCAGTTCGCACGAATATAAAAATAAACAGATTCACAGTAATTAACATTTTAAGAATCAGACGTTTACCCACGATATTATAGACGATACAATGTACTTCCCACGACATAACAGTGATGGGAGATATTTGTTGATAATATGGTTCATCAAAATTACTGTCTTGAGTGACATTTCATGTCCGATTTTATGGTTTTGTATTCATGCCGACGATTTTACAAGAAAGGGTTTTTTAGACGATAAAAGTTTACAAACTTTTCAGTTAATAATATATAATGTTTAACATCTATTTTCACAGCTATCTACGTATTATTAATACAGGTTATCAATATGTTATAGTAAAATCTATAAGATATAAATTAAACTCTCCTACAAACGATATAAGTAACAAAGTAAAAATATTATCGGCCCTTGCATGCATTAGATGTCGCACAATATGTATGAAGCCTTCATTTTATCAATATGATGTAGTAAATTCAATATTGATGGTAGTAAAGCTATAAAATTTGATTAAAAATGTGTAGGTCTAAACGCAGATTGAAAATTAAAGTATATTATTCTGAAAATTCTATCCAAACACGGACTTTATACAATCATCGAAGACGAAAGAAATGACCTTGTCTCCACGAATTTCATAAAACGCAAATATATTGAAAACGACTGCATCTTATGTAACTTAGTTACGCGGTATTCGCATAATAGCTCGGCGACGTAACCGCGCTGTAATGCCGCGCAATCTTCCGTGATAGTGAACTTGAGTTTTTTCGCGGCGCGCGCACCGTTAGCTTGCGCTACATTCCGCGGTTGCGCGCGCGCCGCGAGAGGGCGCCACTGAGGAAATATTTCATTACCTCCGCGCTAAGTATTATGTGCCTTGATCGGATTACATGCGATTCAATTAATACGATAATCTCAGGATAAATAAACGACTCATAAATTGTAAACGCTTGTCTACTTAGCATAACAATAAGAAAATTAATTCTGACACATTGGTTAGTTGTGACTTTATACCTATTGCGCTATTTTTCTTTGTATAACAAAATACAATGTACTTTCAAACAATTTATTGATTTTCAGTTTCGAAATAATATAATCGAAAAATAAATCATTTTTTATAAAGGTACATTAACATCCTTCCTATAACTATAGGCACTCTTCGATTTAATTAAGAGGAAAATATTCCAATAATGTAAACATATTTCTATATTATAAGATGAATAAAAAATAACATCAAAAGTTATATATATGTATGTCTCTGCATTGATTATGTATTAGTCAGAATATTAAAATTACAAGAGAAATATATCTAGAATTATGTCCTATTATAAATTACAACAATGCCATTTACTAGTGAAATAAGTTTAAAACATGTAATAAACAAAACTGCAACGCTATAATTGAAGTCCAAAAATGTATGCCGTCACGAAAAATAACAAAAGTGGACGGAAAATAACAACCTCTCTAATGTTAGATCTAAGCTTTGAAGGCTGCTCGCTGGGTCAACGACCATTGCCAATGTCAGCCATCTTGAGTTCCGCAGCCGCTTACGTTCTTCACGTAAGAGGCTGTAACGCTTCGCTGGTGTGAGTGTAATGTTCGTTTTTCTATGTCAATGCCGCATGTGTGCGTCTATGTTCGCGTTTACATTCATCGCTCAACATTACAGTTTTATTTGTGTGTATCGCATTATTATTCGATGGAAGTCTGTGCTAGATGTCGCCTTTAATTTTTTCACGTTTATCACACAAATGTTGTAGCGCGATCCTCACTGTTTCATAAGAGAAATAACATACATTGTATATACATATATCTTTAATAAATGATACATAATATCATTAAGAACTGATACTTACTTTTTAAGACGAATTTAAAAATAGTTATAAATCATCTATTGCTATGTATTTTTACAAATCAATAAATGCATAAAATGGATTTGATATCACTTTTAATTTTAAAAATACTTATTATTCATGGTTAGGATTGCAGACATGAGCAATAAAATTTTTCACACTTCACGCTAAGATTGTCGTCATGGCAATTGAGTTTTTTAAGACGAATGCACGAGAAGCTTAAAAGCTAAATTAAAAGCCGAATTCAAATTTCTTACTTTGAAACATAAATTATATTGCTTTAAACTATAAGGAAATGAAACGTGCGTTAATACTTTAATAATTATTCAATTGTCTATTCACTTGCTTAGTTTTTTGTTCAAAAACCATGCCATCATAATATTAAATGTGTAGGTAGGGTTAGTGTTCAAAAAATAATAATCATTTATTAAAAAAGCTTTTAAATATGAATTGTTAGATAATTAGTAACCAGATTGATAGATAAGTTATTTGCGGCAAAGTACTCGCACCTACTCATCAACTTTGTAATTTCAACACAACTGCGCTGCAGAATAAGCACTACTTTTAACTGAATGAACGAATGGTAATACTTCTTGATTGCACACAAGCGTATGAGAAGGACATATAAAAAATGCACTCAAACGTCTGATATGTTTATTTACCTATAAAATAAATTTACATGACCCAGTAAATAATTAACATGCCAGTAAGATCAATACAATAATTTACGGCAAAATAGAGTTAAAAATAAAGGAGATATAAATCTAGAACCGACCTCGGTCCCGGGACCTTCACCGAAATGGTACTACAGTTCGATAACCCAACCATTGTTCCGCGCGAATCATTCTATTTTATTTACCACAATCACGATCGAGTTCATGACTTCCGCGTCATGGTGTTCGCAATTTAATTAATATTGTGATAAATGAAATGTTTCAAATTAGATCATTATTACGTTGATTGTACGCGCATTATGTGCAAATGATTACTAATGTGTTTACTGCGGTATAGTTAATACATTAATAAATTACAATTATATTTATGTTAGTGCATATTAATATTCTAAGTCATAACAAAATCATGTCATAAAAATTCAAACCAGATGGACCCTATAAGTAAACACGTATACAATATAATGTGACTGAAGGGGGACTTAATATAAACGTCATTAGAATCATGTATTTATTAGTTAAAAAATAAAAGGTTCTATCGAGTTCTGTCTAATATAATATTACACATATATATAACAAAAAAGAAGACATACACCTATAAAGTAGCAACATAAATTAAATAACATCAAAGGAAATCCGGTCTTAGAATAAATTATGCAATAATTAATTGCAATATTGTGATATTAACAGTTAGGATAAAAAACAGACAAAACTTTTGTTAGTTTTTTTAACATCGTCGTTTTTTATTGTAACCGTATTATATACAATAATAACCTAAGATAGCATCAGCTATTATAAAGTAGCAAAATATAATAATAATACTATGTTGCTCCAGGAAAACCGATGCAAATCATAGACTTTTGAGGTCACCCAGCCAGTCCTTGCGCTACAAACTAGGCGGCGCAGGCGCAATGGTCGCCGCGAGCCCCGATTTGCTTCCGTTTCCTCCGCCATTGTTAAGGACTTCCTTATACTTACGCATAAAAACCACATCTAGTTAATATTCTAAAAACATTTTCAAGTTCCTTTCTAAATTTATTGTCATCCAACATTTTTTAATTTAATTGCTCTGTTAATCAATCGAACGTCATACCTAAATTGTACCTACCTGCATTATTTTTATGAACTTTGAACCCCATTTCATAAACTAATTATTTATTATTAAACGCCATACAATAAAAAATCAAAAACACAAACACGCATAAATTAATATAAAATCAGTAATCGTTCGCTACAGACAAGAAAACATGACATATTTCATAAGATTTTTTTCTATGACTAACCGTTGAAATAACCAACGGTCATAACGTATTTTATCACAATATTCTCAAAATTTAATCTCATGCGATACACTATACAACACAGGTTTACTTTAAATTATAAATATGTTTCATAGACAATTATACAAACTGCATTCGTAAAACAGGTGAAAATCGGTTACCATATTGGTATAACAAGTGCATACCTGTTGGACTTGTTGTACACGTACCTGTATGAGATTCACCCTCAACCTTAAAAGGCCTTCAAATAAGGGGTGGTTCATAAAGCACAAACGTAATACGAGCGTGAGAAATATTCGTATGAATGGAAAAACGCTATGGCACCTGTAGTAGGTACAAAGATGCGGAGGCGGTTATACCTCCATTATATTATGCTTCACAAAGTCATTGACAATTAATTCCAACGGTTTATGGGAATCTGATAACAATGCGTGTACCACGTTATGTAGTAGACGTGAGCTATTAAATATGGTTTCGCTGTTTCCCATGATCTTGACTTCACATGATTTTTATCGAATGATTCTTAATATATAAACCTATACATTGATTAATAATTTTAAAAATCATGTACTTCTTTGCGTAAATAGATAAAAAACATGATACTTTTTAACTAATATTGACAATACGTATGTTTTGTCCTATCGGCCTATCTCTGATATCTAATACACAAAATCGTTTTTTTCTTCGCTCACTGTTTGAATGTAGATTTGTCGCCAATATATTTAACTGTATAAAGAGACACAAAAGTTCCTTAAATGACGGTCACGTGAAGAATTGATAATTCATCAAATGAATGATCAACTAAAGCAGTTGTTATTGCATAAGTAAGTTATTTGCTATTCATTCTAATAAAGGGGAATAAAGGACAGAATTTACGTGAGAGAATATATTTTTATATAGTTCGCTATTAATTTTGTCGATTGTATGTTTATGAAAACCTTTGATACAATAGGAAGGTAAGTTTCAGTTTGTTCATTTTAATTTATTTGATTTAACAGCAAAACATATCGTCTCTAATTATTATTAAAAATTAAAATATTGAAAAAAGAAACAATTCTAAAACAATCACAATTCCACAATTTTTATTAATATCCATAAGTAGAATAATAAGGTGGGAAACTCTTCAAGATGCCATCAGGAGCCACAACATACAAAGTCAAATACAAAATTGATTAAATAAATATACCAGAATCAGGTTTCAGATAACGTAAACAAATAAGACATGCAATAATCAGTAACTATTCATAACTCATGAGCTCTCATTTGAGAATCAATACGTTACGTAAGCAAGTTCAGGGACAAAATATCAATTTAAAACACATATTATTACTGAGAAACGAATGGTTACACCATCATGAAATGCAAATTCAATATTTATTCATCGAGAAACGTCTGAAAACTATGCTGGAAAGTGTCGGATATTATGAAACAGGGCTGGATCTGTGTAGTCTGATAAATTACTTGATTATTGAGGGAATACAACTAGCTTTCTTCCCCGGCTTCGCTCGCATGGTCTACAAATTTCTGTAGAGGCAACAAAATTTTAAAAAAATACGGTTTTTTGTATAATTTTCTGTGGAAATATGGTTGACCACATTGAGCGCGCCTCTACGAAATACAGAAATTTGTAGTCTACGCCAGCTTAGCCGCGGGCGGAAAGATAGTTATGGGAGATGTTTGAGAATCTATTGCATGTTTTTTAATCTGTTAATCTATCAGTTAAGATTATAAAAAGGCATGTCCACAACCCAAATCTCCCTTGTAGCGCGGTATGATATTTACGACTTTAGTAGCATATATCTCGTAAAATATTTATTTAAGCAAAACAACTATTTAGAAACCTTTATTTTATTTTTAAAACATATCTAATGACATCTGTGAATATCTAATGATATATTCGCAAAATTATTTTTTTACTGTTTACATGTAAGGGGAGCAAGCCGAGCAACCCATAAAAATATTTTTTTCAGATAAAATGTAGTCTATAAGTTGCACCTAATATTAGCATAAAAATATCAGCATATAAAATTCTATGAAAATTAACTCATACATGATTGAAAATCAGACAACAATTCAAGCCATGGTTAGTACATACATACATACATAGAACATACATATTGCATACCAATTACTCTTTTTGAAAAATATTTAATGTACAAAAATGGCTTGGTTATTGTTTGATTATATAATACAATTTCTATTTTTTAATATTTTGTTTCGTAGTCTTATGTTTGAAAAATACAAACCAACTCAGCTAACAACTAAAATAATAAAACTAAAATAGAAGTAGAATTCAACATTATGTCCTTATAAGTTTTTAATTTTTTTTTTAATACAACTTATATGTAAAACCCTCAGTCAATTTTTTACCAATTTCTTCTGATTTGAACACAGAAAGTAATCCTTCGTTTCGCATAAAGTATGTCGCAAGACTCCTGGAGATGGCCCCTATGTAAAAGTGAAATCATAATAACCAAATGCGTTGTTACATAATACGGACTTCAAATCAGTTGTGATGACGCAATAGGATTCGGGCACACATGAAACTTACGGTATAATATGCTGCATAACACCTCACGTGTGTTCTGCAATTTAAATCCAGTTAAGACTGGCAACTGGGCACTAAAATGTGTCTATCTTTTTCAAGCTACTACAAGAAAATAAGGTAATGTGTCACCCGATGGTTGGCTCCCACCTACATATTAAGTATCCCTAGAATTTTGTGCATGCGATTCTTCCTTCTAGCATAATTTACGATATGAATAAAAAAAAGATTGATTGACTTTTGTTCAGCATCTTTTTAGTTACCTACGACATTGTTTACTATACAACTGTAACATAAGGTATTTGTTTAAAAATTTCCCCGGCAAGCATATACCATCTATAAGATTGTGCCAAAACATTAATTTGGTCTAACGCATAAATTTTAATATAAACCTTATTGATGATCTCATGTGTGCTCGAAATCAAATTTATTCTTCTGTCTACTATGCATTGCATTATAATTTGATTATTTATATAAGCACAAAATTTATAAATAATATTGAAACCCCTTTTAAACGAATAAAATGTTTTAATGCATTTAAGACTTCGCTTAGAAAGGCCAATTATTTAAGTTTAGTTAATTAAAAAGACCCTTTCATATATTTTAAGAGTAAAACGTATAAGTATAAACGTATAAAAGTATACCATTTTAAGTGCCCTGAAAAAAAAATATTCACCGCCCAATTGATACAAATCGTTTCGATAATGTCCACGTGACTTACCATTATTATGTGATTGTATAAGTACTGATATTCTAAAATATGGGAAATTTAACAGACTTGCTTTCCAAATTTCTTTATTTTGTTTGAGTTCTTTCCTCAATTATTTCCTTATTCAAGTTCTTCAAGTACTATTAAGAAAAACCAAAGATCTTGAATATTCTAGCTACGCAAATTCAAGATTAGGCAAATGTAAGCAACATAAAATTCTTTAAAATGTGATAACTAACACATGTATCTTATAAAATAAAAGCAGAGTTTCTACAAATACTTTTATTTATTAACCCATTATTTATTAAAATACCCGAGATTTTTAATAGAAAATTCTTCTAATATTAACTTTATTCGTATAACAAGGGACTTATATTATGACACAAGACTGTCCTTGGCAGATTTCTGTCACGTGTAAAACGTGACTGTAATGTTTTGCAGATTTTAAACACTTCAAAATTCTAGTGTTTCGCCATGCCATAACGGTTCTTTGAATAAATAATTTTCTATGACTGAATGTAATATGTATTTCAAGGGATACGCTGAAAGCTACAAAAGTATAGCGTTTTTGGTCTAATTGAAATCACTTAATATTAATTTGCCTATTTATTGTCTTTTCGTCAAAGGATTGACAAATGCATAAGTTTCATTTTATCCTCTTTTATATTATTATAAATAAAGAATACCTTGTAGTAGTTGTTGGTTTATAATTTTAATTATATTTTTTAAGAAAATAAAGAATAATTATTTGAATGCATAATTTTTTGACATTACACGCTTACCATTTCAAATCTAATTTGTCATATTTGTGGTTAATTGCGCAAAATATCATAAAATATATACCTCAAAATTCTTCAGAAATAGGACTATAGATATTTTTAACATAGCGAAAAAACCTAGCATACTTGGAAGACGTTCAAATCTCCTAATAACCCATATGTGTTGTTTGTATTGGTTTTTATTGGCTTATGAAACTGTACAACATCCGATGTTAATGATAAAGTGTATATACATCTGAGTCATATATTGTATGTTTAAGATCTGGTACAGGTAGGTACTAATGGTAACTACAACTAGCCTAGTCAATTAGTTATAAAAAAGTTTCAAGTCATTAAAGCACTCACAGGTTGCGATGTTTTAAAGAGCTTTTTGATTTAAACTCAAAGAAGTTTCGAATAACACACTCGATCGATCGAGTAAGATTTATCTACTTATGAATCTTTCCTTTTGAGTTATCGTAGTTGTAAAATATTGTAAATGAATAAATATAAAAATTATTAAAAAAATAATTTTTAATTTTTATTTCAACTTTCAACTGTATGGGTGTTAATTTATGTACAGTATGTCATTTGTTAGCTGACTTTTTAGAGTTCGTAGCGTAGCTATGAGGCTGTAGTTTAATTTTAACTCTACGTCTAGCAGAATAGTGAATTAAAAATTATAAAAAATAGATATACCATTTTTTATGTATTTGACCTAATTTATTTCCTGTTTTTGCGTTTAGTGTGCTGTCATGACAAAAACAGGTTAAAATACTAATAACAGAAAGCTCACTAAAATTAAAATTTTGTTATTAACTTGTAGTATTTATCATTAATTGAAGAAATTTCGCGAGTCAGTTAATATAACTATGACACAATTTATAAATTAATGCAAGTTATGAATAATGCATACGATGTTAGATGAAGCGAACGTAATATATATGAAGTTTTTTATTTATAATAACAACTTGCGGTGTAAATTCAACTTTATATGAACGAAATACAAAGTCAATTCATTTAATATTATATGCACATATTACCTATCAGACCTATATAGCGTATGGTTTATTAATTTCAAAAGGCTTTAAATGCCCAAAACAGGAAAGATATAAGAATATTTATTCTTCTCGTTTTAAAGGTGATTATTTGTATGTAGTTATGAGATTTACGTCATTTCGTTTTGAGAAGGTTGGTATTGCGCGTAGAATATTGCGCGGAGGCCGGTGAGGGTCGATGGCTTCTCGGAGACACGTGAGCTTACCGTTAACTTGCACACGCCAGGGCCTCCAATATGTGAAAAAGAAATGGAATGATAGCAAATGTGTTACTACTTATTTTAAATCATATCAATCCCAAATCAATTTGCTGCTAAACTTAAATTGAATATTTTTGTTTCAAAATTCAAATGTTATGCCTTCGCGTTCGTAGCACTATCAATGCTTCGTATATCTAGGCAATAATAAAAATGTGCATATTTGAAAATCTCAGAAATATAGTTGCGTAAGTGAGGTTTAAAAGAGCCCCTTTTTATAATAGATAGAGCTTTTTCTTTATTAAATAGATAGGGATCATCAGATTTGATATAACTTGATAACATTTTTATTAAATCATACTTGATAGATAGGTTGTGCAACTTCAAAGACACGACAGGAATCACATAGTATATATTATACAGAGGGAAGGATAATAATTATAAAGAATTTTTTCAATATCATATTCCCGACGAGAATTAATCACCGCCCTTGCCTTAGTTGGCCGGATACCTCGAATTTTGCGCTTATACCAAGCAGATAGCGTTTACAATTATTACTTTCGGCTTGAAAACAATCGATTAAAAACTGATGAAGCATTCTTGCCACAGCTGTTGTACTGGGTTCCACTAAAGGCATGTAGAACTAGTATGTTGAATAGTACAATGACACAACATTGGACGAAATTTCACAATCATATACAGAAATATAAGACGCCATCACGTCCTTGATCCCCTAGCTGTCGAAATCAAGGTTTCAGTGCCGCAGTCATGAGCAGCCGGGAGCAATTTGTATACGATGTGAATAACTTTAAAGGTCGATATCTATCACTACGTCATGACAATGTAAATAGGTCGCACTTCGTTAACAGTTTTTTGCATAACATGAGCTCGGTTGAACTCCATTCTTGATTTGTTTTTTGGGAATATATTGGTGCCACTTTTTACAGAGTATCTGGAATATCATATAGGTTAAGGTACAACATTTTGATTAAAAAAAACCTGGTTCATATTTTTATAAGCATGAAATTCAAAATAGAAATACTATTGTAATTTGTTTAATTGAAAGCTGTACACTATCAATATAGGTTTACAATTCTCTCTGCCTGTCTGCCAATTATTCTACTCCTCTCCCAATTTCCAATCCTCTCCTTATCCCTTCCCCTTTGTTCAAGCCGGAAGGGCATTTTCGACACTTTGGTGTTGTAGATGTTCATGAGCTGCAGTCAGTCACTTAACATCAGATGAACCACATGCTCCGCTTGAATGCAATAAATAAAATTGATTAGTAAGTATGTACGATAAGTCATCAAACTATGCGTCATCTGTTTCCTGTAATGTGGAATTGAAAATTTTCAAGGAAGTTAGAATTTTTTCAGAATTTCCGCAAGCGTTGATCACCCAAACGTGACCTATTTGACCAAATAAATACGGGCATCTTTAATTAGTTAGGTATATTGTTTATCTCATGCTGATTCATAACTTAACCGAAATAAGTGAGCCGGTCTTTGTGTCCCCATTTTTTGCCACAAACAACTTTAGAGGGCATTACCCTCTCTCTTTCTCTCGGGTAAAAACACGTAGCTGTGAGGCGAACGTACAAACCAACGATGCCGGGTACTTTGAAAAGCTCATGAACTTAAAATGTATTTTGTATTGCTTCGTTATTACATATTACTTTTACTTATATTAGCTTCCTACTTGTTTGTACGTTAAAATTTTGTCAGCCAAATACGTGGCAATTTTAAGTATACCTACACATTTTCCGCGCTAAAGGGTAATGCCCTTACATACTTCGTTTTGTCTCAGCATGACATCTTCAAAAGAAAAGGAAATCCACGTCTTCATTTAGCGAGAGCAATAAAATCTAATCGAGCCGTTGCCGCCTACAGTATCGTTTGAATGACGAAAGCGTTATTCCACTTCGCACTTGAGGACCTTACCCTAGACATTGGCTACGCAGTAAGGTTGTCGCCGGTCATCGGCCGCCCCCTCCCACTCCCTTGCGACCTCTTTACCACCGCTGCTACTTCCAACCTCTACCAACAATCGCCTTAAGTCAAATACACAAATCACGTTGGAGGCCTTCAAAAACACGTGCGTCATGCATTCTATCGAAAACAAAAATTGTCTTTGCTAAGGATTATGTGCATGTTTTATTTAAATTTTTAACATATATACAAAGAGGAGGTTTACATAAAAAAGCAATGAAATACATAGAAACTTGCCGACATTTTATGAAAAATCAAAAGCACCCTTCTTCCGTGACTATTTTAGTATCGAATATTGCACAATATTGTTTTAATTGCAGCTTTACAATTAGCGCGTTCGACCGATTTGCTCCAGTTGTTACCGATTAAGTTTTTATAATGTTCGAGCCAAGTTTACAGTTAACTTCGCGGTTTGTTGCGAAGTTATGGTGAGTTACAAGAAATCTAATTGTATAAAATTGATTAGAGACGAATCGCTACGTATGTTACGTTAAGGAAGTATATTCTGTACATCAGCAGACCACTCTATTACACTTTACATTATCAATTTATAAATAAGTATCCGTAGAATTCACTTATATACATTTTTTTATCTTTAAGACATGCGGCATGACTATTAAATTCTCTTTTTGTAAAATATACAGTAAATCTGCGTAACAGGTTACTTCTTATAACGATAAATATAGTTTATCTGCCATGCAAATTAAATGCCGGATATCAGAAAGTCAGAAAGTATTCATAAATTTATTAAGTATAAAAAATGTCTTCCTTTTTCACTAAAAATAAATTAACATTATATATTCATTATTCATAATTCAAAAAAATAAATAAATATGTTAACGCGATTATATTGCATCATAGACCCTGATTGTTATAGACCGTCTCTCAAATATATTTTTTAAGATCTATATAATACTTTATTCATGAAAAATATATGCGTTAAAAATTACTCCAGAAAGATTTTTTATAAGTATAAAAAATCCATAATGTATGCAAATAGTATGCGCATGTAATCATTATTGGATTTTTTTACCGTTAAGGACTTCGATCTCATCTGTTGGAAATGTTGCGAAATATCATTGTGAAACCTAAACTGACGCCTAGTGTCATAGGGTACCCTGTATATATGTAATCACAGCAGTGATACAATTTCTGCGTTTATTGTGAAACCGTTGGGTATTGTTAGTGTATAAATTAAAAATGGTAATTATTACTTTGTGATACATGTTTGTACTAAGAACAAGCTAAGTATTGTTTATTAGTAACTTAAAATTTTAAAAAATTATATATTCACAAAGCAATGTTTATTTTGGGGTGCATGCTGGCAAAATCTGAGTTCATAAAATTTATGTCAAACCAAAATTCATGCTGACGTAATCCTTCTCGAAGCTCAAAGAATACCAATAAAAAAACCTATTCTTTACCTTATGAAAAAACTAGATAAGAGTCATCGCATGTGCTATCGATCTTTACTTGATTGTTTACTATAAAAATAGTTATTTTATGGATACTTTAATACAAGAGATATAATGTTGAACAAGTCCCTTACCTTTTAAGCATAAACACCGGTAAGTCTATAAGAGCGAAAGTATGTAATGGTTTAGGCAAATGTCTTGTCGTATCGTGGCCTATTGTGTACCATAAACTGTGCAGAATTATGGTTATAGGTTGCAGCTTTTGAAAACAAATTTATTTATAAATAATGTTGATTAAAGTAATAAGTAGAGTGTTGTAGACTATTTCAGTTTATGGAATATATTAAACAAAACATTTGTGTATTTATTTGACAATATTTTTACGTTTACATTTAAAAGTGTTAGCTTATAAGAATACACTGTGGTTATTTACTGTAATTAAAAAAATATGAATTGACGCTTGGGCTATCTCTACTCTCGTTTAATTCTAATATGAATGGAATGAATCATGGTTAAAACTTCAAATATTACCAACATTTAAGTAAAGGGTGTTTATAAATATTATCATTAACAATTTTAAAGTATTGTATTCTGTTAAAGGAATGATAATAGGCACAACGGATAATCCTTATTACAATTACATAACAAGAAGAGTTTTGTATAAAGAACGCGCGTAGCTACGGCCTATTATGGCGCAGTTAATACTGTAACTCTTAAAAAAAGAAAATGTATTTTTCTTTTGTGCCTGTAAGTAGATTTGTAATCTTTTCTTTTAACAGATTATTTGAATTTACCAAAGATTTAATTAAATAGTAGTTTAAACTTTTGAATACCAGGTACTTTTATCCAAAACTAATTTTTAAAATGTGTTGTGTATAGTAATTCATTTATCGGATAAAAAATATCACAAATCAAATATTTTGTGTGTGTGGTTTTGTAAACATTATATGTATCGATACAATATTTATAAACGGTCAACTAATTTTCTGGTTGTACCAGTAAAGTCTAAAAACAATTTTAATCCAATATAAGCTATCGCTTAAAAAGTTCCACGTAATTTTCCTATTTTGAATAATCTATTGGGTAACACATTCCCTTCGAAGCTAGTACTTCAAGCAATTGAAATGCAGACCACGCGCGTATCCAGTTCAATGTATGCACGAAGTATGTAAGCCTACTTCCAATATCAACATAATAGTAATGCTTCCGTCGTCGCCTGAGGGCGCCCGCATTGCAATTTATTTTCACTGATTACTACTTTTCAGCACAACTATTTTTTACATATATAACCGCCGTTTTCCAGCGATACGTTAATTGAAAAACGAATTTTTTTTTATTACAAACAATATAATTAGTCTCCTACTGAAACTAGTTTTTTTAGATGAAACCGAAACCCTAACTGAACTTTCGACTTAGTCTTTAAGTTCCTAACCGATACCGAAATTCACCTTTACTTATGCTTCAAATTTCTAGCGTATTTAAATTTTAGTTTTTCTAGGAATTTCATTATTTTTTAGAGTATGACAAGCAGCACCATCGAGACTTAGTGCGAGAAAAACGTTAAATTACAAACAACTTTGCTTACTGTATACAGTTATGTAAAGTAGAAGTAGAGTTTAAAAGTACATGACAAATGTACGACAATTCATCAGAATTAATTTCGGCGTGGTCGGAAGTTTTAGCTGTTTTTGGCCAAAACCGAAACTAAGGCCGAAACTGGTCGAAACTAAAAATTCGGTCGGTCACTCAATATAATACACTGTTTGCATTAAATGTACCAAGTTAAGGCAAATTGAAATACATAAAAAGTGATTTAAAAATATTTTTTCAACGTTTTATATATATTTTTACTGTTTTCATTCACTGACAAATCAAAAACTGCTAAAGCCAACCTGGTGAATACAATTTTTCCACATAAAAATGTATTTTTCTTTTTATTCACTTTCGGTCTCTATGCTAATGAAAAATTTGTGAAGCTCACATGACAGAGCATTTGATTTGTACTCTTATTTCCGTTTAACTATTTTTTATAAGTTAATGTGTCGATTTTACTCTAATTGGTAATTGCTGATGCGCTGCTGAAAATAGGACAAAACGATATTTTTCAGGACAAATATTGTACTTTCCTTTTTAATCTTCCGACATTACTAGTTCTGAACTAATTTGTTAATTA
>LQNK01001564.1:297250-307839 GCA_001586405.1 Phoebis sennae | reverse complement strand
TTTCTATGCTAATTGAAAAATTCTAACGCCCACCTGGCAACAACAATAATTGGATAATTGAGTTATAAAGCTGAGTCTATTTATAAAATACACAGCGCAAATGGTTTTTATTTCTGTCACGACGTGCTAACGTTTTTATATATTTTTAACTAACTAATTTACTATTAAATGTGTGCATTTAATA
This sequence comes from Phoebis sennae, assembly GCA_001586405.1. Classification (NCBI taxonomy): domain Eukaryota; kingdom Metazoa; phylum Arthropoda; class Insecta; order Lepidoptera; family Pieridae; genus Phoebis; species Phoebis sennae. Next base: position 307,655 of record LQNK01001564.1, on the reverse strand, counting down.
GGATTTTTTTCTCGGTTAAAGTTATTACAACTGTTTTAATGGTACTTTGCAAATATTATTGTTAACTTATAAAATGATTTAATTTATGTAATATACTAGAAAAAATTACCGCATTGCTATAAGCTTTTCCAAATTTTCCCCTTCATCTTCGTCTATGCTATCCGAATAACGTACTCTAGCCTTGAGAAATCAAACTACACGAAAGACTTTCAGAGCGTAAAAACACTAGATTTTTTTAAATATAAATTGTTGTTATCCACGAAATACTGGGATAGATTTTGACGAATCGATTTTGAGTCGGATAAAGCCTGAATAATTTCAAAGGTATGTACTGAATATATGTACTAATAGATGGTTTGTCTGCTATATATGTCATATGGAAATTACAGTTTCTCGTAGATGATATATTCTTTTAAAAAGGCAAAAATCATTATTGAACATGATTACATCCTATTCAACCTGTTCAAAATAAGTCTATTCACACTCGAAACAGTGAAGTCAGTTTTGCATCATCAATTAACATACCGCTATTTTTAGTATTGTACGGTGACTTTCCGATCAATGTGTGCTCTTTGTTTGCTAAACACAAGATTGATATGTGATTAAGATCATGTATTATATACTGAGATGAGCTCATAAAAAAATCGCGGGAGTCATACCATTGTTAAATTTATAATAGGAACAGGTCCTTGCTTTTACAATTACTTAACTTTATATTGAATACTACATCGTCTCACGTACAAAAAATCAAACAAAAAATGTAGAGGAAATTAAAAAATATTCCGCATTTGTAACAGTATCTTTATGTAAACGCGTGGTAATTAACAACAAGCTGTATGTATTTAAATACAAATTTTACTTCGAATCTACTGTGCGCTATCATTACCAAAGCAAAAACTTGGATGTTTTTTATACATGTAAATTGTTTGGAGTGACGTTACAATTTAAAAATACAGTACATAAGAACTCATTAAGTACATCCTTTCATAGGTCGTCGACACAACTGCCATTGACATGTATTCATCATTTTTGTTTTCGAATTAAAGTCATGAGGTGTGAATGCACACATCGTTGGATCTCTTCACAGTCTGATATAAATTAACACAAAACAATGTTAACTTCAAACAAGAAGTGTTAGGTTGATGACGTTATTAGTTAAAAAACAAGCATTTAAAATACAACAGTATACAGTTAATGAATTCGCAAGACTATGACCTTCAATTTGTTGTTCTTTAGTAACTAGAATTAGGTATAAAAAATGTACTCACATTATAAAAATTTTATTTTATGAAATCCAGAAAAGTTATTTAAAATTTATCACGTTTAATTATTTACACATATTTGTAAGAAACTCTGGAATTCATACAGATTTATAAAATGCACATACTTTGTCTTTAAATAAGTTTAATGGCATTGTGAAAATCTTGTCAAATAATTGTGTACCTAAAAACACTTTATAAATACTCATTATATATGTCTGAATATCGTTAAAAACTATCTGATATTTTTAACGAACGATAAAAATGTAATGCGTAGTCGTCGAAAATTAAAATGTTTGCAATTCAAATGACAAGAATTTGATTTTTTACCGAAACAATACAATCTGCATAATTTCCTAATCAACGTTTGTTTAAATTTCTTCACTGTCAATTACGTCATTAACATTAACAATACACTCAACTTTAACCCGACCTTACAATCGATAACTTAATTACCCAATTTTGAATAAAATACCACACTCTAATTAATACACAAACAGAATTAGTATATCTTATCTAAATAAATAAATAGATAAAATCTTTGTATGCTTTTAAACTGATAATTGTAGTATTTATAAATATGTATCTCACTCATTATTAGACTTTTGATGTATAATGGAATTTTTTTAATCACTTACTACAGCGTACTTTCAACATTTATACCATTCATAAAGTTGCTGATAAGGGGAATACAGTTTAGAGTAATTTTACATCGAGATTTTAGACAAATATTCATTCAGTAGTCAAGCAGAAAGCTACTTTTGTAATTATTTTACACTAGCATTTCACGCAGGTTCGCTACCGCTGCATAATATTATATACGCTCGTCCTGATCTAATTTGGCCACAGCGGCCGATTAAGAGCTACAATCCAACTATGCGGTAGATATGATAGTGCACAGGCGCACTCTCGATTCCTTTACTCTCATGAGCTGATGGGATGGCAGACTGACACGATCGGGTAAAGATCAGGCGCACGGCGGACGGTTCGCTCTCCGACGCACAGGGGTGTAACAACACTACCAAATTCCTGACTGAGAGCTGTTATAGAGGTTTTTTTTTCAAATCGAATCAGTAATTTCTCAAATTAGGGCGTTTAAATAAACGAACAAACTCATTAGCTTTATAACTATAAGTGTGATCGTTTTACCAATACTTTATTGTATTTACACCTACAACATCACACTACACATTCAAGGTGTAATACAGTATGTACACAAAATTAGCGTCTCGAATGCTATGACATAGAAACCGTGTCAGCCACACAACATTAGACATTTTGTAAGGAGGCCAGAACGCATGAATATGCATACTCTTTGTCACAGCCAACCATCTTGAACTCCCTGGCCATTCGTCGCACCTGACGTGCGCGTCTTGTGATACTGATACAAATACACGTTACGAGTGTATTACATGTCAAAGTTATCAGAAAAATGTACGTTTGACGGTTGTATGATCTAACTCAGCGTGTAGAAAATTTATAATTTCGCCAATTCCATACAACGACAAATCATGAGCTAAAGTTGCTATAAAATAAACAATGTATAGCCTACTTTTAGATAATATACGAGATTGGATGGTAGAGGCATAAATACTTTGTAGACGAAATGTTATAGAAGGAGCTGTTTTATGTGTGCAATAAATACCTTCTATAATAGGGCAGTGATAATCAGTAATTGTTAATTATGATCATTCATAATTATAATCCATCTAGTTCGAAACAAAATTAAATACTTTGATTCTCTTACCCTTACTGCATCGATGTGGTTACTCAAACAGAAAATACAAGTGGTCGTTGTGATGATTGGTTTTTAAAACGTTGATGAAAATATCTTCCATTTTTCTTGAACATGAAAATAAGTTTTCCAATGTTATTCCGTCACTGACTGTAAATTACCATTAATAAGATTTAAAGTGGCTTAACTAGGTTAGTCAGTAACATAGCCTGCAGCATCGCTTAGTGTACGTTAGTTTAAAATTAACACTAAAACACCTCGTTAACCTAAAACGCTTAGGTCATACTGGTTAGCGGAAAGCTTAATTTATAAATATACTTTATGATACAAATAAAATAAGACCTATAAAGTATCCCCTATGTTTACTGGGTGCTTCTGAGTCATACTTCAGGATACTTAAATTAGCAGTTATATTTTTATTATAAGCAATAAATTGTGATGTTTGATAATATTTACTCATTATAATTTTAAATATTGCATTCGGATATGCACAAGCATTTCGGATTATAAAACATATTTCAAACAACAACAAAAATTAAGATGAGTTAATAAATAATTTGTGAACCATCAACGATTAATACTTTTTTATTTTTCAGTATAAAAATTGAAATAATATGTAGTGTTCTTATCCAAACCTAACGCAGTGTAACAATAAAAATAACAATATGCAGAAGCCCCCTAAAGTCATTTGAGCTTGCTCAGCGATAGTTATTAGTACTAGTGTGTTAGAGATAATATAAAAACAAGTACCCCTATAAAACAATAAAACTCATGAGAATGTTTTTTATGGACACACTCAGATGAGTAGTTTAGCAAATTAAGTTAGATTTAAGTTACTTATGCGTTAGTCTGAAGGCTTGATTGTTACTAAATTAAAGTACTAGAAATAGTATTTAAGCAAGCAAATTCCTATACCGTCGTCATGAAATTAATCAATAGAGGAGTTAAAATTAAGAATGAAGCAAATAATTAATTAGGTATGTTATTTTAATGATACAGTATCAGTTTTTATACGTGGGATCAATATACCGGCTAGTGGACCCATTACTGCGATATAATAAAACGCAAAACCCATAAAATGTAATAAATATAAATTTTACTAACCGGCCCCGTCAGGGGTGCTAACAAGTTCTGAATTACAAGACGCCGTTCTTGTTACCTACTTTTAAGCTTATAATATAAATAAAGCAATTATGTACTTTAATACTAATTAACTACATTCATATAGTCACGAAATGATGGATATTATGTACCTACGTATAGAGGACGTTGTGACGGTTCAGAAAAATATGATTTATACAATTGAAGAGATATTCAATGTTTCTTTGATTATGTGTGTATATGGTGTAGCATATTTATTATATTTATTTATTGAAGTATTGGTAGCACACCAACAGGTCTACATATAGAATACTAATTTTATTAAAAAAAAAAACAAGTTACAACATGGCTGAACAATTAAAGGCAGACACAGCTTGTTGTAACTAAAAAAAATAAAACTTATTAATGTGTCCTATAGCGTGGCGTACCCAATACCCTCTCGGGTATTATGAAATAATGACATGAAATAAAAGAATGAAAAAGTGCTTTATTTGGAATCTTGGTATATTTTTTGGAATTTTCGAAAATATCCACCAACACATATTAATGATCATATTATAGAAATAAAGATTAATAACGAATTAGTTCCGGTAAAAGAAATCTTCTAAATGCTATAATAGTAAAAGTAAGAAAAACCGTAAAATTAAAATCTTGTCAGTTAATATTTAATGACCAACTGGTTTCTATAAAAAAAATTGACTTTTCTGCTACGTTCTAAATCCTGGACTTTTTTATGTCATTACAGTAAAAGACAATTTTTTACAGCCCAACGTCCTTGTCTCTATAATTGTGTTAAAACAGTAAAGCACACAGCGGGAGTACATCTTTATTATTTAATATTATTAGTAGTCTTGTGAATGCTCTACACGTAGCGGTGATATACTTCCTAATGTTAAACGGGTCGCAGATTCATCTTGTGCCAAGGACCTGATTTTATCTACACTTAGGAACAGGCCCATAAAACAATTTTATGATTTTTATCACTTGTTATGGAAATTCTGGAAACTATGTGTACAATTTTGGAACTTTACGTAATATTCAATAATAAACATAAAACATAATACAAGTAATAAACAAAAATTGTTTGAAGAGCAGGTGGAATAGCCAAATGTCATATTTTGTGTATTTAGTAATTAATAAGAAAGCAGGTTGCAAATATGAACTACCAAAATGACTACCACCTGCTTTTGATATAAGATTTGATAAAAATCGTTAATACGAGCCACAGTCAACTTAATCATGGGTGGTTTTGATTTTTTTGACTGCAAATTTCAATTTTCAATATGTGGTAAGCTTTTAGTCTGTGGTGTTATTAAACAAATGAAATTAATCACTCGATGAAAGATTTGCAGGTGTACGTCTCCATTAAAGTTTTTGAAATGAATTTTGCTTTTTGCGACTTTTATTTTTGCTAAAGCCAACGTCAAATTATGAAAGCTTCTTATTTTAGATATATTTTTTAAATCTTATTTCGTCATAAATCTAAGTAATTTGACCATGCTAATACTCTGTGATTTTTTAAAACGCGTACTAAAAGGCATTTTATTTTGAACTCTGAATCGTCTAACTTCATTGGTAACAGTGTTTTATTCTAATTAGTGACGATAAATTAATTTGAATTTGAATCTGAGGATCTCTTAAATCATTGATAATTTTAACTCTCACGGTTTTAATCGAATCCCAATACAATAAATCGCCGTACTGTTTACGACATATCACACATGTCGAAATGATCCAGTGGGAACCGATCATGTAAACCTGTGAATGCTATTAAGACATCCGCAGCACCTGCGGAAAAGAAAGAAGCTTTTCTCGTCGGTTTCGTAATGGTCCGGTCTGTCTCGGTCAGGGCCGCAGGGAGGCATGTTGCGCGGGGGCCGGGGGGCAAATGTGCGCCGGCGCAAAGCGGAACGCTAGATCGTGCTGCACCGCCAAGCGCGACCGCTAAAGCCACGAGACTTGCATTGCAACATCACCATTGTAACATGTTGTATTTCAGGCCCTTCGCGATCTAGTTAAGTCAGCCTTTTTGTTTGCAAGCCTTTATGCATTCATAATATACGATGCACATACATTTCAATATACCTACTTATTCTTATAACCATATGTCAAACATTTGTTTCAGTTACACTCTTTGAGTTAATTACAAACGATTCCTCACATTGTAAAGACAATATTTAAGATATCCCTATGTATGTATCATTATGGGAGTTATGATAGACACCCACTAAATATAAGAATAAGATTATTTTGATCTGCTCATAGTTGTTTTATAGATATGAATGCTGCGTAACCGGTCTCGTAAGTCGCATAACGTTACCGATATTGATGTAAGTCTTGTCAAAGAATAAAGCGGATGGCGTGGAAAAATAACGCTAGTTTTTCATTTCCTTTTCATTATCTATTCCATCTTTTTATTTGCTACAACTCAAAACTCTACGTAGCAAATGGTTTTACGTATTGTCTTAGCTGATTAAAATATCTATACGACTTTAATATTTGTATGACTATAATAACGTGAACGAAACTAGAGACTGATTGTCTTTCGATTGAGCAAAAATACTCCAAAAGAAAACGCTAAATCCCCGCGCCTGTTAGAATCTCACCATAATAAGGACTTATTAAATGTCAACGTAATTGGACGTTGAATATTTATCAATTAAGAACGTCCAGTGTTATCAGCAACAAGAAAAGCAATTTCCATTAAGTCAAACGGCAAACAGAGGTCATCGATCTTACGACCAGTGGGACCGGATCTTCGAGGAAACTTTTTATGTGACCGGCGACTGAGCGTCTTGTTTACACAAGAAACACGACCGACATTGCTTATATATAAAACCTATCTATCGCCATTTATGTTTTAAATAACCAACCGACATCTCAAATTGTTGCGTTGTTATGCGGATGCAATCCAGGGAGTTCACCCCTTGGCTATGAAATACAAGATAATGATGAACCTTCTCAGTATAAAACAGCGTTGAATGTTGTCATTGGATTTTTCATATAACAACTTAAAAATGCTCATAAAACCGAATCTGAGATTAAACGTCCCAATTTAGTTTTACCGACTCTGATTTTTCCTTAAAATGTAACTTAATAAGAAGAGTAAAGAAGATTATGCATTTAAATATTTTCATTAATTAGGGATACCTTTTTATTTATATTTTTCCACACATGATTGTTATCATAATATAACTGCTATATGATATGTTAATGAAACCCATTTCTTCATATCCTACTTGTACCTTCATAACATTTCACAAATTTTAAATAATGATGTTTCATGTAAACTAATGAATGAGAAGAAAATTAATTTTATTTTATTCTACGTTCTGCATTAAAAGTGAAGATAAAGCCAATAATACATTTAGGAATAGACAAAAATGATCAGACTCCCTTTCAATATAATTTCACTGACTAAACTCTGTAAATCCCGCTATATGACCCATACGCATTAGGGCAGTGTGTGTTAAGCGCTAAACTATACAATATACATATCCATATAGCCGTCCGCAAACTCAAATCGTACGGCATTCCTGCGCTCGCGCCTCGCCATGGCCGCAAACTTCTGCTGCTCGAACAGCCGAGTGAGACAGAACACACCAAGATGACATCGTGCCGTTTCCTTCACATTATACTCGCAATCCTTTCCTTTCTACCTGTTGCTCTATTACAAAAACCCGGTCCTTAGAGCCGCTACCTTACGTGAATTGAATGAAGATTGCGGGAGACTACGGCTCGGCCCATATAAAGATAGGGCAAGGGCTATTATAAAGCCGTACATACAGACAGAACTCGTTAGCTCGACTTGGGGAAGTATTCACAGTGGGGATGGGTGGACAAATGTGTGAGTTGATTGCATAATAGAGGGGGAGTGTGCGCTATGACAACATTTGCATAATAATTAAATTGATTAATAATTTATTCGATAATTTTATAAAATAAATATTTTTTAGAAACAAAATGGATTTTATATATAATAAATTTATTTATTTTGCATGTTATAAAATGTCATCTATCTATAGTTTGGCAAATCTAATGTTACGGATTAAATTATGGAAACAAGTAGTCAGTTTTACACCTTCACGTTTATCGAAATATTTACAGTTTTAAGAAAATAAAAGTGTTTCTAACTTATTACAATATTTGTATTAGAAAATCGAGATAACATTTTTAAGGACGGTCTTGACATTCCTTTTTTCTGGAGACGCATTTCTCTTAAATAAAAAATTAATTCATTTCTTGATCATATTAATGTAAGTATTTTAATATTAGAAATAATATTATACATTAAAACATTTTCGCCGTATTTTTAATAAGTAAATGTTACAATGTAGAAAAACAACATAAAAATTTGTAATTGGGTTTGAAAAGAAAAACAAAATAAATTAATCTTTATCAATACTGAAACATTTACTACCAATTACTTGACTTAATCATATTTGGAAAAGTACAGGATCGCTAGTAATACTGATTTAAACATCCTGATTACGCTTAAAATCTCCGCGATTTTACAAAGTAATAAACAAAGTATTAAACATCGTGATCAATAAATCTGTGCTTAAATTCGATCCATTGCAATGCTGAGTTCGTGACGTGGCTGACATTCGCTTCGCAAGCGCGGTCCGTGATCTTGGCAATGGGCAATGGTGGCTGGGCGCTGCGAAGCGGCAACGCTAACCCACCCTCCTAGTCAAAGATCGCATAAGCTATTCCAAAGCTACACGAAAGTAAACTATACCACCCAGACACTAAATTCAAATTCGCATAACAAATGACAAGAACATAGATCTCTTTACCGTCCATATTCGGTATTGCGGTCGCTGTACCCGTCCCATTCCCCCGTGCCTCGAGCCCCTCTCGCCTCTGCAATACAGCCTTTTGACATCCGGTATAGGTACATAATACATAATGGATATGATCACATGAGAATTTTCTGACGTCTACATCACGTAACGAATGCTCTTAAACCGCTGGAACATGGAATCTACGCTGTTCAAACATTGCACAAAATTATGACTTAGAATTTAACTTAAAGGAGAGTTATTGAGATTCGAACTGTTCGACCTATCTTGTTATGTTTATTAAAAAATGGCTTATTCACCCATATAATATAAATACGAGTAGGTATAATTAAGTTAATACGGCTTTAGATTAAATGTCATTTATATTGGCATTTGAAAAAAAAATGTCTTTTTAAATTTTTACATAGCTTAAGAAAATAAAGTGTAAAAATTAAATACCTCTATTGTTTATTTCTCATCAGTGTATTTCGGCCAAAAAGAAAGGAGTTTCATACAAACGTTTCTTTGGTATTTAAGACCGAATGACATTTTTCTTTGATTTCCAAGAAAAATTAAAACCTTTTATTTGAATCTTAGGTATTTTCATTTTTCAGTGTGATCAATTATTTTTTGACGCAAAAATTGAGAGTCTATGCAGGTTATAAACATTTGAATAGACTTCAGGTCTAATATGAAAACAAGACCTAACAGATGAGATTTAAAGTAAAAAATTGAAAGGAAATGTATATAATATGTTGACTATATAAAAAGTTGGTAGCAATGACAAAAATATAAATAAGAACAACTGTTAATTATGATAAAAATATCAACCTATGTTTGTTTTCCAATATATATTCTTTAACATTCGATAGACACTTTCAATCTAACTTTTATATTGTGATGATCATTATTGAACAATTTACGAATAAACTAAATATTGCGAATTAAAATATCTTTGCATCCAATCTTTTCATTTATCGTTTGGCCTAAATTCTACTGAAAATTCTATCCAGAAAAAATGTACCTTACCTTGCGTATAAATCGTCAAGAATGCATGTTGTACCGTTCGCTGGCACTGTTTTTTGGCATTTTGAGTGCATTTATAAAAAGTTTTCTAAAATTAATGTTGGTTAAACTTTGCTTCAACTGCACTTATATATTACCCCTAAATAAGTTTATTGGGTTATTTTAAGCTCAATTTAAATAGGGAATATAATCATGCTAGCTAAATACAGAGAAAAAAGGAAAAAATAACATTCAATGTTTAAGGATTATAGATTTATGTGATCACTAGCGACCCGCCCCGGCTTCGCACGGGTTTAATGGATGATATTATACATAAAAACCTTCCTCATGAGTTACTCTATCTATTAAAAAAAACCGCATCAAAATCCGTTGCGTAGTTTTAAAGATTTGAGCGTTCATAGGGACATACAACATGACACATGACAGAAAAAGCGACTTTGTTTTATACTATGTAGTGATATAGAATACACGAAACAGCTCGTAACCACTTGACCAAGAAT
>LQNK01001564.1:267002-287377 GCA_001586405.1 Phoebis sennae | reverse complement strand
TACTTAAAATATGAATAGTAATTTGTTTTTAATTGTGACTAAACGTCTTATATTCTAAATTATAAACAAATATGCCATTATAAAGCAATTTTAAATTGCTAATAGTTTCTAAAGTAACCAATAATTAGTTAATTTCGCAAAAATCGATAGTACCGTTACATGCCCGTATGCGCTTATCGTTGGTGAAAATATAAATAGACTAGAACACAGGTGAGTCTACACCTGCGGAAGGGTGCGAAGGAAAGGTCACTATGTAAAAGGTAAAGGTTTAGGAGGGGTCGACCGTCACACTTTATGACGATCCTTATTTAAAAATACCAGTCAGATGTCATTTGTTATTGAACAAATAAATGTATGTAATAAAGGCGAAGTGTTTGATTTAATTGAATACGCAAAAATTATTAATGAAAAATATCTCTCTATTGGTTACATATTCTTAATATATACAAGACTATCACGATTCGACTAGTTGACTCTTAATTTTGGAACCTATTTTGAAGTCTTAACACGAATCTAAAGCATATTTTTAAATTTTCATATTTAAATAATTAAAAAATAAGTCTAAAAGTATATTATTCAGATTTTCTAGTGGCTTCTTAGATACATAACGACCTGCCATTCCGCTATTTAGAAAAATAACTAAAACAACGAGTTCTTGTACATCTTTATCTTGATGTTAAATTAATAAAGAAATATATTTCAATTCATTATTAAGTGTTAGTTAACAATTTTACCAAATTTATATGATATCAATAAAATATTTCAGACGTGTACAAAAGACTTCAACGCGTGTCTCCTTAACGGCGATACGGGTTACATAATATATAAACAGTTACTTATTAATTAACTTCATTTATTCTTGAATAATTACATTCTTAAAATCGCATTAAGTTTCAATAACTTTAATACTTGTTTTACCACTAAACGCTGGGTTTACTAGAGTAGCGCGACAACTTTTAAATTTTTATTTCATCATATTATGTCAAAATGTTTGTAAGACTATAAAATTTTAAAAATATAGGTATCTACAATATTATTTATTTTCTAACTACGTATACGATTATATAAAATAAATAATCACCGATGTATTCAAATATTAATCAAAGTCGCGATAAAATATTATTTTGCCGTTGTCATCAAGCACACGGACATTTTGCGAAATATTTGTTACTTTTTGTTAATAAAACTCGTCCTGAGATAACCTTTTCGATAGTTTTATATGCATTAACGACTGGTTTAAAAAAGTACAGTAAATTTGGTGCAATAAGCATACCTGCAAGATAAAAATATTAATTAAGAATTTGCCGTAATAGGTACATATCAAAAGTAAAATTTATAGCAAATGTAAATTAACTTCAAGAATCTCGAAGCACCGTTTATAATCAGTAAAAAACACAAACTTTTTGGATAAGCAAAAGGAAAATAAATTTCACCATGTGGCCGGCCGAGCCATTGTATCGCCCAGCCATTGTATTGAAGCCTTTTTAAGGATTTACCTTTACAAAGATTTGCGATAAAAATACTCCGATTACATTCATAATGCAGAACTGTTCTCGGAATGACTTTACCGAACAATTGCACTTTAATCGGGGTTTTTTTTTTCTTACCAAGAAGGATACAAAATATTTTGTGTTCTTGGATAATCTGTGGATGTGTTTAATTGGGTGCAAACATGTTTTGTATCTTAGTGACAAGTAGCACGTAGGTACATATTGGTATAATTTTGGTTTAAAATAAAGAACTGTTACTACAGGTTTTGCTAGATTCAGATTGAAATCAAGTTTTTTTTTTTCATCTTCGCTCTAAGAAGTTTTATCTTATATAACAAAGTACAGACATGACAAAGATACTTCGTTATTCTGCATTCTGCATATCGAAATATTAAATAATATATTTAGGGTATTAACCACTTCAAACAATGAGAGGTTTTAAGCTAACAAAAAATCAGTAAAAGGGGCCACTTAAGGCGATTAGAATATTTCGCCATAACTTTTTGCACAGAGTTGGGTATGGGTGTTTAAGTGTTCTAGGAATGGTCACACATGTACGACACACTCCATACACCGGTTTGTCAGCGCATGAGATGCGGGCGCATCCAGTTTTTAATTATCGTTCATGCCAATTTTAAAAAGCATCTGCTTGTTTGCATACATTTTGCGTTTTTTCAACAACTACAGTTTATGGCCCGACCTCTCCAGATGTTTTATACAAATACGGATAATTAGATTATAAACATTATTTTAACGAAGCACGAATAAACGAACGTTCTTCAATATAATGTAATATTAACGTCATTTACTTGAAATTATTCTGTTCCACCACAAAAACCACGACCACTCCGAAGTCATTACGACTCGCATCAAGATCGCGGGAAAGAGGCAACTGTAACCAATTGCGTATATTGCGGAAACAATATAGCCTAGCAATAAATAGAAATAAAAGAACATTTTGATTGGTGTTATAAACCTATGCGAACGCATTAGGTATGGTTGTAAAAAAGATAAAGTTTTAATCCTGAAGCATTATCAAAAAGATTGGATTTGAAAAGCAATTTTAGTACAATATTTAACACATTTAAATTTAATTAAATATACTTTCAGCTTTATATTAAACCAAAGCTTATTTAAGCCGGCATTACATATTGTTTCATATTAATTACAACGGTTAAAATCACGCTATGTGGATGTGCCGAGCGCATTACGTCGGTCGTCACTGAAACGTTATGAAGTAGGTAAATACTGTTATACACGTGCATTCAGACTAGCCACTTGTTTTATACTTGTATTACATAATACTCGCATTTAATATCATGTTTGTGACATAGACACAGACCTCTGTATCTTCCTTATAATGGTTCATCTAAAGTACCTCTTATCGTTTTCAAGTTTGAATGATGTTTTCGACGTTTGAGCTATTTGTTATATCGAAACGCATTAAGGACCACCTGGGAGAACTGGACATTTTTATCGACGCTTCGAAATTAATCCTTTTAAATTGTCTTCGTAAAAATATAAATAAGGTACGGTTATAGCGGTCTTAACATATTTCGTTGGAGCGGACAAGGATTTTCATACGTAGACTATAAAGTATACATTAAAGGCAATAAAAATAAACAGAATAGTGAGCGTTTCGCACGCACCCATAGCGGGCTTAAGGTCATCTCTATTGTTGTGTCATGCCATATTAAGATAATCATTTCGTGTAGGTATTTTGGAGTAATTTGCCAAATAACGCCTACGGTGTCTACAAAGGACAATGTACGACTGTTCCAAATACTACCTGAATAGTACCTCAACCGGCGAACTTGTCAGGAACATGTTTGAGAACTAGCATATAGATTTACATGTAGAACTATGCGACTTTAGTAAACTATTTATTTCTTTTAACAATGGCGCAAATTTTTGTGAAGAGAATTTGAATATAAGCAATACTTAATACAGTTATAACTCAATAAATTGTAGCTATTGTTAAACATGAAAATTAAAAAAAATATTCTATATACATACATTCTATTTCTAAAAATAATATAATTCACATTTAATATGTGTGGGAATAAAACAAAACAGTGCTAAAAAAATAACGGTTGAACACAATTATAAACGTGTTTTAAATTCAAGCGCAGCCTACAACCTGTAATTGCGGGCTGACCACGAAAACAAATCATTTGATCGCCTTCATAGATACAAGTTTTTTTAACACACCAAATTAGTAACTTCTAGCCTTGAACACTTCGCTAAACATATTTGGGTCATTCACCCTCGCCAAATCTGGTTGTGATTCACGTTGTGATCAAAGTAATAAACTGTTGAACAGTTTTTGTGGCATTCGTTTTAAAGAAACGAAATGCTAAATCGATGCTATTTTTTGTTTCTCGAACTTTTTAACCAGAAAGTTTGACTATTAACAATCAGAGAATACATTTATTATTTATTTTATATTACGCGGATTTACCCAATAATCTTACATACTTACTCTTCTTCTTCTTCTTTTGATTATGGCACTCCTGTCATAGACGGAATTTGCCAACGTTACTTACTTACTTCCAAGTGCTTGATGTCAAAATTATATCATAAAAAATCATACGTATTGTATTGAGTTACAGCTATTGTATTTCGAAAAAAATTAGCGAGTACATTCAATTTTACAAACTCAATTATTATAAAACTCCTTCCTATTACGACATCAACTAATAAGCCAAAACTCGTTTTGTGATACATTTGACACAAGCATTCACTTGAAACAAGCAGGCTACTAATGATCGCTGAGATGCGACCGTACCGCGTACCGACGGACGATAAATAATTCAGTACAAAAAATGTCCTTCCAAACGACCTTTAACCGATCCTCGGGTAGTACGCTCCCGATGTACCGTGTGCTATCGGTACTTATGTTTATGGAAAAAAGGCTCAACGGAATTTTATGTGTTTCGTCCGGAGCGGTTCCTCGTAGCTGTCTTACGTTTTTAAAGCGTTAAATGCTAACAGCGTCCGATAACCCCGAGAAGCAAGGACATGCTAGTTCGCCTTCTGGCCCGACGCGTTGTTTTTTATTGATGTTCACATTGCTAGCCTTAACTACCATGTTGAATGTGAAACATTTTGTCATAATAAACTTGAAAATGCTAAAACATTCCTCGTTTAAAAATGAATGGAGGACCTGTTGATGTTGAAGTCTTACATTTTATGTCATTTCAAGGTTCCCCTAGCAACATTTAGCGAACTCAACATTGAAACAACTTGCTAGCGACATGTCATAGTTAATCATTTTGGCGTACTCATTAGAATCGCATTTTCACAATGATAAATGTGCCGATAATTACATCGAATGTTATTTCTTAGAACCGCAAAATTATATAGTTCAAGAATTGCATAGAAATATTCGTAATAATATTAAAAACTAATTTACTAATTAAGTTATTAATTTTAAAATAACTATGCATATGTTTAGTAAAATAACTGAATGATGCGCTTATAACTAAGGTAGGAGTAAAGTACCTGTTTACTAAAGACTAGACAACCAATTAGTTAAGATGTGAATAAACATAACTCAGACCGATCGAGAATAACTAATTATTGCTAAAACCGACCAATGAAGGCTGTCTTTAATAGCCAAATAATGAGTGTTCGTATTCAAGGTTATTTATACAGTTTCTTGGCAGGAAACAGAGAGCAACTGAATAGATATGGACATGGTAATTACGGGGCCTTCACTTACCGTTTTAGAATAAAAACCGCACTATTTAAATAGACCTCGTTAACAATGACTTCAATGCTAAATAATATAGTGCGATGGATGGTAAATTGTAAGGTAAATGCTACACATAATAAAGTCTAGACAAATCCATTAAAACAATGTCAGAAGCTATGACGTGACATATTCTGTTAAAAATGGTTCAACAAATCCGTATGTTGAAGTACCTAATAATTACTTTGTTATATCCTTTATAAAATCTTAGTTCGGTCATATTAGTGCTGTACTGATGGGGGTTCGAAAATTCAAGTTTGCGTTGTCACGCCTGGCTGCGCGACCGCATACAATTACGAAGACTGTAAAAAAAGAGGGCTCAACAATGCTGGCCTCGTCCTTGGATCCCTAACAAAAGCTAAGAAAGGGCAAAGGAACCCGTTTGATGCAACCTTGGGACTTTCACTAACTACCTACGTTTTATGTCTACAGATTGGTGATGAGCTATTATTGGCATAATCGTCCTTTAGAATTTGGGTTACTGTTCATTAAATGTTACCTTGGCACTGAATTGTACACTATAATTAATATAGATCAGAAAAGAAGCTTACTAATCCTTAGCATATATCTTTAATTTAATGCTTTACATAATGACTCATGGTATCGAGTTATCTCTTTAATTTCTTAATATATATAAATTACGTGTCACCGTGTTTGTCCGCAATGGACTTCTAAATTACTTAACCGATTTTAGCAAAATTTTACAGACCGTGTACAGGTTGATCCAACTTGAAAGAAAGTCACGTGTGTGAAAGGATAGTAGCCGCGGGCGGAAAGCTAGTAATATATATAATATTTTTAAACTATATCTACCAACAAAATAGCAGTTAAATTATATTATCTAAATAGACAGCAGGACTCAAGTTAACTATCCGATTCGGAAAGGATAAGATTGACATTTTTACTTTATGGCACGCCAATTATTATAATGCGACACGCACACATCAAAGAACATATGTGGGTGTGTATGTGGAAGCGAGTATTACCGTTATGGAGGCACATACCAGTGACGTCAACGAGGCCTTATGCCATCGACGCTACACGAATACGTTATATGGAGAATAGATAATATTTTATTGAAACCTCTATTTTGTAAGTTTTTTTTTTATTTTCGAATAGTCCTGACGATATTATTCTTTTATTTCAGATCGCGATGTTTTTGGTGAAAGCAATGGAAATAGAACATCGCAGGAAAGGCGCACTAAAGAACCCAGGAGATTCATATCGTCAATTCTTGGCGGTGAAATTCCTTATGGAAGTCACAGAGGGCATGTTCTTACACAAGCAGAGAGAAAACAATATTTGCCAGTAGCGGCCGACAGCAAAAAAGTTGAAGATAAACCTTTAATAAAGGAAGAAAAAGATGCATTACAAACTGAACCAATCGTTCTTCCATCGAGGAATTCGCCATCGCCTGAATCTACACCATCCCCTGGTGTTGATAATAATGTCACATGTCAAAAAGTATCAGTAATACAGAGAACACCTTCACAATCACAGTTCCAAAATAAGAAGGAAATATCTGATGTGTGCCTTCCAGTCACTTTACCACCTTCAGAACCTGAACAGGATCAACCAATAGATTATGCGATAGCGAAAAAAAGAGGTGAGAGTGAAGATGAAGAGACCGAAAAGAAAATAAGAGAGCAAAGACGGACAAGCAGTTCCAAAATTGCTAACGGTATTTTGGCTAGACCAGTACTAGTTTTAAGAAATTGCCCAGGAAATAAATTACCAGGAATAATCAGCGCTGCTGCAGGTCATGGCCGTTCAACTAATGGAAATAGTTCCAACTCTAGTTCACAAAGTACAGGTGGATCAGGCAGTTTTAGCTCGGGGACTGGAAGCGCAGCCCCATCTTCAGGTGGAGGTGGAGGAGCGCTTGGTGGTGGTTCTGGTAGCGGTGGTAATGGACGTGATGGCAGATCTAACTATGGACCTAACAGCCCGCCAACAGGCAGTCTTCCACCCTTTTATGAAACGCTTGGACCTAATACGAAAGGAGGTCAAAGTTCGTTTAATGCGAACAGTAATTTTTCTAATGAATTCAACATGATCAACGGGTTTAATATGGATTGTGAAAACACAGATAACGCTAATACTAATTTCCCAGAACAAAGTAAACAGTATTCTTTAATGCAAAATGCACACTATGGAATTGCTTTGAAAGATGAAGAAATAGATTACGACCGAATTGAAAATAAATTAGAAAATCTTGGATCTATCGGAAATTACAGTAACAATTTCGACGATTCCATGGTTGTTGATATGGGAGAGGATGTTATTGATAATAACCAGTTTTATACAACTCTTACTTTTGCTTCTAATGAAGGTATTCTAGGTAATCTCTCTGACTCTACCGAAGACTTTGCAAGTCTTCTTAACAACCACGTAGAACAAATAACAGATTCGGAAATTCGAGAATCCTCATCTATTACGCCGGATTCTGTGCACAACGGTGTAGACATTGAATCCTTAGCGGAACAAGTAAATCTAAGTAGACAGTATTATGAAAAAGCAAACTACATTGCATTCGCCAGCCAAGAGCAAGGTTCGTCGTATGGCTTTGCTAAAGAACGACCGGATTTATTGATGCAACTTAATCCAGCACTTCTACCACACAACGAAGGACAAATGCAACAACTTCAAATACATGTACAACTTCAACAAAGGCAACAAATTCTTTCTCCCGGCTTCCCTTTCACTAGTCATTCGTTGGATTTGGATTCGCCTACTGGAGTGTCGCTGCCATCACCGGGGGGTAACAGCTCACTGGACGGCAACAACCACATCGAGAACTCATCTTTAAGCCCCGCTGCCGCTGTAAGTGTGAAGAAAGGCTCAGTCACCGATAGCAAAATTCAAATCTTGCAACAAAGGGTAAGCATTATTTGATTTTAAGGCGAAGCTCACAATCATATATTTGTTCAATGTCATCTCTCACACGATAAGAAATAAAAAAGTGTAAATAAATATAGAAACACCTCGATGACATTGAAATTTGAGTAGACAATACCGTTAATATATAACGCTGAGCCTGAATCAACTTATGCTTTTACCTATTGCAACTATGTTTTTCTTTATTTATTTATCTTGTTTTCAACGGACAGCTGTCTTTTATAACGCTCAGCATTATAATTTGACGAATATAAACTTACATATAAGTGGCTGTCCATATGTTGGATCCATAAAATTAAATCTAGGTTTTTCTTTTTTACAGTTGGGATTACCAGCAGAACTGCCATTGGAGTTCATAAATGGAGGTCATGGTGTGAAGAATCCTCTTGCTACCGAAGCCAATGCCAGGCAAAGAGAAGAGGAAAAAAATAAACAAGTATTAGTAAGCGAAGATGATCCTACAAAATTCGTCTGCAGAGTATGCTCGAAGAACTTTAGCTTACAGAGGCTTCTGAATAGACACATGAAATGTCACTCTGATGTTAAACGTTATCTCTGCACATTCTGCGGTAAAGGTTTCAACGATACCTTTGACTTGAAAAGACATACAAGAACTCACACAGGCGTTCGCCCGTACAAGTGCAATCTATGTGAAAAGTCTTTCACCCAAAGATGCTCGCTAGAATCTCACTGCTTGAAAGTACACGGAGTACAGCATACCTATGCTTATAAAGAGAGGAGGACTAAGGTAAATATTTCACATAAATTCATACATGATTTGGGTTACAGTACAACATATTATGTTTTCGAAACAGGCCAAAAAATAATAAGTAGTAATTATATATCTCCTAAATTATACTTTATAATTATAATACAAATTATAACTAATTTGTATTTGTTTTTAAGAGAATTGTGTTTTAATACTCATAATTTCTTATTTACAGATGTACGTCTGCGAAGAGTGTGGCCACACAACATCTGAGCCAGAAGAGCATTACATGCACCTTAAAAAACAGCATCCTTA
Source organism: Phoebis sennae (assembly GCA_001586405.1). NCBI lineage: Eukaryota > Metazoa > Arthropoda > Insecta > Lepidoptera > Pieridae > Phoebis > Phoebis sennae. The sequence goes on along the minus strand of LQNK01001564.1, from coordinate 278,211 downwards.
CTCTCCTGCATTACTGAAGTTCTACGACAAGCGACACTTCAAGTTCACAAACGCAACATTTGCGAATCAACTTTTAGGACAATTACCTATGCCAGTCCACAACTAATTGTAGGGCATTTTCAACATGACAATATCATTGAATATTATTTTCAAATGAAGGATACTGGAATATTGAAAGATTACGAATTTATTCCGTCCGTCGTTACGAAAAAAGCTAAACTATTTCCCAGTGCATGTTGAGAGTAAAATCATTCGTCACGATTTAGTTTTAAAAGAATACTGTCTTCCAAGCTAACTGTAGATCTCCTGATTATTGAGGAATATTATTAACAACTTTAAAATGGGACCAATGTTTCCTTTTTAAATACCTTAATTTTTTAACAGTCAGAGGAGACTCCATTAGCCTATAATGTTAGGCATGACTGCAATTAAAAAATCAAAGTATCGGGTATTATGTGCAATGTTTGGTGATGGTACGGGGTTAGTTTTAAGCGTAGATGTAATTGCAGAATAATTAAGACTTTTAAGATGCCTAATTAGGAATTTTTATAATAATAATCAATCAAGTTTGCGGGTTTCATTTCAAATCAGCGTAGGTTAGAATAAGAATGCATAGTGGACGGTGCTAATAGCGAGATTATGAATCGCTGAATTGAAATGAAACAAAATCTATGAGCCGGATGACGACTTTGTCCAGTTCATTATTAAAATTAACATCGGGAGTGTTTAAGAACTCCTCGATAGTAATTAACTCAATTAAGGAATCTCGTTTCTTTCCTTTCTAGTGATATTAGATTCTAATTGACATTCAAATAATAACACAATTCATGTCACAATTTTATGTGTACTTAATACGTTATGTTTGTTTTTGTTGGTACTTATTTTGTAACAAAATTTTTAAATTTATACGTGAATGCTCAACGGAGCTCACAATAAGTCGTACCAAGTTTAAATGCATTTCTAGAAGTATTTATATTTTAAATTATGAAAACAATTGGTTTACAGTGTGTGCTGTGAGTGTGTGTAAGAATTATCTATTGTGCTAAGTTATTTAATGCGTTGATTGTTATAACATAATAGAATATACAAAGTGTAATTGAAGAAACGCACGTGTTATGCGTAATTAAGAGTTTAAGACGTTATGATGCTCAATTTTGGTACATTTGCGCTTTCACAGCGAAGCTTGTGGATATTAATGAAAAATTTGTAAATATTTCTAAATTTATATTGTAGTAGTAAATTTAAAACATAATGTTTAGTAGTACCTTATTAGCTTTATGAGATTTCTAAAAAAGAGAATATTGTATAAATTTGTATGAAAATTGTTAAGTATTTTGTACGATGAAATACATGGATCTGAACATTTATATTGGCTTATCGACAGTAATTGGTTACACTCAATTATCTTGTGATAGCGCAATGCCTTAATTTTAACTACTTATCGGTTGCATTTACTAGCATTTTGAGGGCAATGTAAAGTTATAGTTTCATATTTTAGAAACAATCTGTTACATTGTACTGATAAGCAATAATATAATATCATGATTAAATATGTGGTTTTATTTTTATTAAATAAGGTTGATAGATTAATATTTCGTTTAAAATAAATACATTTAATATGATTACTTCACATACTTCTTTAACAACAACAATAACAAAAGCTTTTTAAATCAATATCGAAATTATTGAAGAACACACAAAATAACACCATTTAAAGCAACATATAAACAATTTAATTTGGTCTTTCTATAGAAGCTCTGTCGGTTTTTTACTAATATGGCGTGAATGCTATTAATAGTTCGAAATTTGTCATTAACACACAACCATTTGCACTTCTATTAAGTTCAAGGACATAAGTATCACTAGGTCCTGGCATTGTAATAGAATTTGAGGTTCTGCAACAAAATCTACGTTATAACTACACATACTTTATTATTTTAATGAATAATATAATTATATTTTTTTACTATGCAATGAAAAAATCATTCGTATATATAAAAAAAAGAGTTTGACTATAGTATCAGTATAAACTTTTTTTGATCATTCAATTTTATTAATTCTGGTTAGACAAACGGGGCAAAAAAATAGCAAATCTTTTTCTGATAGCTTTGATAAATCATTTCAAATCGAAATAATCTTTTTTCAAATTAACTTATCACAAGCTTTTTTAATAGTATCATCAAATTAGTAACTTTAAATTTAAATAATTGCAGAGATAATTGTATAACAATTTAAAAAGTGAAGGATATTTCGCTAAAGATAGAAGAGTAATGTGAACCCACCACGGTTTAATATAAAACAACAAAAGAAATAACAAGTTTTATCACGCATAAAATTGCAAAACTTCCCTCAAGGCGTATCAAATGTGGGTGATGTAATTGTTAACATACTCGTATAATATAGCTAATATAGTATAATAATTAAATAAAAACGATTTAAGGTGTGCCCGTATAAATCATTTCATATTAAATAGTGTTTATGTCCCTATGTCCAAAAAGTCAATTATAAACGTTTAATGCTAACCATTTCAATTATTTATAAATGAATTAATATAGATGCTATCATCGAAATTTCATTAAGCTCCATTAATATTATGACAAATTTCAAAGCATTCAATGATTTTAGTTTAATTTGATCCCATGGGACAACAATAACATTACAATTAGGCATGAATAATTTGAAGGGATATTCTTTCATGTCACATCAATCGCTATTCAGTATTTTATCTGAGTCTTCTAACGAAGGTGTAATAATGGCTAAAAAATTAAGAAAAAACATAATCATTGAAGAATATAAGCAGCGGGTTAATGCGATACTTTCATTTTCACCGTTATTGTATTTAGTTGTCCTATCTAATTATGGTACAAATTTTAAAACCGAGAATAATTTTTTCCTTCTTTTACGTTTAACTATGCCTATTATTACTGGCATTTGTGGGGTGATATTGATTTGGAAAATTTTATATTTTACAAGCGCATTAACGTTAGCAGTTATCATCATCATATTTGATTTAACATTGTTCTCTATTTGTATATTTTTGTGCGTAACAATGTTTAACAGAAAGTATTTTTTAAAACTGTTTAAGTTCATTGTTGATATGGATGATTTACTAGGTGCTATCAATACTATATTTATGAGAGATATAGTATTCAGAGTATTTATCGCATTTAATATGATGCTCACATTATTTTCGATTTATTCAGTAACTCTTACTACAACTCTTACCGCCACTTATAATATGCCCCTCTCAACAATACTCGTTACAAACATATTAATTATAAACATGTTTTGTTCTTATTTATTCTTAGGCATATTTATGGCAGTTTACCTGTTTTTAACATTTCGACTTCGATACTTGAATGTATCTTTGTTAAAGAAAACCGATACGAGTCTCAAGTACTTTGCACAAAATGACTTCGTTTTTGATGGATTGTACTGGAAAAAAAATTTCAATGAGTTAGTGATTTTTCACGAAACAGCTAATCTGTCCCAGTTCATAGAAGCATTTCGATTAATATTTAGAATTCTTCAAGAAATTGAAAAATCGCACAGATTTATAGTGAGTATTTACGTAATTTTTCTCAAGAAACAACATTAGTGTATACAATAAAGATTTTTAATAACGTGAAATCTATAAATGTTTTAGACACCTACTTACTATTGAAAAAAAATATATTAATATTTCAGATTCTTATCGGATCCTGCTTTGTAACAACAGGGACTATTATAGCGACTCAAGGCGTTATAAATTACATAAAACTTCAAACAGTATGTAACTAATGAAGACTTAAAAAATGCACATACAATGCCTTATAATATAGGACGGATTTTTGGATTTAACTGTCATTATTAGAAACAGTGCAAAATTTTATTATACCACTAGCAGTGTCCTCGTAATTTAATCAAAATAATGCATGCCAAGTTCCAAAATTCAAGTATTTTACTACAAAATTCACTTTATTTAAATTTTATTACAAAATTTTAAGGGAAGCGATGTATTTCGAGCCTCATTTGTTGTGGTTTGGATCATCTTAATCTGGATATTCGAATACGTTTCCGCTTTCTTTGTGGAAATGTTTTTAAAACAAGTTTCTACAACACGACAGATTTGTGCTTATATCATCCTTGACAGAACTTTATCAGGTCAGACTATTTGTTTATTTCACAGTCAAACTCTTAATCTTAATCCTATAATGTAATTAAATATTCACTACATATGGGACATCATGGATAATAAAGATGTTAGTGGTGATAGTTTTGTGTAGAATGTAAAAAATAAAATTATTTATTATTTTCAGAACAGGGCTTACTTTTGACTGAAGCTATATTTCGAATGTTCAAAGTCCACAATCCTGAAATATCTGTGTATGGAATATTTGACTTTAATTTTAATTCATCAATACAAACATTGATCGCAGTCATCATGCTCGTCGTGCAACAGATCCAGTATTCGTTTCAAAAAAGCGTGGAACTTGGTTATCATGCTAACATGGGAATGTATGAAAATGGGACAAGAATGTTGTGTGGGCGTTTTAGTCCCTGTAATAGAATTCCGTAGCAACCACCTGCTTTACACAAGTTTTACTGAAAAATCATAACTGTTACGATATGTTAGTGGAATTTTACTGAAATAATTTTTTTGTAAATTAGTACGATATTATTTATTTTAATGCTAGTTTTGTAAACTAAACGAAAAATACTAAGCAAATAAACGATTTTATCTTTAAGAAAGTATGAGGTATATAATAATTATATGTAGTTCAATTTGAAGGTTTTGACAGACAAACAAAATTAATATTTTAATATTTTCCGTTAAATATGAATTTTGCTTAATTATGTGAAAAATTAGACATTTTCATTCAGAAATAATATTTTATATTATTACAGGGTTTGTACTTTTTGAACTTAAAATTAAGTATGACGAATAAATTACTTTTATTAGTGACATTTTGTAACCATACAAAGAGAATCAAATAAAAAAATCGTATTCTACAACATTGTATTTATTTTTTTCATCTTTGAACAAACATAACTTTCGTACCGAGTGTGTAGCGAACGCACCCACGGCGAGCACGGAGCACGCCACACTTTTTATTCTTTATTTATCATAAAATATAGATAATTTATTTTTAACAGGTAATTAAAGGTTTAATCTCATATAAAAATACCTTTATGGTCACTGTTACAGAATTTCGTACCTTGTACGACATACAGTAATTGAGCTATGATATGCAACGATAATATGTCGACCCTAGAAAACCAAATCCTACCAAATAATTTTGTAACTTTAAAAAATATCCTACTCTATTTTGGGTAGTCTAGACATTAATACAGCATTTTCTTCATAGAACTTCTATCCTTCGATGCCTACGATCCTTTTCAGGCTCAAATCTAGTAATTTAATCTAAGTATTTGTATAAAAAATATATTCAAAATAACTTTAAATGACGTTTCACACCATGAATTTGGTTCTTAAATTCGTAACTTACCGACATTTCCTTTAAAAATGTCACTCTTATTAATATCGTATTGGCCAATTAGTCACTGTTTTTAAAACGGCCTTCCAAATTAACAAAAGTGGTAATGACGAATACAAAACTATCTGGAAATGTTACATAAAGGTACATACATACCTTATACGTCATCTAACATTTTAACAAAGCGCGTGTCAAAAATATTTTGAACTACATCTGCATATTTTTAAATTTGTTCAGGTGTGTACATAATATTATTGTTCTGTTGCTGGCGATATATAAATTGAGAATTTTACTTATTGACGACAATATTAAACAGCCAAGAGTGTTGTCAGGACCCATAAAGATGATGAAAAATATTTTATTTGCTCTGCTTCTTGCAGTGGTTTTGATTGGCGCAGTAAGTAGCTTTAATATTATTTATAAGAAAATTGTTAAAAAACTGGAGTTTAAGGTGTGTTCGTATATTTAACGCAATGAATAAGTAATACAATTTCTAATATGTTTCTTACAATCAGTAGAAAATTATTATTACTTAACTAGTTTAAAAAATTGAAATAAAATATTCTACATTTCTAGAAGAATTCTTATTTTTGGATGACATCGGAATAGGTATATCTGTACTTATTTTTATACCAATCCAGAAATAGACTAAAATAAAATACCAACATTTTTATGCGCACTTAACTATAAATAATGGATTTCTAGAAATAATAAATCCATATACAACATAGCAGTAACCTCATTTATGGGAGTCGGTCTAAAATTAACTTAGGCCTAAGAGACTTAGATCATTCCCTTTATTTTTATTTTATAATGTATTTGTTTCAGCGGTCAAGCTATCATTGACAAAATGTAGAAGAATTGTTTCCGCGTTTATCATAACAAGATAAAACTTGGGAAAGTTTAATAATTAATTATTGAAATTATTTGTTTCAGGATGCAAAACCCGCAGGTAAGAGTGGAATTTATACTATTTATTGGCGCAGCGCCTGATGTCTTTTCAAGCATTTCGTGTTCTTGTCCCATCGGATTGGTCACCAGATAAATATAACATTGATTTTCATACATCTCCGCAATTATAATCTCTTCCAGTTCGACATAAGCTTATTACTTTTTGGGATTACTCACTAAAAAATTAAATAAAGCATTTCACACGAGTATTTATATTGTACCCATGTTAAGCAAGTGAATCGATTCACCCATTTATCACTAATGAACTTAAAAATGTTGATGTTTATTACAACACTTTATTTTCCGTGGTTAATATTGCGGCCTGATATAGCCTCCACCATAAAATTACACTTATTCATACATTATACTCAAAACATCACATAATATTTAAAAAAATGCATGCAATAAAGATCGAAAAAGTTGTTGTGTACCGATAAAGTTCGGGCTCAGCATAATATGTCTTGTGAGCTGCGACTTTGATGATTCTGACAAAATCATAAACAGTTTTTTTTTTATTGTAGACCCAGCATCAGCCGCCGCAGCAGCAGCAGCGGCCGCGGCACCAGCTGCACCCAAAGCACCAGCTGCACCCGCAGCACCTGCTGTACCTGCAGCACCAGCTGCACCAGCAGTACCAGCTGCACCAGCAGTACCAGCTGCACCAGCAGTACCTTCAGCCCCAGCAGCCCCACAAATACCAGGTAAGATAAAGGAAAACTTACTTTTTAGCCTTTTTTAAAGCGTTTTATGAACGTCATTTACATATACCATACATTTATTATCACCAGTTCGAAAAGTAGCCTCTATCGAGAACCGGCAATATACTGGAGACGAGGCAAAAAGCAAAAACTGATAAATAAATGTATTATACAAGTAAATTGTATAATTATAATTATTACACTATGATATTTTACCTTTTCTGACGTAGAAGGGAATGCAGGCCTACGACATAAGCTGCATAGTGTAGGTCTGCAGGGTTTAACATTTAGTATCTTAAGGTAAAAAATATGACTTTTATAGTGATTGTAATGCGATGAAATTTTGTGGTAATATAGATTTTTAAGTTATTTAATACAGACTACTATTTATGTGTCAGCGAAAAACAAGCAACGGTTGTGCATTCGTTTGCCAAAAATTTACCGCCGGTCCATGCATAAATCCATGATGTTAATTATGATTGATTATGTTTTAATAGAATTGCTTCTTTCAACAAAATACATTATTTCTACAGGTCTCAATTTAGTTACCGGATTTTTGAGTGGAGTGGAAAACTTGTTTAAAGGCCTTGTAAGTATTTATTAATTTTTAACTTTAAGATTAGCAGTAAGCTCGGGGTGAGTTTATTTTTTTTATGGCAGAGTAAGCAAAGGATAATTTTATTATCAAAAATGCTAGTTGTGCATTTGAGTCACAATAGAAATTTTTTGTTATTATTTCGATAAAATATATTTAAGAATAGAATTCATCATAACCTTACCTAACATTAAGTTTAAAAAATGACACTTTTATTATTATCATTGTAGTATCTTTGATTATCTCTTCATTAGATTTTATATCTTAGTATCAAATACAGTAATAATAATAATGTATTAACTTTTGTTTCAGTAAATAATTTCAAGTGAGAAGAGCGGAGTTAGGAAAAAAAATTAAGAAAATATGATTTCATCATGAATGGTAACATGTATCTAAGTATAATTTAAAAATTAACCCATTACATTGTATAATATTGTCTTAATACTGTCTTGAATAGGGAGTCAAAAATAAAAGATTTTTAAAATATATGTCCATTTTTATTTCTCAACGCTTATACCAATAGGCTATAATTATATTCCTTTAAAAAAATAATAGTGATTTAAAATTATCAAACATAACAAATAATATACAAATAAACATTAACAAATTAAGAAGCACTTTATCTTATTCTTTTTCTAAGAATACGCACTGTATACAATCCTATTCTATTTCGTACTATCTGTACTCAGATGGTTTAATTGACGCAAACTAACTAATTTGTACAAAAATCAATACAAAAGTGTGGACTAATTAGTAAATTTGGAATATCTGATCTTCAAACTGAATATTTTTAATGCTCATTTCCACTTTATTTAGCCATTAGCGCTACCTGTAACAAACATAAAAATATGTTTAATTAATTCCTGAAATAAATCTTATTATTAATGTGTTTTATAATAATATAACAAATAATAATAAGGATGAATAAGTATTAATCGGTGTACATATTTATAAATAAGGAAAGTAATTTCATTTATATATTTGAATACCAATGTGCCTAACGTTATGTTTTTAATAAAAAGCTAATAACCTTAACTATTCACACATCGGTATACATGTCAACAAAGCATAATATGGATGAATTTTATACTCATTCTTAATTAAAATTGGAATAAATAAATTTTGACGCGTTCATTTATTTGTACAGATGCCGTATGTAAAACATTATTGTTTATCAAACATTTCAGTATTTGGTTTTCGTCGGAAATGAATACGTCAAAAATGATTCATCTTTTTTTTGTAATTTTCCCAGCAAACGTAAACCAGCTTTCATTTGTTGCTAAATTATGAGTAAAAATAATGTTTTTTCTTATTTTTTGGAATAATTAGGCGTCATCGTATTCAAGACTGATTCAGAACATATTAAAAATGACGTCAGTATGGAGATCAATACATTCACGGTGATATTTAGAAAAAAATCCATAAAATTTTAATCATCTTCAAATATTATAAATGTGAAAGTAAAGATATTTATATGATAATCACGCCGCAACTATTAAACAGATTTTGTTGAAATCTCTTATACATATTTGCTATTACCTGGATTATATGATGTATCTTGTAATTCAGCGAATGGATATATTTTAATGATCTACATTTCGGAATTAACGCGAGCGAAGGTGCATACAGGAGCCAGTAGAAAATAAATTTCATACCGATTCAATTAAATTACTAATTAACGAATTTTTAATACTATTTCATACCGATTCATCAATCTTCTTAAACTGCCACTGCCATTGCACGGGGTACAAAAAGGGTCGATGATCAAACCTATTGTCATCAGGGCTGTATGTTTCTGCGTGGTACGAAGGCGTCAGTACTGTCATCTTGTGCCGGTTGATGGCGTAACAACGGAAAAAGTGCTTCACTTTATCCGCTACCTATAAATTGAACAGAAAATCATTACTACCCCATATATTTATAAATAAACTAGCTTTCCGCCTGCAGCTTCGCACGCGTTGGATTAACCTGTAAACGGTGTGCAAAAATTGGTTAAAATCGGTCAAGTAGTTTTAAAAGTCCGCGGACAAACACTGTGACACGTAATTTATATACATTAACATATTCAGGGACATTTGACACTCATCCATCTAGTCCCAAACTAAGCAAAGCTTTTATTATGGAAACTAGAACTCAAACATACCTAAACATAGCTTTTTTTGTAAATACATACATTTAATACATAAATTAATGCCCAAACAGTAGAAGATTACAATGTTCATCACAAAATAATTTTGCTACTCGTGGGGTTCGAACCCACATCCTGCGGCCAATTATGATTGTACAACTTAAATAAATTTCATTTTCTAGTAGTGCATTGCCAAGAACTAAACATTTAAACAATAAAATTGGAGTATATTGAGTCCAAATAAGACCACAATAAATATGAAATCATGTTCAGTGTTTATTCAACTGTACTGAAAATATAACAATAGCTCATACGTATTTATTAATGCCAATGTTTCTATAATACATGTCACTAAAAATCATACATAGCCAAATGAAATAAAATCAGCATTTCAAAATGATATAACATTATGTAATAGCATTGAATGCTCATTAGAGGTAAATTAAAAAAAAAAAACAATGCACGGTCTGACAGGAGACAGAAAGCTGATAACATTTTTGGACCTCAGAGAAATTTGGTCAGTGAAACTTATGTAAAACACGAGACTTCATATTACCTCTTTTAAATAACACACTCAATTTGTGCTGTCCAATTTCTGGAACATTCCATATAGCCCGCAAGAGTATTTCTTTCACGCGCTAATCTTGGACGTCCATGTCTTGTTTATCTTTAAATACGGACATATAAATAACCTTTTTGGAGTGTATTTATCACCCCATAAGTTTCTGGAACATTCCATATGGTCCGCACGAGTACATCTTTCTGAGGCGACCGAACTCAGACAGTTGTGCGTAGGTCGTGCCCATATCCTGTTCGTCTGTTTGCATTTGCTTATATTACAAATCCTTACCTCTCTCGGAGTACAGTTATCGCTCCAAGTGTGCACAAGTTTCTGGAACATTCCATATGGTCCGCACGAGTACATCTTTCTGAGGCGACCGAACTCGGACAGTTCTGCGTAAGTCATGCCCATGTCCTGTTCGTCTGTTTGTGTTATCTTCCCCTCGGTTAAGGGCTCCAATTCCGCGGTAGGAGGCGCTTCTAATATCTCTGATAGTGATGGTAAACAGAACCTGTGTAAAAGTAAATTTAAAAAATGTATAAACTGCATTAAGACTCATTGATAGGTCCCGATAGCAGTTTTAGAAAATATTTTTATATATATATTTTTTACACAATAGTTGATATTAACACAGTATAAAGTACATACATCTATTATATTACATTTGCAAAAAACATGTAGGTGTACAATAGAGAATCAACAATCTTAAACAAGAGAGTCTACATGTCTTGCTACGAGTTTCGCAGCATGCAAATATCAAGTATCAATATATGCATCGCTTCAGTATAGGGTGTTTTA
>LQNK01001564.1:240874-266469 GCA_001586405.1 Phoebis sennae | reverse complement strand
TTTTTCAGTGAAATTTATGTAAAACACGAGTCTTTATATTACGTCTTTTAAATAACACCCTCAATTTGTTCAGTCCAATTTCTGGAACATTCCATATAGCCCGCAAGAGTATATTTTTCAGATGCGGGCAATCTCGGACGTCCATGTCTTGTTTATCTTTTAATACGGATATATAAATAACCTGTGACCTACATAATAACCTTACCTCTTTGGCACAAATGTGTGTTCACAAATTTCTGAAACATTCCATTTGGTCCTGAGTCCTGACGAGTACATCTTACTCAGACAGTTCTGCGTAGGTCGTGCCCATGTCCAGTTCGTCTGTTTGCATTTTCTTTAAGTACAAAACGATACTTATCCTCGCCTCTTTCGGAGTACAGTTATCGCTCCAAGTGTGCACAAGTTTCTGGAACATTCCATATGGTCCGCACGAGTACATCTTTCTGAGGCGACCGAACATAGACAGTTCTGCGTAGGTCATGCCCATGTCCTGTTCGTCTGTTTGCATTATCTTTAAATATAGAACGATAGTAATCCTCACCTCTTTCGGAGTACAGTTATCGCTCCAAGTGTGCACAAGTTTTTGGAACATTCCATATGGTCCGCACGAGTACATCTTTCTGAGACGACCGAACTCAGACAGTTCCGCGTAAGTCATGCCCATGTCCTGTTCGTCTGTTTGTGTTATCTTCCCTTCGGTTAAGGGCTCCAATTCTGCTGTAGGAGGCGCTTCTAATATCTCTGATAGTGATGGTAAACAAAAACTGCACGAAAAGAAATTAAAAATTGTATGAACTGCATTAAAATTCACGATGATAGGTCCCGATAGCAGTTTCAGAAAATATTTTTATATTGATATTTTAATTACTACAATTAACGATATGACCATTTTTGAGTGGTGCAAAATATAATTTATGATTTTTAATGTATACTATATTTTACTAAAACTTACCGTCTCTTAGCGAAATGTAGAAATGACTTCAAATCAGTTTTAGAAATCCCTCCAATAGGATTGACATCAGCGCTAGAGCAGTCATACTTGGTCAGATAGCCTCGTAGAGCTTCATCGACGTTGGACGAGCCCAACACTAGCAGGCAACCCGGCTTCGATCGCACCCAGAGCATTAATTGTGCGAACAAATATGCGAGTACCATACGAAGTCGCGCCTGAAAGAAATTAATAACAACATATAGAATTGTTATTTGAAAAAAGTCACAGACAGTTACATGCGTAACTTAATTTAACAATTTCATTTCTAATATAAAATCTATCTATAGTTGTATTACAAATGCTCAAACAAAGAACAGTTTATTACAGTAATAGAAAAATCACAAGCACAAATTTCACAAGTTCATAGAAAGATTATGTAGTAATATAATTTATATTTTATAACGAAATAATATTTCAAACAATCGGATTGAATTGTCTTACACAATACATAAATGAATATTCTCTATGAATTCTAATATAAATTAGAATAAGGTTTATTTACCTACTCCTAAATCAATCATTAGTTGAATAGAAACTCTCATACCTGAATATTTTGTAGCGCAAGATTCTCTCTTGGACACCCTCCATTTGTTTTAAACTTAGGAACAAAACCAGTTGCCGTCTTAAATATCCCAATAATGGCTGTCACCGCCGTGTCAATAAGTATTGGGAAGTGATAACTTCCTATTTCACTCGCCAACTGAAAAACGAGAAATAAATTAATTTGAAGCGATTGTCTATGTTCTGGTATTCTCGTTTCCTTTATTTATTTATAAAATTAGCAAACTAATAACAATCTAATAATTATTGGTAATTCAGTATGTGTACTTTACCTTCACGCGTATACTGTTTTAATTTAACGAAAGTTTAGTTACGCTTATAAAACAGCGAATATATCAAAGATATGTTAGACTTTATCACCCTCCGTTGGGTGGATTACGCTTAAATATTGCTCACACTGAACTGGGTCCCAAGTCTGCTAATTTAAAAATGCCAAAATCGCGTCTCTATTGAATCGTCTCGGCACAATTTGACAGATTTGGTATTCTGTTAACTATTTAAGGCCGATGGTATATCATTAGCATACGATCGAAATACCATTCGATTGCCTTTGGACAATTTGGTATTCTTCTATTCAATCGTCTAATAATAATTGTAATTGATTCTCACTTGAATCGTAATTGTGTGAAATTTTATTAAAAAAGCAGAATTGAGGCCCCAATTGAAGTGGCTTACAAATAATTTCGTTATATCGACATCTACCTGTTTAGCCCTCTGCCTAGTTTCTTCGCTGGAATTCTCTGAGGCCATATAACATGTGACCAACAATCTATTGCACAGTTCCTTTGGATCCGAGGGCGTATAATCCGACTCGGACACTATCTTACGAACGTCGGATAGAACTTGCTCATCTGAAATTTTATTTTAAAGTTATATTATTTGTCATTGCGAAATGGATTGAAAAATCAATTAAGCGGAGCTTGAATTTTTGGGATCTTTTATAATAAGTTTTTAATTAAAATAATTCAGTCTATGACAAGTACAACAATAAATTATTAACCTTTTACTGTAAGGAACCTTTTAAGAGATAAGCAAGTGCAGTGAGACAATGTTTACTTTATCGTCTGCACAAATTACATCACTATTCACTACCATTTCAATTGACTAGAGGACAGCATAATATACGCTGATTTCACCCGGAGGTGTAACGGCGCCGTGGCTTAGTTGGTTAAAGCGCCTGTCTAGTAAACAGGAGATCGTGAGTTCGAATCTCGCCGGTGCCTTGGTTGAATTTATAAGTTTTTTTTCTTTTTTTGATCATATTTATCTTTAGACTTACTTAAATATGTTATTTGGTTAACATAACATAAATAAAGCTGAATTCTTTTTTAATATTTTTTTGTACACAAATATTATTCAGAACAGAGATGATGTCTTATTTTACATTTTTTAAACATAAAACAGCAGTTTAACTCTTAAATATTTGTTTATTAAACGGACATGAAATAAAATATTAAATATTCGTTTAAATTGTACAAGCAATTTAAAAAAAATGTTCGGATTTATTATAATATGTGTGTTGTTTTATTACCCAACTGCGACAGAATAAGAGTAATGTTTTTCGAGTGTACGTATTTATATTTTTTAGTGAAAAACAAGCGTCATTATTTCGTATAAGCTCTAAAACTAAAATAATGAAATTGTTATGACACCGTTAGAATTTATTAATTTTGTATAATCAAGTAGGGCTTTGGCAAGGAGCCATATTAATATTATCAATTAATACGAGCACAAATGAGTTGCCTCCCTTAATCTATATTTTAACGTTCTATATCTTGTAACGAAATAAATATTTGACGATATTTACTAAGATGAACATTTTTACTTTCAATGATTTATGATATTTGGTACTACGATATCGTTATTTTGAAAAAAATTGTAACGTATGTTATCTATTCATATTTATAAAAAAACAACATTGATTTAATAAATTTTGTTTAAATTAATTTTTTTAAGTTTACCGCTTACAAACAAGAATATTACAAAAGATGTGCACCAACCTCCTCTCTGAACTGCATCACATATTTGCGTACACATAGAGAATACAATACAAGCGGTGCTCGAAGAGTCCACCCCACCACTGAGAGGCAGGAAGAAACCTCCTTGTCCTGATCTACGCAAATAATCCCAGAGCCAACACGCTGGACCTGTGTTATTATAAACATATTTACACTTTTAGCCGATACTTGAAAAAAATCAAGATAGTCATCATTCAAAACCTCTTTTTGAAATACGCTAAATAGTTAGGTATAATTAATTTTTAATCCATTAATAGTTTTGTATTATCGATATATTTTTACAACACGACATATTAACATTTCGTTTTATTGTATCTTAATTTTAAACAATCGTAGTGTAACGTAAAAAGAAGCTACTGTAAATCAACGCTGCAAGTTCTGAAGCTACTTCAAAAAAAGGATAAAACTAGTTTTTTTTTGTCATTTTATAACGGACGTTAGTAGAACAATAAGTACATACCCATTGAAATTTCTTCTTCCGGCGTTAAATACTGCCATTCGAGTGGTGGGCTGACCACGAGGTGCATATCTTCATGATCGGATAGAGCAAAGTCTACCGTGACCCTGGGAAAAGGCGGGTTCGAAGCCGCTAAATGGCACCTAGAACGAATCCTCATGCGATATGACCTGATGTCTTCTAGATCGATCGTGGCAGTGACGACCTCCTAAAATTATTCAGGTTACCGTATATGTTGAACTTTGGGAACAGCAAAGACATAAGGAAAGAATATAGTTTATGCAATTCATACAATTTGAGAGTAGAATCTGTGTGTTAATAAGTATGAGCGAACATTCATTAGATGACCGGCATATGTGGTCGTTTATCGATAAGCAAAACTAACTAACTAAATATACATCATATGATATTAAGTGAAACGAGGAAAATTTTTATCGAACTACCATTATTGTATAAAAATTTTCGATTCACATATTGAAAATTATAACAACACATTTTGATAACATATTAACGAAACGAATATGCATACCACATCTTGAAGAGCAAATTGCAATCCCCTACTGACGATTTCGCCATTCACTGCCACACAGGAGCATCCATTGAAATATATCCTCTGACCATCACAACCTCGTAAATTGCTGAACAAATACGCCCCACCACTTTTAAACGTTGCACTCTTTACTAAGTCAACGGTGACATATGCTTTTCTCAATTCCATATAACTACCTGAGCCGTTGCATATAATTTCCACTCCGTCGAGACTCAGAGGTATATGGCGACTAAAAAATATATCCATTTTAATTTAATTTTAAATAATAAATAGTCAATGCAAAAGAGTATGTAACAATGACACGGTCTGAATAGATACCATGTTTAATGATCGTAAATTTAACTATTTATTTTTTATTTTAATACCTTTGAGGATTCCACAACTCTTCACAAATTTCAAAACCAATACACGTATCCCTCGTAGCGATAACAGCGTCACCAAAAGGTACTGTAGTCTGATTCGTTATCGCCGTGATCATCCGTGGTAAATAGTATTCTTCTACTTGCCTCTCCTTTACAGAACAAATTCACCTATTAACTTTAAGCTGTGTTGAATTCTAGCAATTTATTTAAGCATACTTAAATATGATTTACATATAATTATGATCTAATCTTCTATACGAAATTAACAACTTATTAAATAATTGATCATGAAAACAACCTACCTTGGTCCAACAAGAAAACCAGCGAGATTCCCTGTAGTTACCATCTTCGCACAAAGTCATCTTTGGCCTTATGAGCAAAATCTTTTGATTTAAAAAAACTACGCGACAATTGTATGATACATTACGATGCTGAACTGGCATCCCCACATCTACAAGTATATCTTTACATGTTGATGATTTGAGCAATTCAGACAAAACCTGCCAACTATGAAGAAATGTGTCCGGCTCATGGAAATGATCCTCACAGCTATATCCACTAAAATACAACAAATTACACACTGTTTATTGAATGGTTCTAGGCTATAATACAAACAAATAATGTCATTAAAATTTTAATTTACCATATCTCTAATTCCGGTCCCGTGCGGTACAGAGCCCCTAATTCCTTCGCTTCTTGAATAGATTTTAAAATTCTATTTAAATTTCCCTCAAAATCAAGAGCCCACTGATTAAGGGTGCAGGTGGCTACGACAACTTTACGGCCCATGTCTATTTCCTCTAAAACAAGAAAATAAATAAGATGTATGCCTCACGTACTTTGTATCTATCGATATGGTCAAAACTCACAACGTAATAAAGGATTGCCTAGAGAATCGCTATAGATTTACATGAAAATGGAGGCAAAACCATTGGAATTATATAGCCATTAGACTATCTATGTCACTCTATACTGATAGTAATTTCGAATACAAAAGATTACATGTTCCATAGTATAATATTTGCATAAAAAATTGTGTTAAAGGGTTTTGTAGTGCGCTGGGACCGTTTCATTGATAATTGACAAACCACTGATCGATCCGTACCGGGCTGTGTCGGGCCGCGGCCAATCACCTCACATACTTAGCTCTCTCAATTCCTGCCGGGGTTACACGTTGTCTACGCATTTTTGAGGTAACCCATCTACTCATAGAATTTATTTGAGAAATATATTAGTTTCACAAGACCACAACGATGATTAGACTCATATGTTCCAAATGTAATTTGGTCACCTTATCATCCATTGTGAATACGATATAACAACAAACCAACAGGTCAATGTCACACAATAATCATTTAAGTTCCAAATAAATGTAATACAAAATATATTATAAAATAATATTTTGTTTCTTATAAGTTATTTTATAGATATCATATACTTCTAATATTAATTGAAGCAGTATAAATTAAAAACCAATATTGTTGTGCTTACAATATTCATTCTTTCCATGAACCTAATCGTGATTTAAACGTAATTTGTTAGATTTACAAAAGTGGAGGATAACAATTTAGAATAAAAGCCCGGAAGTAAAATCGCCTATAAATTTAGTCCAGGTCCAGTTAGATTTACAAAACACAATAGGCTCATTTCCCGCAGCCCTAGGTTTCAGGTAGAACTAGATGTACTATCAAAGAGATATATCACTCAAGCTAAAATTAAAAATTCTAACAATAAAGTATTCCGGATTGACGTACTATAAAATCAATTAACACAAGTATTACTTACATTACAGACGCACGATATTCTGCTAAAAACCGAAAACCAATATCTCTATTCAATTGAATTATACCTGCCTGCGATTAATTGAAATTAATAGTGGCCATATATTCTTTACTGATATTATGGACTTTACTAGTGTGGTTACCTTGGCGACCATTGGGTTTCATAGTTTCTACATTTAGTAAAGATAGCTTTAACATTCTGCGGTAACTGTCTAACACTCACAACCATCCATAATTTCATATTAAATATTTAATCCTGTTAGTCCTTTCAGGTTTACAATATGGTTATAACATTAATATATAAATTGTTTATGAGAACGGATGTATGCGTGATTGCTATTCTTTCACGCGACGCACTACTGAACGAATTTAGACGAAACTTAATAATAATAATATGGCTAGGCTTCGCTTCATACATAGGCTACAATTTTTTATAATTTGGCTTTAATATAACGGAAAAATTCTATGAGAGAGGGGCGAAAACTTCAAATTAACCTTATTTAAACTATAAAGAACGACAATATCCTGACTCAAAAAGAATAACCTAGATGAACTTGAAAAAGGCATCAAATTATGATATAATAGTTCGTAGTTAATACATCTATCCATACATCTGATACCATTTTTAAATAACGACAGTCGTCTTCAACAATTGATGAGGGCACATTGTCTGGTTATTGCTTATAACTTTCTTAGATATTGTTTCCTTCGCGTGTCTATGTGAAAAAGTTTAACGATTGCGAAGTTTGCACGTTTCCATCGAACTTTAGCACGTTACAAAGAAGTGCAGTCACCTTTCAGATTTACGCGGAATAGTAGTGTAATTAACAGTGGAAAAATAATTTTTAATTATTACAATATAGATATTTCTGAATGGATTTTTAAGAAAACAAGATCGGTTTCCAAAACTCATTAAGTTTTACAATCAGTGACCACAAAAGTGGAAGGTAATGTTAATTTATAATTATGAAAATAGTAAAATTTTATTATCGCTGTAAATATTCTGGCTGGGAAATATAAAACATAAACTGAAATGTGTCTAGGCATAATTGTATATTATAACACACCCATATATACATATGAAAATAAACTGACAGACAGAACCTGCATTAGAATAATTTACTGTGATGTTATTATTTGTTTTGATAACTAACTGAAGTTCTGACGGAGACCCAAAAAAAGCTTACTTTTTTTCTTTAAAAAACTAGTTATTACATAACATGTGCCACATTTGAATCGGTTGATTTGAATATGGCTCTTCCAACCTACAATTTTCAAGATAACTTGCTGACGCAAGCAGATTTCAGTAGGTAGGTTGATCGAAACGTGACATCACCTTTCATTTTCAAATATTCATAACTTTCCATACCAAACGATCGCCTACGAAAAACTTCAGTACAATTTCGTGCGTCGCTCTACCCGCCAGGTTACACGTCGTCGAAAATCAATCGTTTATCGTTCACACAAAATTTTGTGCAACCATGGCGACAGACATTACAACGCTGCGAAATGCCGCGATAAGATTAAATAGTTAAAAGTTGTAAACTTCGTCAAGTTCGTTCAGCGCGCCGCTATCATGTTATGGTGGAGACAACTGGAACACGTCCAAGAAAACATTATGATGATTGAAAGAGAGGAGCAAGGAAGAGAATTTGCTGAAAAAACTACTCTTACTTTAAACATGCCCACGAGAGACCCAGTTCTTCGGGATAATCTATTGCTAGCGAATTTAGATCAAGTAAAAACATTGCAAGCCTCATTATTTCCTATATGTAATAAAGGTATAGAATAACCAAACTTGAAAACCAGGAAAACATCGTAATTTTATCTCCTTTAATCTATTTTTTATATAAAATATTATTGTTGATTTTAAGGTTTTGTTTTCTGTCTCTCTTATAAGTTAATATTGGTTCCAGGTACGTTTATTTCAAACTTTCTTCAAAATAACATTAAAACGAATCAACTAGAAATTAACACAGACATAAAAACGTTTAAAACAATTGCTAAATTAAAAGAACCCCGAGACCTGTTCGCTCTGCCAAAAGAATTAGACTGTCCACAGCAGGCACCACGCTGGCCTTCAGAATGTCAAGTAAGTCCGTAGTACTACATGATCCATATTTATATCGAACGTTTGCATTTAATTCACCGATGAAATTGGGTCAATCAATTTATTGTAATATTATATTAGGTCGTCGAAGAAAGAATACAACACATATGTTGGAGTCCAGCATCACCTGAACCATATTATGTTCCTACTGGTAAAGAATTAAAACCACAACCAGTTGGTGAAGAAGCGGGCACAGTAATATTTCAATATTATCCAATGAGTGCTGTAAATTATGTAAGTGTAAATGCGAAAAAAACGTTAAAAACGATACTGAATAATTTGCTACCAAAAGTTTTAAAATAATATACCCCGTGGGCCTTTTATATTTTTTTTAGTTTAGTCGTTCAACTGTTGGAGGATCCCGTCTTTTTTTATCAGCCTGTACAACTGCTGGAGGTGACGATGAATTAAGGTTTGAATCTCGCTTCGAAAGCGGAAATCTCGCAAAAGCAATAAAGATAACATCGGCTTACTATGAACTTCATCTACGTACCGATTTATACACAAATAGACATGTACAGTGGTTCTATTTCAAAGTGTCGAATACTAGAAAGCAGATGATGTATAGGTAATAAACAAAAAATAATTTTAAAGATACAAATTTTTTACATAATTATTTACAGAATTACTTAAATTGCAGGTTTTCTATAGTTAATTTATCAAAGCCAGAAAGTTTATATAATGAAGGCATGCGACCTTTACTGTATTCTACCAAGGACGCTCAACTGCATTCGATCGGTTGGAGACGATGCGGTGACAATATCGCGTACTACAAAAACGACCCCACGTTAGTCATAATTTTTCTATCCGAATTGGATAGTATGCATAAATACATATTACAACAATTATATTCCATTCAAAACAATTATGCACTTTACTTCTACAGGTGCGAAGAGGAGGAGCAATTTCCAAGCTATACGCTAACATTCAATATTGAGTTTCCACACTCAGATGATGCAGTTTATGTTGCTCATTGCTACCCGTACACATATTCAGATTTGCAAGAATATCTTTCCCGGCTGCAAGCTCATCCAGTCAAATCTACATACTCGAAACTAAGACTTCTTTGCAGAACGTTGGCAGGCAATAATGTATACTACCTCACCGTAACGGCGCCTCAAAACCAAAATGACTTGGAGCAAAAGGTTATAATATAAAATTCAATAATTATTATGTGCTTATATTATACATTAAGAATATTATAATGTATCATTCTTATTACATATATTTTTACAGAAAAAGAAAGCCGTCATAGTTACAGCAAGAGTTCACCCCGGTGAAACGCCAGCGTCATGGATGATGAAGGGATTCATGGACTATTTAACAGGAGATTCAAATCAAGCCCGAGAACTCAGGGAAAAATTCATATTTAAACTTGTTCCAATGCTAAATCCAGATGGGGTCAGTGAATGATTATTTTCTTCTCATATTCTTTTTGAAAAAATATGACTGTATATTTTAAGTAAAGTCGTTTCCAACAGGTTATTGTGGGTAATAATCGATGCTCTTTAACTGGAAAAGATTTGAACAGACAGTATCGAACAGTTATAAGAGAAACCTACCCACCTGTATGGCACACCAAAGTTATGATTCGAAGGTAAACTTTAATGTCAAAAAAAATCCATTAGTCTCAATTTTAAAAAGTCGTATGTTTTACCTAATAGTTTTTTGTTTATCTTCTAGATTACAAGAAGAATGTGGAATAGCTATGTATGTAGACCTACACGCTCATTCACGTAAACATAATATTTTCATATACGGTTGCGAAAGCAGAAGGAACTCCGACAAACGTCTACAGGAACAAGTATTCCCACTCATGTTACATAAAAATGCAGCGGATAAGGTATGCTTTACATAAAAACATGCATGTTGCTTCTTCATAAGAGAATGAAAATAATTTTAAGACATTTTCAGTTCTCCTTTGAACATTGTAAATTTAGAATTCAGCGTAGTAAAGAAGGTACAGCGCGAGTTGTGGTTTGGATGCTCGGAATTGCTAACAGTTATACAATGGAGGCATCTTTTGGAGGATCCGAGCTTGGAAGTAGAATGTCAACACATTTTTCAGTACAAGACTATGAAAGCTTAGGAAAAACGTTTTGTGAGACCCTCCTAGACTTTTATGATGAAGATCCTAGTAAAGAAAGACTGCGAACGAAAATCGTAACACGTCTATTAAAAGAAGGGTCGAATGCAGATGAACCAACTAATATTGACCTATCAGACTACTCTAGGTTAGTATATTTTGCAACATCGTAATTTAATGTGTTAATTAGAATGTGAGATAAGCCTATAGACAACAAAACTCGTAATTCCTTATTACTCAGAAACTTAAGGTTCTGTAAAGATTTAACTTCCTTATAATACATAATATCTATTTTTATCCTTAAGCAAAATTTTTGTAAATAGTTAAAATTTTAATAAATCATTCTAAAAGAAGCGAGATTTCAATATTTTATTATTGTATTGACGAAGATTATGATATGATTATTGATTGCAGTGACGAGGGAGATACTTCCAGCAGCAGCTCAGAAGCAGCTACCGGTACAAGAGCAAAAATTGGTGTTCCACAATCTGCACCACCGCCCTCACCAATTTTTCCAGATATTAATAAAACAAATGACGTATGTACCATCTTAACTTGTTTTAAAGAATGTATAGGATATGCATATTAAGCTTAGAAAGTTTTGTATTACAGAAGCCGAGACGCCAACAAATACAACACGAGAAGCATACCAAAATCCAAAAGAAGAAAACGAAACGAGAAACACTACAGGTATGATGTCTCTACAAAAATCCTAAACTCACACTTTTAATTACGTCAATGTATTCTTATAATATTAAGATAATTTACGTGATAAGTATGCAGTAGTAACACGAAACCATTTCATTGCAGGTTCCACGAGCAACAATAGATTTGACATCAGATGCAATGACGGACTTTTCATCAGATTGTGATTCTTTTGACGAAAACTTAAGTCCTGTAAGGAGAGTGCATAAACTTTTGCAAACCACAAATAAAAGTAAACCGCGTCGAAAGAAAAAAATGCCTCCTGAACTTAAAATTTTTCCCGCTCCGGTATTATAATTGCCTTCTCTATTTCTTTTCAAGACATATTTAATTGTTTGTCTATCAGTTCTCGTTTATGTGTGTGTTCCACATCTGTAGATATTAAATATGTTATTGTAACATCTTTTTTTGTAGACAAGTGATTCGCCATTTAATTCGGATCGTGAAAAAAAGTCTAAGTGTAGAAGACCAAGAAGCGTGTCAATGTACGACGACACAATTCAAAAACCCAAATTAAATCCTGCCTCGTGGCATCAATTCAGGCGTTTACCACCACCAAGGTAGGAAGCAATGACACATTTTTTTGTTTGAATAAAAAATAAACATACTTAAAAATAAGTTGTTAGTCAAGACTCAAGCCCTTAAAAGAGATGTAGTCTGAGCCTTACTAAACTTAGCTCTTGATTGGCATAGTGCATTCAAAGTTAAACAATTCTAATAAACTTATGTACCCTTAAAAAATTGGATATTACACTATCAACTTGCTGATTGTGGAAGTATTTCATTACAACTCTATAAGAATTTTGGGCAAGCCCTTCTTGCTCCCAATGGTGATTCTGTATTTACTTAATAATACATTGAGGCTATATGTGTATATGGTATAATCATTTTGAAATCAAAGAATACATCTGAAACAAAAGACAATACTATGTCCAATGCAACAAATAAGTTGCAAATATTAACACTTTTTTATATAGATGTCTTACAGAAATCAAAAGTAGAAATAAACAACCATCAGAATTGCAAGTGAAGTTGAATTCACTGAAAAAGAATTTTTGGACCGGTTTACAAGAAGATGATAAAGGACCTTTGTCATGGGGTATTTCAAGTTTTGCCATGAATTCTTATTTTACAGATAGTGAGGCATTGCTAAGGTAAGAGCAACATATTCTATTTAACCATAATATGACACATGCAATATTCCTAATCTGAATAAAAATGTTAAAATATTATTATAATATTATAATATAAAAAACAATCTTTGTGTCCAAAAATGTTCATTACCATAATTTGCTTTTATGTTGATTATCACAAAACAGTGAATCTCTTTCTAAGTCCTACTACATCCCATATTTAAAAATTAAGTTTTAACAACTAAAATTAAAGATATTCTATTGTTACTGTTCAATGCTGTTCACAGGTCATGTTCAAAAAAATTAGAAGAGTTGGAAGATGAAAGAAGAAAAAATAAAGATATGAAAAAAAAGAAAAAACACAAAACTAAAAAGGTTTCACTTAAGATGCCATCTACTGAAGATCCTTTAGAACCAATAAATAAACCAAGTAAATCATACAAAAAGAAGGGAAAGTGAGTTGTTTAATATGATTCATTCTAATATGATTAAATAAAAATATCGTTAAATTACAGGAAAGCTATATTATCTTAATATTTCAGATTAAAATATAGTAAGACCGATATTTCACATTCAAACAACACAAGCTTTACTGATGTACCAAAGAATAATCAATCACTACAAAAGCCAAGTCTCCTTGAAAACAGACAACCTAAATCAACATTTAGAAAAGGGGCATTTGTTGCAACTGCTATTCAAACAAAGAAGTCAAAACAAAAAGAAGCAAAGATTGTGTCTGAAAACTCGGATTCTGAAGATTCTATACAAACTAGAAAAAAGGTTAAGAAGAAATTAAAAAATATCAAAGGCAAGCCAAGGGATACATCAATCAGAAAATAAAAGCTTTATACATTTTGATATTTACATTTTTGCTGAGATTGTCATTTTATAAAAATAAAAAGTAAAAATGATGTAATAATGTAAAAGTAATTGTTAATTATGTACTTAATTTGTTATTTTTTGTAGGAATGTAAGTTTTATTAATTGATTTTTTCATGGCCAAATAGATGACATTAATACACCAAATACTTGTTTATCTTTATGATTAACATTTACTTAATTAGCCTGCTGGCTCAGTGACTCAAAGTTGGTCTTAGCTTCCAAAGCAAGAGAAAAGGAACTGAATAACCCAATATAGAAAGAATTGTTACAATACAATATCATTTCTAACTTTGCATTACCATACCATTTTCTTTTAATACCATTAAAAAGCTGTATCATGTTTACAGGTATCACATTTGTATACCTTAAATTACCAGTTTAGACCTTTTGTTCACGCACATACTTATTTATCCACCAGGGGAAAGCCACCCCCCCCCCCCCCCCTTNCCCCCCCCAAAAGCGATGTAGCATATTCTAAAGCGCTTCCAAATTCTTTAATGTATCATTATACTCCTATGCGGGACACAATTAGTTCCATGATAAAATAACATAGATGTTGAATATAAATCTATAATGGTCCAGGTTAGAAACAGAAAATATTATAATTATTTACCAATTTATCAGAACAATTCACTTGTTATCAAAAGTAATTACGACTTTTCGAATTAGAATTGTTATTATTGTAAAAAAAGTAATTACAACAATATTTGCTACTTACATTAGCTTAAAGATTATTTCACAACACTCACAAAGGAAAGGGGTTTTTATTTTATATTTTATTTATTAATAATTTAAATAATCATTTTTTAACTTTCTTGAATCATGCACGTTTGTTGTGACTTTTTCGTTTTGGCATTGGCCATGTCACTTAATAAGTCAGAGTGACAGTTATCACCACCAGTTGTGTATAATCTATGGTTATCGCCTTGACAACATACTCTTCAAATTTTGATATCCATTGGTATCACCGCGCTTAATTTGAATTATGAATAAGTACTTAGTCCGCAGGCTAAAGTACACTGTGGGATTTACTTTCTTATGTATTATTAAATATTAAACTGTATAATATAAACACATTTAACGGAAAATAGTTTGATAAAAGTACTAAGTAGGTACTTCTTTATAAAATACATTGAAAGTGATAATTCTCTCAATGTACGTTCCATTAAAAATTGGGACTCAATAAGTAAGATACTTTTGATAAAAGTCTATTACTATGTTTATCTATAATGTGTGTAATAATTCAATAACCTCAATGATTACTTTCATAACCATAAAGCAGATAGGTAACCATTGTTCACCGTTAAAATTATTTATTCAGGGACAATTAACACTACGCCATCTAGTCCCAAATTAAGAGCTTGTACTATGGAAACTTGATAACTGATAGACATACTTAAACCACAGATAATATAATACTAGCTTAAACATACTTTTTTAAATATGAACTTACATATTACAGCTAAATTACCACCCACACAGCTGTAGAAAATTACAATTTTCATCACATCATAATTTCCTTCTCGTGGGGATCGAACCCACACCCTCCGGCGCAATAGACCATTGCCACATCCACATCGGGACGTCAAATTACCTGATGCTATTCTCGTCATAATATTAAATATATTAAAGACGGAATGCCATGCTTAAATTCATTTGATGGCATTACTTACCTTTTCATTTAAAATAAATTTCCAATACAAGAAACACTTGTGTTTTGTGCCCAGTCCATACATATAATAAACAGAAATCAAACCATTTAGTGTGTTTTATAAACCCCAGAACCTTGGTTAGAGTTTTTATCTTATATATAAAAATGAATCGCAAAATGTGTTGGTAAGCGCATAACTCAACAACGACTGGACCAATTTGGACAATTCTTTTTTTTATGTTCGTTGAAGTTCAAGCATGGTTTTTACGGCGAGAAAAATTCGAATTGCCGAGTCCACGCGAGCGAAGCCGCGGGAGGAAAGCTAGTTCTGTATATATCTCTTTATCTGTTTGTATGTACGTTAATCACGTAAAAAGCACTGGGCAGATTATGATAAAATTTTATATGCTGATGGACCAATATTAAGTTCAACTTATAGGCTATAGTTTATTTGAACAAAATAAGTTTTAGTGGTGGCACTCCATACATGTAACCGGAGGGTAAAAAAATAAATTTATAATATATCATTAAATGAAGTATCTTTGGATAGGTCTATTTTAATGAATATGTCGCGTACTGATATTTTGGTTGAGTTGTGGACATGCCTAAATTTCCAAAAATATCCGATTCATAGTTTATGAAATTATGTTTTTTAAGTGAAAGATCGATGACCTTTTAAATTTGTTATATCAATATACGTATGTACAAATCTAAATTCAAATAATTGTTAAGCACAATGAGATGTATTACATATTTTTGATTAAGCGTCATACCTATCTTATTACCTTTAAACTATTCGACTTCTTTTTTACCTTTTTGTATATTTTGAATTATCTTTCTGTTCACATTTTATTGTTATTGTATAATATGTAGGATAACTGTGATACAAAAAAGTTTAATAAATTTTGATTGCATAGTACCGCAGGATATTTCAAGTCCAAAGTTTTTATGGAAATAGGGTGGAATAAAATCTTACACTGAGCGCGCGCCACTACAAAATACAGAATTTTGTAGCCCATGCGAGCGAAGCCGCAGGCGATAAACTAAGAAGGACATAATGACATATTATAACGATTTTTATTTTCTTAAAAAATACTTACATCGTAATATTAATTATCGTTCTTTTACATTTTCCCGTGACTACATAAGAACTTTATAAGCTAAAGCCCATTGCTTTTGGTATTTAAAGGCTTTCAAGTAGATCATATTCAACAAAACTTACATTTTACGTAAGTAATTAACATACGGTTGTCAACCAACTTGTCTGATTAAGATTATTCATGGCAGAACAAAAAGATTGCGAAATTGGTGTATTCGCAGAGAATGCCAATATTCTAAGTTCGCCGGTATCAGAAAATTGTAGAGCATTGCTAACTCTACTTCCAGATGACGTGTAACCTGGTGTTTGTGGTTCACCTGTCACAGGATTAAAGGGACCACATCGTGTTTTTGCCAAAATACATGAAGTTACATTAGTGTAGAAACGGACATTATCAGCGTCTACCGTAATATTAACCCCAGTTCTCGCTTCTCTTGTACACTGTGTAATCTAAAAAATAAAACAATTTTTAGTTAAAAATACTATAATAGGCAAACGCATACCTAGTTTAGCACTTACTAAATTTATAGAATTTGTTCTTCTAAGGCAACGTACAAAATCACAATAACCCATATAACATCCTGAAGGTTGTACATTTAGAGCCGATGTTGACAAAGCCTGAAATAGAAATACTAAGTTCATGAAAGAAAGAAATATTTTAAGTACCGTGCGTTAAGTGAAGTTAATTAAATACCATAAGTGCCGTCGCACAGCTAGAATACGAAGTGTTTGCAAAATATTGCACAGCGCAAACACTTAAAGCATTTAACTCTTGAGGACCCTGAAACAGTTAAAAATTAAATTGAACAAATTAATTGATAAGAAACATTAACTTATTCATTGTGTCATTTTTTTTCATATTACCTCTGGCATAGAAGTAACTCTAGAGAAACACGATATGCAAGCATCACGATTAGTAACATTCGTTGGTTGAGCTGTGCTACATACTAAGTTTAGCAAATATTGGAGTTGTGCCCTTGAAAAAAAAATAAAAATATATCGCAATCATTATTCATTATAAAAAATCGCTTAAAAGTTTATGTTTATAAATTTATGCTTACCCATTTGATGGACACAATGTTGATAATTTTTGAGTTTTCCACTGCAATAACTTATTTTTAACATCACTTAAGTCGAATATGCCATTTGATGAAACTGCTGCCTAAAAATAGGAAATGTGAACAATATAATTTTTTTTTTAAGTTAGCACCTACATTAAACAATAAAAAATCTAACCTCACTAAAGTTTAATATGTTTTGATTCTTCCATTGTAAAATTTGATTCTTTACTTCATTTAGATTTATAAAAGTACCGTTAACGCATTTCTAAAATAAAAACAACCATAAAATTAACTCGATGTTACGTTATTTGAAAGAAATAGAATATATTTTTGTAATTTAATTATTTTATACTTACTAGTAATATAAGACAAACAAATCCAAAATACTCAACTTTGTTCATTTTAGTATACATATATTACAAATCGCTCAGTCAACATGACGCTTTTCTCTCTAAACTGTAAATGTGAGCAAAACTTATGTA
Organism: Phoebis sennae; assembly: GCA_001586405.1. Taxonomy (NCBI): domain Eukaryota; kingdom Metazoa; phylum Arthropoda; class Insecta; order Lepidoptera; family Pieridae; genus Phoebis; species Phoebis sennae. The sequence continues at coordinate 248,540 of LQNK01001564.1, read as the reverse complement.
GGTACTTATTCCCCATTTAATTTTCACTATAACCTACATATATCTAAATTTCCATGAAACATGCAACATATTATTGTATCAGTATTATGAAGCAATGACCACATCATTTGCGGTTAATGTTCCGTATGTTTTTCTGACTTTTATTTTAATCCTCTTATTTATTAATTTAACAGTAAATATACATGTCAGCAGGATGGAATCACTATAGCTTTATATCGTATCCTTAGTGTGTGTAGTGAATTTAATAATAAAGATGCATCTGCCATCAATGAGGTTTTCGTCGGTTTTTTAGCACAGATCAAAGGATTTCATTGCCCAGAAAAGCGCGACTGTCCACACTTAGTACGTGTCACATAATAACACTGATGCATCTGCGTATTGTCGCCTCTACTTACTAAATTACATAAATACGTAGTACTTTTTGAGTGTACGTCTCAATAGAGTAGTTAAAAAATGGGAAAAGATGTTATTTAATTGAAAAAAAAAATGATTAAAAATTTAAATGTTTCATCATTACTCATGTTTGCCATTTTTATCAAGAAAGAATTATTAAAGATTCAAATGTAAGATGTTAAAACCATTGATACTTATAGTTGATTCTATATCAATAGCTCAAACAATAAAAACGATACTTAAAATATAAAATTATATCAACGAATAAATTGGCTATTTAAATTACACTGATGCATCTGCCTATGTGTGGACAGACGCATCTTTCTGGGTAATGAAATCCTTTGATCTGTGCTTAAAAACCGACAACAGCCGGATTGATGGCGGATGCATCGGCGGACGTAAAATACCTACTACGGATAGGCAGATTACCCGGTCTTCACATTGGCGGATGCATCCGCAGATGACGTCTGCAGATACATCTGATGATATGAAGAGGCGGCATTAACAGGATCTACGTAGTTATGGCTCCTGTTTCTCTCTTATTTGTTTGTATCTAAGTTTTAGATAAAGAATTTTGGGCTAATATAAATATTCTTTTTGATTTTGATTTTTCATTCTCAAGAAAATACTAAAATATCTATTAAGCTCATAAAATGTAATTGAAAATAGCTAAAGGGACCGTTTATCATTAGGATTTTTTATTTATACGACAAAACATTTTTTTTTAAATATTACAACTAAAATGAATAAAGAACCCCAAACGTGAAATTATTTTTATTAATTTTTTATGTTATCGGTCTTGAACACCATTACTTTCACAATATAAATCATTAACTTTCCTTTATATTTGAAGACTTTTATTCTTGCTCATAGAGCATGAAGTAACATAACAATAAAAAATATTATTTTCAATAGCCAACAAAGTTCAGCATTTTATAGATTGAATAAAAATTTTCTTTTAAGATTACAAATAATTTAATTAAATATAATAATAAATTTATTGAACATATTTTAGTTTGTTTTGTTTTTCTGATGGAATTTTATTATAGGTTCATTCTTACTTTTCATATCCACCTTATTTTTTTAAAGGTGTTAGGTTCTCTGAATAACAAACTACTATCTATGCCAAAAGTTCTAATTATGTCCGAAAATTATTTGTACGGTACGGGATAAAAAAAAACACTTCCATTCCACATCCATTCAGTGAGCTAATTTTCTACTTAAATCAATTCTTGTTTACAAGGAAGGAAACTATTTTGTTTCGAATTTATGTTTACTAGATTTATACTTTTTACTTTTTACACAAAGAATCAATTTATAACTTCAACTATCATTCATTCAAAGACTGTTATATTTTATGCCAACTTCGAGATCGTGTAGTACTATGAATGGGCTAGTAGTGGAGAATTATTGAACGTGATTACATTTTAAACTCTTTGGGAACTCTATTGTCAATTGTCATTTGTCATTGATATCAAGTTATTGATGAGTGTGCTCAATAAATTTTGATTTAATTTCATTTTATTTTTTCTTTTAACTTATAATGATTGAAGGCAAAGCAAATGTGAGTAAAGTTGTAAGTAAATAATTAACTCTTTTTCTAAATCAGTCATTCTCATATAACCTATTTATTTTTTTTAGGAATTACCCGACTTTCAAGTCTTTCGGACAGTAATAAAATACTGTTTATTCATCATCATCGTCCCTGTGGTCTCCTTCTTCGTAGTGAAGAGTTTCCTATTCGATGGTTTATTACGTTTAGAGCCAGTTACAAGTAGCGTCTACTCTGCTGTTGTAGCTGTAATTGTTCTGCATATTACTCTTGGCCTTTATATATACAGAGCATATAGTGAGGCAGAAAGAGCTCCAACGAAGCCTGTTAAAAAGGATTAATTACGCTTACAAAATAATATCACTAAAACTATCAAGATGGACAGTCTGTATATGAAAGGAGATTTATTGCAACTTCAAACTAAAAATTCTGAAGTTATAGAAGGCAGATTTTATAGCATTACAAATGATAAATCTAAGATATCACTGTATAATGTTAAAGAATTGCCTCAGAATGACAAAAGTGAAGGTGTGTGCCACTATTATGATTCTGAGGTAAGAAATGTAGTAAAACTACAAGAAGTAAATGAGCAAACATTCTTGAAAATTTCTCAAAAAGAATGTGAAGATATTTTGAAAATATCTAAGAAGTACATTTACATCAATCAAGTTGATAGCACTTTTCATTCGGCGATAGATCTTCTAAACCAGTATAACTATATAGCACTCAGTACTGATGGTGCACACATGGGGCGTAAATGTAAAATGCCATTTATGGTGCTTTCGACCCCTGATCAAATTTATATATTTGACATTCAGGTTATGCAGTATCATGCCTTTGATGCTGGACTAAAAAAACTACTTGAAGATGAAAATATTAAAAAGATTGTCCATGATTGCAGAAAAATATCTGACTGCTTATATCATAAGCATAATATTAAGATTAAATCCCTTTTTGACACTCAGGTTAGTAAATATAGCATTGTAATGTATTAGTTTTGCCAAAAATAAAAAGAGATAGCTTTTTTATGTATTACAAACATTATTTATTGCAGGTTGGTGACCTTATTATCACAAAAAATAAAACAGGTAGGGTGCCTGATAATGTTAAAACTTTAGCACAATGTCTTAATACTCATCTTGGCTTAAAATTAAACACAATTGATGAAAAGGTATGTATTTATATTTTACATGAAACATAACATTTTTGGTATCCTATAAACTGTTTGTATCATGAGAATTCAATTTTTTATCATATTTTTTGTAGATGGATATTGTACAGTGCACTGAACGACCACTGTCTTCAAACATCAAAGAGAGTCTGGCTAAAAACATTGCATTCTTACATCGTCTTTCAGAAGTCATTAACCAAGAAATGATGTTACCATTTGTCAGGGGTGTTGAATGTTTTATAGAAAGCGTGCGATCATGTGATGATTTTAAAGCATGGGAGCTCTGCGGAAAATATAATCAAATACCAAAGGATTTTAAGAGTGCAATTGAGTATTAACAAATTCATTCCATCTATGAGTAATAAATGTTAGAATTAGGAGATTATTTTATTTATTTTGCCAATTTTATTTATACTTGAAAAAGGGTGTAGCTTATTTATTGCAAGCATATTAGATATAATTTCTAAAATATAGGTGCCTCAGTTTTATAAACATATTCGTTAAGATAATGATATATGAATAACTGATTTATCATGAAGTTTATTAGGCACATTTGCCTTTGCATTTCAATAAATAACATAAGAAGCAAATTGGAATACTAACTATATCCTGCTATACTATATCAAATGGTGTGTGGCTTGTGATTGTTGCATGTGTCTTCTATGTACTTACAATTTTTAATAGCTTTGAAATTAAATTGCAAATACCTTATATATTTTTGGATATAATATATTATGATGCTGGTGTGAAATAAATTAAGTAAAATTAATGATAAACTTATAATCAAAAAATGCTTTTAGTTGTAAACACATTTTTAAATAAGAGTTTTATCAATTATAAAACTTCTTACCTAACTTGCATACCTTGCTTCAATTATAATAAATCTACCTAGGTGATAAGGTAAAATGACATTAAAAATCAGGCTGAGTAAAAATTAAAGGTATGAAAATATGTCGATTTTGAAGAAAAATGTACTAATAAAAACATGTTGCATATAAATTAAATAATTTTTGCCTGTATTATACATTGTTATGACAAGATATAATTTGTTTATATGGTGGGCTGTTAAATTTTTCAATGAATTAGAGATTACAAATGTGTAGTCTAGTCTAATTAGGAGAGTGAATTTATATCCACCTTTTAACAATCAACATTTTTCTCTAAATTCGACAAATTTAGCACAGACTTAGTGAAAAAATTTCTTCAAAGTGTTGACTTAAGGATTCTGGTATCAATGTCTAAAATATAGAACCTAACCTAACTATGCTGCAAATTTATGCATCACACTAGAAGTAAATCACATGTCGGTAATATCACATTGTGTAAAAACATTTTGAAACTAAGCACTGTATCTTCAGTATTACATTTAACTACATGTTTTATGTGCTTAGAAAAAGGCTCATATCTATATCTATAAGAGAAAAGTAATGTCTAAAGATATTTTGCGAGATTGTTTACAGAATTGGGAATTGGTATATAAAGTGTAGGTTAAGTTAACTTAGCTTTTGTGAACTTGCTTCAATAAATATTTCTGCTTATTGTGTTGTTTTAGTGTGAAGAACAAAAAATCACTTGAAGTTTCAGGAAAATATATTATCATATATAAACATAATTTACATTTTGCTTAGAAATAGATTTGGATAAAAAGCTAATCCTTCAATGGACTCATCTCTGCAGGCTAGTCCAAGTCTTTCTGTAGTAAAGAGGCGTTCACGGGCTAAAAGGACGGATACATTTGCAATTTGTGACAGCTTTATAGGAGTAAGCGAACCATTTTCTTCAAGCTGTAAAAAATACGCAAATTGTTGTTAGAGTAATTTTTGTAATGGGTTGGTTGCATATTTTAACAACTAAATATTCTGGTGGTGGTATCATTTCTTGAAGGCTTCTATAAACTAAGTCTATGAAATACAACATAAGGATGTGTGCGTAATTTAATATAAATCAGGCAGTATTACATTTTTAGGGTATAACTGATAAACAGTAATTTAAAAAAATGCTAATAAAAGGAGGATTATGAATCATGTGCCTTAAGGAGACAATAAAAAATCCTCCACGCTCATTAATAATGAAAATTTTCTTTAATTGATATCAGATTAAGGTGACCACAAAATAATTGGTGTAGTAGACAATTATTAAATTATATGTAGTCTATATTATTAGCACAATTTTAATAATTACCAATTGACTAGTAGTTTTAGCAATTTCTTCATCCCTGTTATTATTTAACTGAAGCACACAGGCCCCACTTGGAAACTTTCGAAGGGACATAGGAGCATCAATATTTGGAAGTAATCTGAAATGTTTTTAATGTGTGAAAATATAGAATCACAAAATGTGTGGCAGTCTTTAAAACATATCCATAAATACAGCCACATCTAAGTTTAATTTTTTACAAGTCTGTTGCTTTGAAAAGTTTTTACTTTTGCACTGGTTATTTAAATATTGGGCATATGTAGACATGAAACATACATTGGCCACTAAGATTGTAATGTTTATTGTAGCTAAGTTTTACATAAAGCCACAATCCAAAAATATGTTTTCAACATAAGCCAAGTTACAGCTAAAATACACTTGAATCAAGTTCCAAGGAATTAAGCCTTCCCACTTCTACTCTTTGTTAAACTAAAAATGGTTATGACTATGGCTATGACTGCCATATGTTTAGGAACATTTAAATTTTATAAATGTGTTTAAAACTTATAATAAAAAAATATTATAAATACTAGCTTTAAACATTTTTCTTACTTGCAAGCATTCAATAAATCTTCAGGAGAAATTAATTCCAAACCCCGAGCTCTATTCACTCTGCACCAAACATCAGCTAGGGACATAATGCCTCCACTATCCTGGGGACATGTACATATGAAAATGTTAAATTCAAATTCAAATTCGTCAAACATTATACATATATGTTTCATCTATTAAATCTATAGTAAAAAATTTACACATAAATTATAATATACATATATGTATTTGAGAATGTGGGGCATAGATAGCCATATTATTATCCTACTAATATTATAAATGCAAAAGTTTATGAGTATGGATGGATGTTTGCTATTCTTTCACAAAAACACTACTGAACAGTTGTATGAAACTTGGTATACACATGGATATGGATCCAGATTAACACATAAGACTACTTTTATTCCCGGAATTTCAATGAGATCAGCAGTGGGGAAAAGCATAGGATATGGTTAGCTCATGAATTAAAAGGAGAAATATCGTCAAATTATTACCATCAACACAGCCACCATCATATCAGATATTTGTTGGGCAAGCCCCATATAATAATCAGAGTCAGATCTAAATGCATCCCTAGTTACTGGATCATCAATACCAAGACTCATCAGGTATGATTTAAATCTTACTGTATCATCTTCTGAAATATCTCCTTGCTTTTCCTGCAAATATAAACATAAAACAGTTCAATAAATAATTGAAAAATATTATGTATAAGCAAATTTAATCAAGTCAAAGTTTTTTTAATATAAAAACGCAAATACCCTTATTTTTGTTGATATTGTTTTAGAGATAGAAACCATATCCTTAGCTTTTTCCATTAATTTGGTTAAATCCTTAAAAGCAACACTGATACTCTCATCAGTAGCTTTTTGCTGTTCTTCAATACTCCTCTCTATTCCCACAATTCCAGATCGAATTTTAGATGTAATAGGAGTTATAGGGTTAACTGATGGTCTGGGGCTCATATTGGGACTGCTAAATGCATTTGTTTCTATTGGATGCCTTTCCCAAAGCTTTGCAGCCACAGCTTCACTCAAAGCTTTGTAAAAAGCAGGATCTATACCATCTTTAAATGAGAGTTTTATGAAGTGGTAAGTACTGATGACTGCTGGCCCAGGTCTTTTCCCTATAATGTTAAAAAAATTATGGAATTTGGCAATTATTCATACAGAAAATTTGATAATAACTATTCAATTATAAAATGACATACCAGGTAAAGCAGGTCCTAAATGTAATATTATGCGTTTTGGTCCCCCTAAACCAAAAACACCTCCATTCTCTTCTTCTGAGCAAAAAACATAGTATAAATAAAGAGATAAACAGATAAGTCCTTTAGGGATATCTCCTGGCTTTCCCCATAATAGTCTATGAGATGTCAGGACTACTTCACCATCTACATACTGAGTCTAAAACAAAAAAGAAAATAATTATATATGTTTAACTCAAAACGTAAATACTTAATAATGTAATTTTTAAATCACCTTATCATCTCCATCGTACAACTTAACGTTTTTATCACGTTTTAAATAATTTTCACCTTCAAACAAACGCGCTTCCATATACTCAAATCTATCCATTTTTCAGGACCAACATTTATAATGTTTTCAACTGATGATATTAATCCTAAAATGTACACAAATATATAAATAAAATTAAAGTTTCAATGAGTATTATATTGTGTATGGTCCACTAACTGATTAAGAATATTAATTCAAGTAGTACATGAATCTAAAAGAAAACATTTATTATTTTATTTCATTTTGATAAAAAATCTTGTACAATTTTGACAGTGACATTAAGCT
>LQNK01001564.1:218542-239189 GCA_001586405.1 Phoebis sennae | reverse complement strand
TAATCAACAGGCCCATTTACCACAAAAAGGGCGAACACTCGCTCTAAAACGTCACTGTCACACTTGATGGTTCGTGACAGTCCGTGATACAGGTGTGCCCGTGTGTACACACCTTAAATTTGTCACTTGTCAGTTGTCACTTCAGATTAGAGGTGTAAAAGTAACGAGAAAAAGCGAACCCGTATGTATTCGTTACTATGAAAATGAGTACTCGTTACTATCGTATCGTTACAATGATCGTTACTTTTGATACCTCAGTATAACTCAACCAAACGAATCGATCGATTCGTATGTTGTATCGTTTGATACGAGTGTAGAAATGCAAATGGACTATTGAGTTAATAGTATTGACAGTATCTCTAAATTACATTGAAAAAGCAACACTGTGAAACTTATTTATTGACAAAAACATTTCGACAACAAAAATCTTTTATTTTTATATTGAAATTAGACATATTAAAGAAAAACACCAGAATCTTTTGTTCTTAAACTGAATTTAGACATATTAAATGAAAACATATTAAAAAAAAAAATAAAATAAACTATCAAAAGCAGTAAAGTAAATAACTTGGATAAACAATTAACTTTCACTAATAATAAACAAACATCGTTCTTTTGTATTTTGTAATTGTAACTTGTAACGAACGGTTTTGAATTCACCGAATAAGAGTGCGCAAGGTGCGCATGCGTAAAACCACAGATTAAGTAATAAACGTATACGATCGGCAAACGTTTCAATACAAGCGATGCTTGCATCGAACCCATCCATTATACAATAAATGCGAGGAACGAAATCGTGCGATTAACGAAATACATTCGAGAGTAACGTTTCGTTACTCGGTACTAGAGGACGCACCCGTTACTCAGTACCGAATACATACAGTTTGCTACAGGTCTACTTCAGATTACCCATTGCCTTTTGCTTCAATAAGGTTGAGAGTCATTTTAATTTATGATATTTTTTGCCACTACATTGCCACCTAAGCGATAGTACAGCACAACGTGTACAGTATAGCAAGCGAGCAAACCGCGAAGTGAAATGAAAGGAATTGCAAAGGCTAACCTACAATTATTTCTGTGTTAGTCTCCAGTCACAAATTCACACTCATTCGCGTTAGATTCGTAGCAATAAGTGAAGTGTTTTATCAAAACCTAGTAAATTATTGTGATTATAAAAGAAATGGCAGAATTACAAAATGCATTGTTGCAAAAAATTAAAGAACAGGGAGATCTTGTTCGGAAATTAAAAGCTGCTAAGGAAGCAAATGAAAAGGTTAGTTAATAAATATAGACGTGTTATTGTACGTCAAATTTATTTGATAGGTTAAATTTTTAATACATTGCATCATGAATTTAAACTGTTAATTATTGTAGGTTAGTAAAAGTTCTAAAGAATTTCAAGATCTTGAAGAACTTGACAGACACCTGTCCCAATATAGCTACATTAATGGTTATATTCCCAGTAAATATGATATAGAGCATTTAAAAACATTAAATACCAACATAAATTTCTTAAAATATATTAATATTAAGAGATGGTGGTACCATATGCGGAGTTTCAGTGACTCTGAGATTGAATTGTTACCTGAACCTTGTCTATCCACAGATGCAAGTAAAATAATTAAACATTGTAGGACAAACTATAATGAACAGGTGTGTTTTTAAGTAATGAATTTGCACAATTAGTACTAAGTAATTTTTAAATGTTGGTCACATTGTTTGTGTTCCATTTGAGTCTCCACATATGGTTTTTTCGTTGCCACAATCATATTTCATATTAATCTAATATATTTGTCTTTTTCCGGTCAATTATACATCAGTGGTGACGAGGAATCATATTGGACACTTGAAAAGTAGTCATTAGAAAAGCATGTTTCACAAAGTATTAAGATTTGTACATTTGAGGCATAATGCAACATCATTATTGTTGTGCAATGCAGCTTTCAGAGGTGGTTACACTAAAAGTATTGCAACAACTTCATCTTGCAAGGTATTGGTCTCTTTTTGTAAAAAGCTTTGTGTAAAGCATATTTGTAGATTTTAGATTTTTACTCTTAAATTAAATTTATGTTTCATAAAAAAAGGATAGAAGTCATGGAAGTTATTTTTTACAGATTCAAGAAGAAGTTTCAAAATTGTTGGCACTTAAAGCTCAGTTAGCTCCTGAAGAGACTGCTCCTCAGAAATTCACCCTTAAAACTCCAAAAGGAACCAGAGACTATAATGCTCAGCAGATGACAATAAGGAATAATGTTTTGCAGAAAATTACAACTATATTTAAGAAACATGGAGCAGAATGCATAGACACACCTGTTTTTGAATTAAAGGTAAGCCATAATGTGAAAAATTTTTTTTATTATTATCTGTTTTTTATTTCTTATCTAAAATATTTTTACTTTAATTAAGGGAGTGTTAAAGCTTATTTTATTGTTAATGACCCCTTCTTTATATGTGTACTACATAAGACTTTGCTACTAGTTAGTTTTGCTACTACATCAGACTACTGCCAGTTGGCAGGTAGTCTGATGTAGTTGTTTCAATAGTTTGTTAGTCTTGATAGAACATAATATGTGAAAGTGTTAATCTTTACTCTCATGGAGGGAAAAATTCAGCTTTAGTGATCTGAATTAAAATGATGAACTTATAAAATTAATCTCTCATTGATGTTTTTATTTGCAGGAAGTTTTAACTGGAAAATATGGTGAGGATTCAAAATTGATTTATGATTTAAAAGATCAGGGTGGTGAAATTCTTTCACTGAGATATGACCTGACTGTGCCCTTAGCTCGTTATTTGGCTATGAACAAAATTACAACTTTGAAAAGATATCACATTGCAAAAGTATATAGAAGAGATAATCCTGCTATGACAAGAGGGAGATATAGAGAATTTTACCAATGTGTAAGTCTTATAATATTATTTGTTAGTTTTAGGACAAATCTATTACCTATGTTAATATATATTTTATATATAGGGTATATTGAATGCAGGTGTGAACCTGGGTTCAAAAAAAGAAACCCCACAAAAATAGTTACATGGGACCTAAATTATGAAATTTTTCATTAAGTTCTTCTTTAAAAATATTTTTTTAAAGGATTGTTACCATGTGCACACCAATGAATTATGAAATTTAATTAAGGAGACGTCACCCATCTCCTGACAGTGAGCGCTACTAAACAGTACATTCTATAACAAAAAGTTAGTAAGATTGAAAATATAATATGCCCAACCTGCCCTTTATAAGTAATAATGTTTGGAATATTTTTTATGTCTTATAGAGGAGGGCAGGTTGAGGAGGAGTTCTTGAATGAGAAAGCTTAAGAACCAATAAAAATTAAAAGCTGTCCTGTACTGCATTTTGCAACCCACCCATGTCTTCCATGCTAAAGTTTATCCCATATCAGTTTCATAAAAACTTTTATGGTTAATATATTGATTAATATCAGTTTTCATTGCGATAAAACATTTCACACCAAAAAGTGGATTCCACGTTACCATCCAGCTGATATTGTGGATTTTGAGTTGTAATTTGTTGTATAAATAAAAAAAAAATAAAACCTGTTTCCTTTAATGGGTATGGTTAAATCAAGGTTATTATTATCATCCCAGAAAATAGATTTATTTTTGGACAGAGAAATTTAAAAAAGGGTATAGTTCAGTAGATATGATGAATGCACAAGTTTCGTAATTTGCTGTTCCAGTTACTCTTAAGGCCACAATGTCGAGTGATATTTGACCTTGTAGCGGGTTAGAAAGGCTAACTTAATTTTTATTGGATTTGATTGTTCTCTTAAATTATTATTTTTATTTGAATAAAATGTGTGCTTAAATTTTTCCCTTTATTAACATTGACAAAAAACATGGTTAATTACAAAAAAAAATATGGTGAACTATCTATTGAAACTATTTTAACTTTCGGGGTCAGGTTTTGAATAAGTTCAAGTTATATTCGAATTTATTAATATCAAATTAAAAAAATAATAATAAAAAGTTGTTTATTTTCTCACATTTAATAAGACATACATAGTAATATTTTGACTCCTTATCTGAAATTAAGTATGAGACTGGTGCCTAAAATAGGCAACTAAATACTTGTATTATAGGTCACCAGACCTATTAAAGCTAAATTATTTATTTTAGGATTTCGACATTGCTGGTCAATACGATCCCATGATTCCTGACGCAGAGTGTCTCAAAGTAGTGACAGAAATCCTAGACGCTCTTGACATTGGCAAATACGTGCTGAAGGTGAACCACAGAAGACTGCTCGATGGAATGTTTGAGGCTTGCGGAGTCCCTGCAGACAAGTTCCGCTCGACTTGCTCCACTGTTGATAAACTTGATAAGGTAAGTAAACCGCATTAATGCAAATAATTGTAATGTCATAGAATGAAGTAAGAATTTTAAAGGTGTTATCACATCTTCGCTCGCCAAAGCGTTACTTACTTTGCGAGTTTGGCATGTTTGGAAAACTAAAAATGTAAAAGTTATATGACAGCATTAAAAGCCATATATGCATATGAAATTTGTGTAAAATTTGAAAATAATATATATTAATAATAAAGATAGTAGCATACTATAACAACAAAAAAGAAAATTTAAGTAAGTCAAGAACATATATTAAAGTACTACATATTTGGCTTGTTACTAATTCCACACAATAAGAAAATATTTGCTAGAGTTTTTAGAGAAAAACATATTCTATCATATCTAAAAATATTTAAAATTTTATTAACAGTTTCTCGGGCCTGAATGGGTCAAAAAACATTACTTATTTTTTTTTTGTATATTTTAGACCAGCGTAAAAAAACAGCCTTTTATCACAATTTTATGAGTTCGTAGTGCACATCACCATTTTTGATGTTCTTTTAGATAAAAACAATAATATAACATAATATTGTTAACAGTTACCTTGGGAGGAAGTAAGAACAGAAATGATAAACGAGAAAGGTGTGACACCAGAAGCAGCTGATAAAATTGGAGAATATGTTCGTTTGAACGGCGGTTCCGAACTGGCCCAGAAGCTTCTAGAAGATGAAAAGCTTTCCAAATCTAAGAGTGCAGTGGAAGGCCTTGAAGGACTCAAATTGTTACTACACTATTGTGAACTCTTAGGAATTCAAGATAAAATTCTGTTTGATTTGAGTTTGGCCAGAGGATTGGACTATTATACTGGTGTTATTTATGAAGCAGTTTTAACACGTAAGTATTTATTGTGGTTACGATATATTTCGCAAACTATTACGCTTCGGTTTTATGTATCCGTGATTTATTTTATTGGATTTCAAGCCTACTTTTACATCCTGTAATAATAATAATACTCAATGTTATAACAGTAATGGATTAAATAGATATTTATATTTCAGAGCCAATCAAAATAGGTAATGAAGAGCAAACAGTGGGATCAATTGCAGGCGGTGGTAGATACGATAATCTCGTAGGAATGTTTGATACCAAGCATAAACAGGTAATTCATCTTTACTTGCGTAGCCAAGATCGACTCGCGATTTAACTTTTTTTATTATAAAAATTCTAATTGATATGTTTTAAATTTTACCATAAGTACATTTTAAAGTATATCATATTGATAGTATATTACTAAATTTCGCTCACGTTATTAACATAATTTTTGACTATTCATTATTTGGGTAAAACAGTGTACCTATATCTGCAGGTTTTGATACTATTTTCATATATAATGTGAATTTTTTTCACTATACTTTAATAATCTATCGTCTGATAATGACAAAGTAAAGACAAATATTTATAATTTAAGAAATTTTTTTTCGCAGGTGCCGTGCGTTGGTGTGAGTATAGGAGTAGAACGCGTGTTCTCAGTATTAGAGGCGAAGTTAGCTGCAGGCGACATTACTGTTCGAACTAGCGACATTGACGTGTACGTTGCGTCTGCGCAGAAGAACTTCCTCGACGAAAGAATCAAGATCTGCGCGGAACTGTGGAACGCGGGGATTAAGGTATTGTTATTACATTGAAATACACTTTTTCTATATTAGATGTGAAGTTAGATGCGGGATATTTAATTGCGACTTAAAGAGATATAGATATTATGAATGTTAACGTTCATAGCGCCGGAAAACATTAAGTTAATTGGAAAAAATCTAGACAGAACACTGGCGCGTATTTACTATTTCTTAGAGCGACTTATGTTTTCCGTGATTGAGGTGAAGTTAGCCGCGGGCGCTATCACCGTGTTCTTCGGCGATATTGAAGTATATGTCGCTCCTATACAGAAAAACTTTCTCTCAACTAATTAATTAACACTGCGAAAAACGGGGCGTATATTTTTTCGTTATTAACTATGCGTAGGTTTAGGAATTGAGCGCGTGTTCCATGTGTTAGATTCGAACTAAGCTGCGAAATCTCGATTTCCAATTCCATTTCAACAACTAAATTAACTTACATGTTGTAGCTATATAAGCATAGTGCATAGTATGTCGCTATTTGTAATACAAAAAATAGATATATAAGAAACTCAATGTTCATGACTCAATATATTTCGATATCGAACCCACACTCTTTCCGCTGTATTTATAATTTGCTTATAATCCGTACCTGCATTAATGCATATTATTTTTTTATTTTCAACAATTACTATTTTATTTTCAGACTGAACAATCCTACAAGAAAAACCCCAAAATGCTCAACCAATTGCAACACTGCGAAGAGAATGGCATCCCATTCGCTGTAGTACTGGGCGAGTCGGAATTGAAACGCGGTGTGGTTAAAATCCGAAACATTACTACAAGGGAGGAAAGCGAAGTGCCCAGGGAGGGCTTGGTTGACGAATTACAGACTCGACTCGCTAAACTAGCCGTTAAAGAAATGAATGGAACTACCGCTTAAGCAGTATTAAAACATATCTACTGGAATGGAAAGGTGACGTCATCATCACTACATAGTATAAAACAAAGTCGCTTTTTCTGTCATGTGTCATGTTGTATGTCCCTATGAACGCTCAAATCTTTAAAACTACGCAACGGATTTTGATGCGGTTTTTTTTAATAGATAGAGTAACTCATGAGGAAGGTTTTTATCAGCATTGCACCCGTGCGAAGCCGGGGCGAGTCGCTAGTTGTAGTATAAAGTATACATTATATTTTTATTTATGAATATTTATGGTTGTTAGGTATATTGTGTCCCGTTTTTATCTTATCTGTGGAACCACGACGATGTTATATAGACTTTGAAAATATCCCAGGCAAAATATCGAAAATATGATACTGTAAGGCCGAGGTCGGCAACTGCTGCGATTAGGCCCTTCAATAAATTAAAGTATGCCCTTAAAAAAACAACAATATTATTTTTTTTAATATAGATGTTGGTCACCTTCCTATTCTAGTAAATATAATATTGTGTTCCCACTAGAAAATACATCGTGTTGTACAAAATTTTTATGTTATTTAAAAGTTTTTAGATAAATTAGTTATATAGCTTCATTACTAATTTATTCTTTACCGTTTAACTGTACCGAACCTCAATTTGGAATGTCTCAAATTAATCATCTACAGGGTTATAAAGTCGATTGATTACGTTATGTTGGATTGTATAGTATGGTTGAAAACAATAGTTTATTACAGTTCAAACAAATATAATTTTGTGCTCTGACATCCGCTTTTTTAGACATCCAAAATTAATTCAAAGAAAATGTACTTAATTTTGGTATAGCAACGGATATGGCTTGCATTCAACTATACTATAAAACTGCAAGAAATCGATCGAGTTTTTAGTAACCACCTGATGTACTGTAGTAAAAATTTAACTAAATCGTTAAGAGTTTGTTTAATATTGGTTTATTAGAATTTTTTAAAGTATGATATAATTTTATCGGTATATTTGCTTTGCATTTGTGAACGAACTTTGAAGCATTTTTTTTGTCTAAAGCATTTTGTCGGTTATATTCAAATTGTTAGTAGTAAGTCCTCATCAAGGAAGGAAATAATATGAACTATTACAATTATTAAAAAAATGTGATCTATTTTTAAAGCAATATTAGTTTGATATAGTTTAATTTCAATTCTGTTAAGTATGATATGTGCGCTTGTTCGTTAAATGTATTTAAGTTATTGGAATGGAAAGCATATGTGCTTCTTGTTACCCTGATACAAAAGATTTGTATACGTTTTCGAAATGAATATATGCATAATAAATTTAGTTTTTCTTTTTCTAAAAGTTAATCTCCCCAAAGTTTAATTTTCTTAGTTAATAGCATATATGTCAAGGGATCCTATGAAATCTGTCTTACATTCTGTGAGTATTGTAAATCTATACATATAATAAAACAGTAACCGAACCATTTCTGTACATTGAATATTTTTCAAAAAGAGTAATTGGTATGCAATATGTATGTTCTATAGATACCAAAACCATGGTTAAATTTTTTTTTTCTGTTTGTCTGTTTGTCTGTTTATCTGTTTGTATGTTCGTCAATCACGCGATAACCACCAGGCAGATTTTGATAAATTTTCATATGTTGATAGATCATGATTAGGTGCAAATTATAGGCCACATTTTATTTGAAAAAAATATATTTAGGGGTGGCTTCCCATACGTGTAAATGGAGGGTAAAGAAATAAATATACGAGTACATCATTAAATGAGGTGTCATTGGATAGGTCTTTGAAAATGAAATAGAGGTTTCTAAATGCGTTTTTTGCTTAAGTAAATATTTTTTGAGATTTAAGCTCCTAAAGTCGTGAAAATGTCATACCACGTGATTATGAGATTTTGGTTGAGTTGCGGACATGCTTTTTTATACTCTTTACTTATAGATTAAGATGTTAAAACACTCAATGAATCATCAAAAACCTTCAAAAAATAACTAACTCTCTGCCCGCGGCTTCGCTCGCGTGGATTTTTATTTTCTGTATTTTTAAAGAGGCGCGCACTTTGTGAGATTTTGGTCAAACCTATTTCCATAGAAAATTATTAAAAAAACTATAGACATGCGCATATATCACTGGTCCTGCGATCGTAATTTTTTAAACTTTTGTTGTGCTCCTCTAAAAATACAGAAATTAGTAGCCCACGCGTGCGAAGCCGCGGGTGGAAAGCTAGTTGTAAATATAAGGGTTAATTGAAAAACCCAGAAATCAATTTGTTTTCAATGCAATTAAAAAATTAAAATTTTAAATTGATTATTTAAATTTTGAATTACACAGTTGATTCCTCAATATTCTGTTTGTGTAATAATCTGGCAACTAATTACATATATCCTTCGGGAAAAATATCTATACATATAATAAAACAGTAACCGAACCATTTCTGTACATTGAATATTTTTCAAAAAGAGTAATTGGTATGCAATATGTATGTTCTATAGATACCAAAACCATGGTTAGAATTTTTTTTTCTGTTTGTCTGTTTGTCTGATTGTCTGTTTGTCTGTTTGTCTGTTTGTCTGTTTATCTGTTTGTATGTTCGTCAATCACGTCATAACCACTGGGCAGATTTTAATAAAACTTCACATTCTGATAGGCCAATATTAACTTAACTTAACTTATAGGCTACATTTTATTTGAAAAAAATAATTTTTTGGGTGGCCCTCCATACATGTAAACGGAGGGTAAAAAAAATACTTTCGCGAATACATCATTAAATGATGTCATTTGTGTCATTGGTGTCATTAGATAGGTCTTTAAAAATGAAATAGAGGTTTCTAAATATGTTTTTTGCTTAATTAAATATTTTTTGAGATATACGCTTCTAAAGTCGTGAAAAAGTCATGTCACCACGTGACAATGCGAGATTTTAGTTGACTTGCGATCATGTCTTTTTATAGTCATTAGTAATTTTTTTAAACCTTTGTTGTGCGTCTCTAAAAAATACAGAAATTAGTAGCCCACGCGTGCGAAGCCGCAGGCGGAAAGCTAGTATTATAATAAAACCTACACTACCTTTTCATGGTTGGTACATAATACTATACTGTATAATTAGTGTTTAAATTTTGGTCGTGAAATATGGTACCAAAGACTACCTTGTTTGTATTTTATTTTACAACAAACTATAGAGAGTGCGATCCACGACGAAGCGCCACACCAATTTATGAATTTGAAAATATTTTACTGGGACCGCAATACTTTGTCCTGATTAGTCTCTTTATTTTAGTATGCGTGTACACATATGGGTAATGTGAACCTATAAAACCTTCCACAAGCGGAAGCTTGCATACATATACTATCAGCGATTGAGAAAAATAGTAAGGCGCGTCTTCGTGGATGAATTTATCTATATTGCTTATATACGACCAAATTGTATTGGTCGCGACCACTGCATTACAGGACGCACCTTTTTCGTGAAAGTCAAATGAGAGTCAGACAACAATAGTCATGAGGATGTCATGTGATAACTATCAGTGAATTAATTGTACCTACCATTTTTTTTATGATTTTTAGTTAGTTAACAATCCTTTTCTGAGTAAACCATAATGTAATAAACGATTCCTATAATCAATCAATTCGAAGAGAGATATAAAAATGATAAATAAATATGAATCTAATTACACATTGGATTATTGAGTTTACTTGGCATACTATTATGTATCTGGTGGAGGGGCCCACCTATTAAATGAATCCATAATAAAATAAGCATACGAACGATTATACGTATGAGGTACCTAGTCATTGGACTTAGATGATTTATATTAAACATTAAGACTCATGGCGCACTTACTTTAGTCGATGGGGCCCGCATGCAGAGTGCGGGAGATTTCTGTAACGCATGCCACGGGGAGCAATTTTCTCTGATTATTTTATCGACCGAGTTATCGACTGACTAGTTACGTTGGTAGTTAGACCGCATGCGGGGTGCTCCGCACACATTAATCGGCCGACTTATCAACCATTGAATTTTATTACGCGCCCTTCCTCAGAATACTATAAGATTAAATACACTGGTAAATAGAATGTATCCTCAGACCCTTTTTTTTACGAGGGCCTTCGCCTACCCGGCCGTCTGTGGAAACGACCGGGTTATGTCGGACTTGCACCAACTAAAACCCCTCGATGTTCCTTCACACACCTTGTGGGGCGCTCACGGGCACGCCGTAGCATTCTTCCGCGAATATATCCTCAGACCCAAGTCAAGGTTTTAAAGGTCCACGTGTTAAAATGATGACAATTTGAAGAAAATGAGGATAATTAATAGAA
The DNA here is from genome assembly GCA_001586405.1 of Phoebis sennae. Classification (NCBI taxonomy): domain Eukaryota; kingdom Metazoa; phylum Arthropoda; class Insecta; order Lepidoptera; family Pieridae; genus Phoebis; species Phoebis sennae. The sequence goes on along the minus strand of LQNK01001564.1, from coordinate 228,024 downwards.
TAGTACCTATCCATTGACCTCCATGGAGCGTGGTAATCAACTCAGTATTGGCATGTCACGGTCAAAGTAAGTTATTCTTTTTGGGTACTCATTGTTTCCACTATGCACGGGGGCTTCCTGTTATTGTACCCTAATTTACCGCGAAACTTAACTTCGTTGAAGTCAGTATAAATATACTTACATAACAGAGATTCCATTTACTATAGATTTTCAATTCAAACAAGTCAGATTAGATGTTGAAATTATAAATAAAATTATAATAAAAATATTGAATTACTAAAAGCAATGAAATGGTGCGTTGGTGTGAAAAACGTTTGACATTGGTTATTTGTGTTCTCTTGGTGATATCAAGAGTGAGCGCATCAGTGCTCAAAGACTCTTTAGAGACTTCAGAGGAACATTTAAAAGACACATCACACGATGAAGGTTCTGAATTATTAAAGTTAGATAAACAGAAGGGAGAAAAAGATCATCACATTGAAAGTAACGTCAACGATAATCATTCAAATCAGCATTCGAAAACAAGTGATGAGCTAAATTATTTGAAGAAAGATCACGATACTAAAACAGCATCAGAAAGTGATGAATATGGAGGATCCAACGTTAAGCAAGATCAGGCCGAAGACAGCCATACTAATGGATATAAGCGAGGTCATAAAAAAGGACACCATAAACAAGGATTCCAAAATTCCTACCACAAGGATGAGTCTTCTAACAAAAGTACTTATTTTGATGATTTTAATGATGAGGGTGACCAATCAGCTTATAATAAAAAAGTAAATAGCCACGACAATCGCGATGGTAGGAACTATAAAGGTTCCCACAGCAATGGACAAGACTATCTTCGGGATCACTACAGAGGTGGAGGTTACAATCGTTATGCAGACGTTGGTAATAAAAGATTAGGGCATCAGGATTATAAAAAAAATCACTATTTACAAGATTTGGAAAATTACAATAAATACCACAACGGTCGTACTTCACATCATAGAGGTAACATACGCGATCGTCATGAATATAAAGATCCAGGAACACATCATGCTCCACACCACGATCCAGGTTGGGACTGGCAGCAATGGCAAGATAGAAGAGACTGGGCAGAACCAGGTTGGGAGGAAGAAAGGGACTGGAACAGAAATCCCGGTTGGGGACAAGATTACGGTGGTCCCGGATATTATGACGATCATGGTGTACGTCATGACGGTGGTTATGGCTATGGCCCCTATCATGGCTATGGCTACCGATATGGGGAATCACGATCTGATCCTGTTGCTGAAGTACCCGCCGATGTACCTGCTAATGCACCTGTAGTAGCTCGTAGGAAACAAACGATAACTATTTATGAAGATCCAAGGTATAGCGGGAATGAAAAGGGTCATTTAAGAAGAGAAGAAGGGGACTACATTCAACTCGATATTAAGCCGAGTACACGGCAGTATGCTAGTTACGACGACACGTACTACAACTTGCCTGTGAGAGACGGTGCAGAAGCTAGTACTATAAATAGGCTTGTTTACAACTATAGAGGAACATAGACGTTAACTACGAGAAGGTAAAGATATTTTATTGGTTTCACTAACAATGTAAGAATAATTAAGTTAAACTAAATACAAGTTAGTAAGTTAATCGAAATAAAGCAACCTTAGAAAGTAATAAAAATAAATATTTTTTATATTGTGTAAGCTCTCTCATGAATGATTATGTGTTGTAGATTTTATACAGATGTAATTTTTTCACATTGACATATAAAAAAATCATTGATATTTGAGGAAAAATATGACTATAATCTTCTATGACTTCTTAAGTGTAAAGTTGGAAGTCATGGAACATTATAGAGGAGTTGTGAACCATAAAAATGACCAAGAATTAAATATTTCAGTATTCGATGGCTATTAATGCTACATTTGAGCATAGCTATAATTCACTCGGAAGCTATTACACTCAAATATAAGGTAGATATAGGTTGATATCAATATACTGATATCGGAAATTCAGAGGAGCATGCAGATCAAATACAGGTACTTTGATGTGAAGGATCCTGGGGCAGTTACATGTCGGACGTATGCCCAATCGGCTGACATATTTCAATATAGCATCTGACACAGTTGAGTGGGTCGGGCATTGGAGCGTGACTGACGCGTACAAAATCGGGGTCGATATATGAACCTCCGAATATGGAGCAAGCCTAATATAGCAAGCACAAAGTTAATATAGTTCCTGAATTAAGATCGGTTGATTCAAAATTAAACTGTCCATTTTTTAAGTTGGACTATATATTCGGAAGTGAATTAGTACGTAGCAAATGTCATCTTTGTAGGGGAAATGAGAAAAAAATATTAAAATCGATGTTTGCTTGTTATGCAGTCACTTCTCACTTTGTCTTTGACAACAACACCATTCAAGTTCACAGATTAATTCCCTTTATTACTCTTTCGGCTTTAATTAAGGGAAGTCGTTATTGAGGCACTACCCACTCGTAGATATTTTTCAGTGCTTTTATTTGTAATTTAAATTTTCCAACCCTTCGTTGTGGTTCTGCTGTAGGGGAATAAACTAATTTAAACGTTAAGCTCCTGGTAAAGTCCTTATAAAATATATGTCCAATTCCGGTTGATATGTAGGCTATTATATTGTATTACATTAACATTCGGTTTTATGTACTCACAATTTGCGTATGAAAGAATATTAAGAATTTAAATTTTGACATAAATCACGTATTTAATTAGTTTATTATTAGTATTTATAGAAATAAAAGATACAAATTATTTTAATTGCTTAATTTAAGGATTAATAGCAGATGTTACTCGTATGTATTTATCTATTTCACTAATCGTCTTTTGGTAGCAAATACGTATAAGCTACTTATGCAGTTTTTTAGGACTTTGTAACTAATAAAGCTAATCTTTTGTAATTAACCAAGATGCAGTATTACTAATATTGCAGTTATTTATATCACCATATGTTATTAGATAATTACGTGAATATTAATGAGAAAATTCAAAGCAAAAAAATAAATAAATCCGCATTACCGGCTAATCTGCAATTTTAATATATTCATCCTCTTATGTTACTTTGTGATAAATGAGTAGTCGCTAACTCCTCGAGTATTGCAACCATCCTTTGAAATCTCAATTCAGTTTTGGAAGGCGAGCACCAAAATTTTAATTTACAATTTTTGGACTACTTGAAAATGAATATATGCATTTTTACTGCACCTACAAAATTGAAATATAAAATCTGGTTTGTTTTATACGAATTGTATATATTTTAAAATAATGTTTATGTGTGTTTTTATTTTTGATGGTATCGTCAGCTCATCGTATTTCGTATAATATTTTAAGTATAGTTTTTTACTTTGATATTATTTGAAATGTTGGATCCTCTCTGAAAAACAAGTTGTAAAAATGTATAATCACCTCGAAGTACACTAATCGGAGCCGCCATTCTCTTTTTATTAGACTTGATAACGACTTGTCTTACACTAAAGCAATTTCAAAACGACACCCGAATAACACGCCAATAATCGTTAGTAGCGATTGGAAAACAAAACTGTGATTATGGGATATTATCTCACTGTTTTGTCTCTGTTTGTCATGTGCATATTCGTAGTTTTATCTCTTTCGTCTGCAAAGGGGAAATACGATAGAGTGACATTACTTTAACGAACTTTCGATGGGTCTCGTCGGTCGGGGATGCTTGGAATAAGATTATTCGTCCACATATCTATATTGAACCACTAACATCTAACTAGCTTTCCTATAGAAAAAATGTTGCCATCTGTTTTACATACAATAGTACAGATCTTAAAATCTTGTTCTGATGATGGTCACGTCATTTTAACCATCATTCGAATTCATCAATCGAAAACATGTATTTATCTTAATGAATTCTTCAGTTTGATAGTAGTGATTTACAGTCATAAAAAAAATAAAAATAACATTAAAATAAAGCTTAATATTTTTTAAACTCTGAATATGATATTGTTGTAAGTAGGTATATTTAAACGAATGTAAATGGATAAGAGAAATCTTCCCTATTAATGAAGAATCTATCTTTTCTTTTAAATCAGGTAAACTTTAAGCCGGATACAAGAATTAGAATTAAACGGCACATTATACGAAAGTAATTTTATTAATAATTGCGTCAGCTCCCTTACTCGGAGCAGTATCCAGTATCGCGGAATCCCGACAGAACAATGAAGTCGCGACTCGCTTATCTCGACTTTGTTTATTGTCTGAACTTGCCTCAACGGCCGTTTTGTTACAGATTTCCCGACAACTCAGTTTAGATGAACAAGTTGGTCTTCTTTTATGGGAATACTTATACCATACGATACGATATTTTATTAAACTTTTTCTTTGATATCTTTTATCGGTTAATGTTTTTGAATTTTCTTCGAATACATACTACGGGTGGAATAATTTTAATTCATGCACTTACGAAATAGTAATAGTATTCAGGTCGAATTTAACTGATACAAAGATAATAATTGTTTTGTAAAATATCGTAAGCAAATCGTTGCTATTAAAGCGCTCTCGAAAGGGGTATTCGTTCATTCGTGACGAATCTTCTGCCTGTAGCTAACTAATTGCTATGAAATAAACCGCTCCCATGAGATTCATCACCCCGCATTTGTTTGAATCCAAGTCGCTCGTGTAAAGCGCTTTCAAATTAAATTGATGCAATTCCGCTTCGAATAAATGACTTTCTGAAAAATTAATTCATTTTTATATTTTGAAGGGTTGAATTCCTTCGCCATTATAAAGAAAATGCCACATTTACAGGCTCTTTAACATTTATAAGAGTTCTTTTTGTGCGCCGACATTTTTATTAATAGGAATCCTTTTGTCAAATATTTTTTACTTAAAAGCGGAAAGAAAATAGATTGCTTCTTAAGCTTCGTCTTTTTAAAAATATAAGAATTAATGTTCAAAAATAGGTAATATGAAAAGGTTTTGGCTCGGTTATGAACATATTACAGAGGACCTGACATTGGCATATATTTGCAAAAACTACATTTATGGATTCCGGACGACCCGAAATCTGAACCTTAATTGAACCTTAGTTGAAAAAAAACCTCTTAATTCTTCTTATAAAATGTAGTTTAATTTACGAACTACAACTAAATGGAGATGTTCGAATAATGCAACACATAAAATTTAAACTGAATTTGCTACTACCAAGTCATTCAAATCAATACATTAGTATTAGAAATATATTAACAAAAGCTAATACAGTTACGCCCGTCCATAAGTTATCGGAGTTTGTAGTACAAGTGTTTGCCTTTGGCGCGGCGCAATATGTTCCACAAACAGCCTTCAGGTGCGGCCCTTGTGTGCAGTTTTGCTTATTAACGAGACCAACATGGCGCTTGATAAGATTTCGGTTTGTCTTGCCCGCCATTCGTGCCTTGAGGCGGTCTTCAAGCATTTGGAGTTGAGGCCACTAGACGATACGATACGTTATGTGCTCTACTTTGATTTATTTTAGATAATTGTTTCATATTGGACGAACAACTTATTAAAAAATAATAATATGGTGTGTCAGAAGCAGATGACTTTAGAATGATTGAAAATGAATTGTATAATATTTTCATAGATTTATTCAAAGTCGGTCCAACGAATTAACCGAAACGGTCTACTAGTAAATTGGACATTTAAGGCCAATTATTTACCAAACACGGCATCTATTTTGAATATAATATTTACAATAATGAGGTAAGTAATTAGGTTCAGGTCGAGGAACTTTCATCTATATTCTCTAGTAAGGCTTGCAATTCGAATAGCTACAAGATGGTAAGGAATCAGCCGGCTGGTTCGAATAATTACCGATGTATGTACGTGTATTATAAACAAGTCCTGTAACTTTAGAGCTCAGAAATTTGTGTAATTGAAAATTTTCTAATATATACTATTTTAGACAGAGTTACCTCCAAGCAGTTTCTCTGACACGTAACGCTCGCATAGCTACAAGGTGGCTAGGAATCGGCCAGCTGCTTCGGATAACTACCGATGTATGTACGAGCATTATGAACAATTCCTACACCTTAGAAGCTCTGAAATGTGTATAACTTGTGGAATATTTCGTGTGGAATTGAGAGGTATACGTATAAGTATGATAATGTATCTTTAAGCCACCTGTCCATATATTCCTCGTCCTAAATTGTATCAAGTTTTTGTATAAATTCAAGAAAACATTTCATTTTAAAGTATTCAACTTTAAAATTTTGATAGCTACAGATGTACAATTTCTAGATTCCTTTTATCATAAGAAAGAAGATTTCTTTTGTTATAATTTTAAACGTAATATATCTGCATATATTTATAATGTGATCAAGTTTTTATTCAAACATACGAAAAATTATTATTAAACATACTGTCATTCTTGTAATAGCATACCGTTTAATACAAGTAATGCCATAATATTTTAAATCTAAATATATTATTTTGCTGACTTCTACCCAAACGTTTAAGTATGTAAATCTTCTTAGAGAAGTTTAAGGCGCAGCGTCGAGTTATCTCAAGAAAGTTAGATATTTGTTAATGCCAGGGGCTTTAAACAATATATGTATGAGCTTAAGCCTAAGGCTAAATTGCCTTTAAGTTTGAATCAAATTATACGAACAATATTGCTACAATACTAGACATAGCAGTAAACAAGATATTTATTTATTTTAATAAAATGGTTGTGATAAGTTGATAACATTAGTAACAAATTATTTTTACGATGAAGATTATGAATGGGAAATAGAAGAAAATTATCGGATTTTATCATGATTAACAAATCCTTTTATAATTATTAGAGATTTGTGTACATATATCATTGTATGGAGTTTTTAATAATTGAATGAGGTGAATGAGGTATTTTCATTGTTAAGGAAATTATTTGAAAATAACATAATACTTATAATATTTTATAATTATCATTTCGAAATTCGTTATATTGTAAATTTGAATATTCTTTTTTTTAAATTTGACTCAAGCCAGAAGATAATTATTAAACAAGCGAAATTGATAAAACATTTATTCGTAGGAATTACGCATTCTCACGTGCCACAATATTTAAATATTTACCTAAAAATATAAAAGCATAATTTTGGCTTACCGTTATTTTAAGGAAGAACGATTCACTTAAAACAAGCCAGCCAATTTATTAAATGACGTCATAACGCCGTGATCTAAAATTAAATTTTAAGACCTTTGGCGCGAGAAGATATCAGCACGGCACGAATGCTCATTTCTCATTTAAACCAAAACTTAATAACCCTACTGGAAACGCAATAATTAGGAGCGTTCAGTGCGAGATTCGGGAGGGAAATAAATGAGTGCCATTAGGAGTCGCGTTAAGATATTTCATTCTGTTTGAACAAGACGTTAGCGGGAGCAACCGCGTTGTTCTTAGGCGAATCGTTCCCACGCACTTTGCCAAAGAATAACACATGTAACGACTTTTCTCTTAGAGGAAATCACATGAATACAAAGTTTAAGGTTTCTCAATAATAATAAAATGAATTTATTATCTTAACTTATTTGATACAGTTATATACTATATGTTGCATATTTGTCTCTTGTTTGTATTGATTATCATCTGTTTCGATATTTAAGGATAACTTCTGTAACAATAATTTATTCTAATGTTACGAGATCTCTTCTGCTTTAACTTTGTGTAAAGCGATGGTTTTTATCCTTATAAAACAAATGTTTCAAGACATCTATATCGCAAGGAAAAATGTTACAATGGTTTGTCTGCAGTCGATTTTCTTTGCCCTCCACACCTGAAAAATTACCATCGCTCAGAGGCAATCCGCACGTTTGTTTTTGTTGAATTGTGGATGTTTTGTGGGGCAAGACTAATGTGCGATGTAATCACCTACACGCTGATCACTTTATTTATACACAGAATGAACGGCGCTTTTCTAGTGGTGTTGTTTTTTAAAAAATGTTTGTAAATGAAAATGCATCCTAGAAAAAGTTTTAAAGTATCTGTTTCATAGATTTTTAGTCATGATTTTTATTTGGCTAGTACAAAACATTTGTATGTATGCATTTAAACGATGGAATAAATTTGTAAAAAGACTGAAAGGCCAGGCGTGTTGACAAGGGAACGCGATTGCGGCGGCGCCTACCCGCGCAGAAGCGACCTGTTTGCCGCGCAAATACCAAACTATTGACAGACCATATCGCTTTTATTCATTTAAGGGCTGTTCATTACGTGTTTTTATCGATTTTTGACATAGAGAATGACGTATTGATTAGTTAGATACTTTAAAGTAGAGCATATTCTAAGTTTTAACTTTTAACTTTTAATTCTTATGTTATAATTGTCATAGTCTGTATTACATTTGACAAACATTTTGTATCATAAATAAATGGGCATTATGGAAGACCAAGACCATGGCGGTGATTTATTTATTACAGGTAACAAACATTCAATTATAAAGTCAGCAGTCGATTACGCGAGTTGCTCTAAAAATTAAATCCTATTAATTTTATCAAAATGTAACAGACATCGATAAATTTTAAATGATTAATATTTTTATCGACTGCTATTGCACATCACTAAAAAATCATGGATCGCGAGTCATACAGATCGCGATGCGTAGAGCGTACCGAACGTGAGATTTTTTCACAAAAGGCCGCCACGCCGTGTCAAACGATACACATAAATAAAGGGGTGTTATTTCGATATCCTTCGCGTTCCGATACTATTCACGTTTAATGGTTTAAAATTATCTTTTAATGGAATTCTTGCCGGACCCTTTATATCGAACAATACACAAAAAAAATATCAGTATAATAGGTGAATATGACCAATTTTGGATAGAAAAACACTGAAGACCTATTTAACAATGTTGTGATAATGAATTAAGATGTGTATTAATGTTTGCCAAAATAACTTGAAAATATGTATATGGATCTAAAAAGTTGTGTTTTTTCGTTATTTGTTTTTGTTATATTTTGTGAACAAAGGTCCTTAAGTTGCACTATAATTGGTGATATTTTAAAAGGGAATTTTAAATACCTACTCCACATTTTTGACCATAAATATTAAGTACGATTTTGTTATTGAATCGAACAATATATGGTATTCAATAAAAATGCTTTTCAACGTGTTTAAGCAGGGTTTTTTCACAGACATTATATTTTTATTTAACCCGAGATTTCGGACAATTTACAACGAGCGCGACACAGGTGTGAAGTACTCGTTTAAATCTATAAAAAATATTTATTCAATCGCGTTAAAATAAAGACAAGGTAAATATGGTTTGTATAAAACCTAAATATTATACATGCTCAATGCAAAACTTTCGATTTCCCCCACAATATTATTTCAGGAAGTCACGTTTTATTCACATATCAAAAGTTGCGTATATACCCGGATTTCGTTAGTTGTAAGAATACGTGAAGATGCCTACAAAACTAAATTATTCAAAATATACGATACGTGTGTATGGTGCAAAATGTTATTTGGTAGAGGAATGT
>LQNK01001564.1:193224-217685 GCA_001586405.1 Phoebis sennae | reverse complement strand
CGAGATATATTTACAAACGTACGTTTCTAAAAATTCTCATACCACTTCTACTTCGAAAATCCACAAAGTACAGAATTTTGTAGTCCACGCGGGCGAAGCCGCGGGCGGAAAGCTAGTCATTAATATTACGAGTATATAAACCTAGTGTTCGTATAAATAGAATCACAATGCAAGCCCCGCTGGAGCAACCAGTCAAATATTAAATTTCACAGCTATCTAAAAACATTCCACAAACTTTACACACGCGAATATTCAAACAAACCGCAAATAATATTTTACAACTAGCATAACAAGTACATGGGTGACAATGCCGCGGTGTAAGCGGCATCCGACAAAGGGGTTGTAACATTTTATTGGCCGCAATCCGAGTAAACCTCGAGATAGCACTCCTGCCAACAATTAAAGGGAAAAGATAAAGCCGCGAAATTTTCCTTGATTTTACTGTTTGGATAGCTCGCGTTATAATTATGTTAACGTGAAATACTTGAGCATAGATGAATGAATATTAAATTTATGAGATTTAAATTCATATTGTTTTGGTGTCTTCTCTAATATTTTTATCATATATGTAATACTAACAACCCTCCATAGTTTCACTCCAGATTGTCGATAAAATAAAGCCTCTTATATATTAGACCTTTATCATGGCGCAAGAATATATAAAATCATTCCTATTTTTAACGCTACGTACAAAACTTTGTATAATCTAATGTACCAATTAGTAATCGACTGTAACAATGCCAGTAGAGATGTCACTATCATATAACAATATTGTTAGTAAGGAGTAACTTCATAAGCCTAACCCATCTAATATATTTTTGAAACCAAAATAATAATCGTGAGAAATACAAAAACAATATGTCCCAACTTGCAAGGCTGTAAATTATACACAAACAGAAAAAAGTGTAAACCCTTTTCATACGATACTGAACCGCTAGTGTTGCAATTACAGCAATTGCCGTAATTACACTCTGCAACCCTGGAAATTATTCGACCTGCCCGGAAATTATGGTTCTGATTGCCACAGGTGACTTGTGTGTTTAAAAAACCCAAATTGAGCTGTTTTGCTAGGTGGAGTTTAAAGCATTTTAAAAATGAAATAAGCCATAGTTAACATTATTAACAAGTAATTCCTAAATCGTGTAAAAAGTACTCCTATAAAGATGAAAATACAATTATAATAAAACAAAGAAACACATTTAATCACATGCTTATTTTAAATCTTTAAAAATAAATCAGTACTATTAAATCATTCTCTAAAAACACTTATATCTATAGATAAGATAATCGTAACAAAGAGCGCATTAAATCAATTACCTTCAATAAATCGGGATAAAAGAGCCAATTTATATGGGCGAGGGCTAATAACGCTAATTTTAAGTGAGCATTGTCCGTGTAATAAAATTTTATCAAACCCAGCCTGGGTAGCGATTTACCCTTTGATTGTGATATTAAATGAATTATTACAATTAAAAATGATTGCTCTCATTAAGCGATATGAGATTCCTGCCATTGTTTCATAGTTTTATATGACCAACCCGTCTGGACAGTTTTGGGTTTGGATTTAGAAGTGAATTATTATAAAACGCATAATCTTCCTTCCTATTAATTTTATAAATGTTTGTGTGTCAATCACGCCGTATCAACTAAAGGATTTTGGGTTATTAGCTTTTTATTGATCTTTATAATTCCAATGCCGCAAACAAAAGCTAACTATTGAATATTTTTAAAAATTTAAAGACACTATAATAAATTTACCTAATGTCTTTTAATATTGCAAAACCCAAAATGTTAACAATACGTAATACATTTGTATGGTATGAAATCCTTTTGTCTAAAAATTTGCACCTCCCTAACCGTTCACTCGTTAAATGTGTTATAATTAACGAGAGATGTGGAGCGGGAAATCTTTTAAGTCCATGTTTTCCTACAGGTTTTCCTAATGAATGATTTTCACGCTGACAATTTCCCGAGCCAACCATGGGCACCCCTGCGAAGTGACACGAATTTCCAATACAATTACTTTACAAAGGATGGGCCATTGACTGCAGCTCTTAAATACAAAGAGAATTAATTACGGATATACTTACATGTCAATTTATCTTACCAATATTTATTTATCTGGAAAATCAGTACTCAATTCAAGATTGCTTTTCACTTACAATCTGTGAGTAAAAAAGTAATTGATTAACATTGTTTACTAGTAGACTCAGATTGAAATTTCGATTTCGACAGTATTAATTAAAAAATTATAAAGCTTACCTTTCCACAAAGAATTTACGGAAAAAGATAAATATTCGAGACTGAGGTAATTAATAGCGCGAGCTTTTATGGAGCTGTTGTTTGATTCAAAGGCTTTTATTGTATCACCGGCCGTTTCGTATATCCGATTGACTAGTTGTATAATATTTATTGCTTTAGTTTTTAATTTACAGTTTTTGTATGCAAGCAAAATAAACGGGGTAAAATATAAATTTCTAAATCGTCTATAGGTAGATACATATTACAATATTTATTTGATGTTAGTTAAAAAAACACAATTGCTATTGTCAAATAAATATAATATGTAATCGTTTTGCGTTAGATATTTATAATTTAGGAATAGGTTATTTAGCTTGTTCATAACTGATTTATTTGAATTATCTTAGCCAGATTAGGCAACGCTTCGCTTTAACATAAGTGTATCTAGTAGTGCTGAATAAATTAAATTAAATAAAAAGAAATGTATTACAAATTTATTTTTAAAATTATACAAAAGGGGAATATAGGAGATAATTTTCCGTAGCACGAATCCCCGAGGATGGATCCGGTAATTATGATTGAGCACAAAATGGATAAAAATAAGGTGCGGTATTGTTTCAGACATAATTAGGGTTTGTGGCCCCGGCGGGGAGCCGCAATCTGCAAGTCACACGACTTAACGCGAAATCTGTGTATTCTCGTCTGTTTTTATTACCTATTTCCTCATATTTTGTACTGAGTAATGTATTTTATTGTTGTAAGCGATGACGAAATAAAACATTGTGATTTATTTTTAACGAATTGAAGTTGAATTCTGTTGTGTAATTTGAAAAATTTTTGGTAATCATTTCTAAATCCTCTTCCAATGTATTAATGTATTTCTCATATAGTTTTAAAAATAAACAACTCAATAATCACGACCTTTTATTAATATTTTTAATGAATGAGTATAATGTGTGTATGGCAAAGTTATTTTTCAGCAGTTTGAAAATCCACGATCTTAAAAACATCAAGCATTTGCTAGTTGAAATATCTCAATTAAACATGTCAAAATTAATTAACATCCAAGTTTCGTCGCACGTTCTATAATAACATGCAAGGAGCGATTATGAATATTAATACGGCGGTGACACTCCAGGTTAGCGGTTGACGTTAATTCGTACAGACTACCTTCGCGAGAGTTTACTTTACTAATATCGAGTTATGGTAAGCATAATATTCTTATGTAATGGAATTATAAACATATTCTTCACGAAGAACCTGAACTTAAAAATATGGATACTACGGACAATGTTTCTTTTTTTGTTATGTGATGAAGTCTTAAAAACGACTGACTTTCTCTTAAGTATGTAAATTACTGCACTTAAGGTAAGTAGTCATTCCGATTAAAGACATTTAGACTAACTGAGAACATTTTTATCTAAACGTGTACGATACCCCTCTTTGTCTTAATACTATTTTCGGGATGAGTTATTACAGCTTGGGTATTAAATTATAACTTTCATGCAGTGTTTTTGTCGGAAAGAGTTACCGTCTAAGCCATGTTGTGAACTTGGTTTAATGCTGCTAATTCGAGCTGAGTTAAATCCTCTCGCTTCGATCCTCATTGCTCGAAGATAAAGCCATAATTAAGGGCCTTCTCGATCGATTAACTTAAGCCAAGTTTAAATAGACGTTAACTCCAACAGAAAGGTTTACTCCGCCGTGAAATGGTATTTTCTCGCGTTTTATGCGAGTGCAGAGGAGACGAGTCGCTAAGAAAAGGGATTTTATGGGAGATTGACTTAATTAGGGCCATCGTAAATTAGGAGACGTATTTTTGAGTGATACGCCTTGAAAGGATTCGGATAATGTTTTCTTTATGGGTTTTAAAATTAAATTGGGTCAAATTATTATTTAACGAGAAAATGCGGATTGGAGGTACATGTATTAAAACAATAGAAGCTATTATGGGTAGCTATCTTATGTGTAAGAACGACAGTGGAAGAATATGGGAAAAATACTCTTATTTTTTATACGTTAAACGTTTCTTATTCCTCAAATCCCCTAACACACATATTTTCGAACAGTTAGCGAATAATTTATTGTACATTAACTGCAGTGTGCATTTCGTGTCTAACATCAGTTAGAATGACTATAATTAAATCAAGAATACTTTTCAACTCGAACTTAAATATTTTAGCTACGCCTACGACAGGCCATTTCCTGCCCCAGTAGTTACCGTTTTATTTATGCTTGCAAGGGATGGTTACATTGTCGATATCTAAAGTGTAATATTATTTTCTTGTATAGTTTTGTTAATAAACGTTTTATAGAAATGATGTTTCATAGAATAATTTCATATTTTACCAAGTTAAATTACATTATACCCGTACATTTACTTAACATATAAGTGAATACTTCAGATATTCATTACAAAGAAATAAAAATGTACAAAGTATAGAAAAAGTCTGTGATGTAGTTCACACGTGCGACTGAAGGAAGGCGGTATGTATTTAAAAAATGCATACACAGATAACCTTAGTTATAGGTGTGTAATAATTCACCAATGACCCTATTTATCGTCATAATTCCCATCACTAGAGCACCTCTTGCGTGTCGTATCCTAACATTATGAACTGCCTTGGCATAATGCTGAACGAAATGTCAGTTTGACCTTATGCTAAGTGGCGGCTACCCCTGAATTATTTGACGGGCTTATGTTTGATCTTTATGCTGCCCTTTGCGATGATACCTGCCAATTTGACATGGAAATACTTGTATTTCAAAGGTATGACTTATAGGTCAATGAATATTACATTTTGAGCGAGCATGTTGGTGGCTTGTGGCCATTTTCTTAAGTGATTCTTGACTTATGGCCTCGTTGGAAAACATCGTAATAATTAATCTTAGGTAAATAAATATTATAATGGATGTTTACTTAGTAAGAAAACTATTTTTAATTGATGTAAAAATAACAAGTGACAAATAACTATAATGCTTCATTTTAAAATGTGAATGGACGTGATTTTTTAAAGGTGTTTCTTGTTTTTGGCAAAAATTCCTTCGAGCCGGATTTGAACCAGCGACCTATGGATAGCCATGCTGACCACTACAGTCCACCGCTCTACCAACTGAGCTATCGAAGGCACATGGTCGTTGCAAAAAAACTTCTATAGGATAAAATAAACGGTGAAAGGTTACAAGCAATTGCAGACGAACGATAAGAATGCAGAAATATGGTACTTAAAATAAAACAAAGTCATATTTTATAATGTGTTCATAAATAATTTTTGTTAGGAACTCTGTTTACTTAGACTTAAATATTATAACTTAGATGAATCTATTTAGGAGAACAAAAATCAATTGTGTTAAATACAGAGTGGGAACGGATTAATATTATAAATAGTACGCATCGAATCTACGTTAAACTCAAATCATTAAATAGTTGAATCAATATAAATTTTATATTTCGTAAATTTTAATCGTATTGAACATGTAAATTGCATGAGAAAGATTGAATAACTTCCAATCTTGCTTAATGAAATCACGTTTGAATAATGCGATGTTCTCACTTGATAATAATTGTCATAGACATACATCATAGGACAAAGGGCTCTAGTATATTTCCTTAATTCGCAATATTTGATTAGTTCGTAATTTATTTTTATTATTTCTTTGCAATGAAAAATACATGTTGCTTTTTTATTTAAAAAAATCCGTGGTTCTTTGTATATCGACCATAAAATTCATTTAAAATTAGCAATAGATTTGGTAAGCGCACTGACTGAAACCAAAAATTTCCTTCGAGCCGGATTTGAACCAGCGACCTATGGATACCAATCTATATACATCTACAGTCCACCGCTCTACCAACTGAGCTATCGAAGGCACAAGCAACGATATAAAATAAACGTATATTTTTTTTGTACCACATTGAAAGTGAAAGGTGCCCTCCTTATTATTATAACACGCACGTTTATGCAACAGAACAAGATACAAAAGCAAATGTGATCAAATGAATTGATTAATTTATTGCTTTTCCAAATGTTATCTGTTTTCTCACTGAATATTATTAAATAATTTGCTCATGCGCTTCAGGTGCAGAGTATATTATCAACAGTCGATATCGTTTTCCAAAACAAACATATAATGTTGATGCGAAGTATATTAAGATTTAATTTATTTTTTGCCATTCGAGAAAGTAAAATAAATCATGTCTATTGAGTTTGATCACATCGTTGCTTTGTATGCAATTTAGTTCTGCATGGCACGTGTTTGTTCGTATGTTAGTGAAATAATATTGTTAATTACATCAGTGAATAAGCTTTTTATAATATATGTAGTTAATATAAACTAAGGACAATGATCTACAAATGTAATGAAATCACTTTTTTCGCAGATGATTCTGAGGGTAGACAAAAAAGTTCCTTCGAGCCGGATTTGAACCAGCGACCTATGGATACCAATCTATATACATCTACAGTCCACCGCTCTACCAACTGAGCTATCGAAGGCACATGGAACGATGTAAAATAAACGGATATTTTTTTTGTACCACTTTGAAAGTGAAAGGTGTCCTCCTTTAACACGCACGTTGATGCAACAGAACAAGATACAAAAGCAAATGTGATCAAATGAATTGATTAATTTATTGCACTTCCAAATGTTATCTGTTTTCTCACTGAATATTATTAAATAATTTGCTCATGCGCTTCAGGTGCAGAGTATAATATCAACAGTCGATATCGTTTTCCAAAACAAGTATATAATGTTGATGCGAACTATATTTAGATTTAATTTATTTTTTGCCATTCGAGAAAGTAAAATCATGTTAATTGAGTGATGTGATCGAACTCAATAAATCATGTTTATTGAGTTCGATCACATTGTTGCTTTACATGCAATTTAGTTCTGCGTTGCACATGTTTATTCGTATGTTAGTGGAGTAATATTGTTAATTACATGAGTGTATATGCTTTTTATGTTATATGTAGTTAATATAAACGAAGGACAATGTAATGAAATCTCTT
This sequence comes from Phoebis sennae, assembly GCA_001586405.1. Lineage (NCBI taxonomy): Eukaryota > Metazoa > Arthropoda > Insecta > Lepidoptera > Pieridae > Phoebis > Phoebis sennae. Next base: position 210,432 of record LQNK01001564.1, on the reverse strand, counting down.
TCCTCGCAGATGATTCTGAGGGTAGTCAAAAAAGTTCCTTCGAGCCGGATTTGAACCAGCGACCTATGGATACCAATCTATATACATCTACAGTCCACCGCTCTACCAACTGAGCTATCGAAGGCTCATACGATTGTTCAAAATATACATACACTTTTAGCAATATACAAGTGAAAGGTGGCCTCATTTTATGTTATTAAAAAATCATTAGTACGAACAAAACTTGATTTGGTGATCATATAATTGAGATAATTAGCAATTGATTGCAACACTTCTTAATATATTTTTTTACATAGATGTAACTTATTCTTTCCAATTAAAATAAAATAATTTGAAATGATACAGACAGACAGATTCATGACATTTTAGACGTTGTACTCTCAAAAATTATTTTATTATGGCGAGACTAAAATATGTAAACTAATATGGGAATATAAATTTTAAATATTATAATCATACGATATAAAACAGAGAATTTTCTCGTTTTGAGGGTAGATACAAAAATTCCTTCGAGCCGGATTTGAACCAGCGACCTATGGATGACAATTCAATCTCTTCTACAGTCCACCGCTCTACCAACTGAGCTATCGAAGGCGCACTAGTTTAATTTAAAATATACGTTCAATTTGTCAAACGCACAAGTGAAAGGTGCCCTCATTATATCATATTAAAGGTCATCATCATGAGTAATAAAACTTGATTAAGTAATTATAAATCTCGTTTAAATGACATAATAAACGATTGCAATAATGTTTACATATCGCATTATCTTGCTGATAATGCATCTGCTTCATTCTGCATGTTGGATAAGTGTTGCGTATTACAATGAAACAAAATTGGAACGTTTTAAGATCAAATTACTTATAGGTAATATAAATATGACAATTAAATAAAATGAATGCAGTTCAATCAAGATTTAAAAGAAATACTAATGTTATTTTTCTACATTGAGGGTAGTAACAAAAAATCCTTCGAGCCGGATTTGAACCAGCGACCTATGGATGACAGTTTAATATTTTCAAATTTTCAATCTACAGTCCACCGCTCTACCAACTGAGCTATCGAAGGTGCGTTAATTATCACCAAATTAACGTATTGATTATGTAGTTTTAATTGAAAGGCACTCTCAATAATTCACAATAGATGCTATTCTATAATTACACTACATCTGTTATCTGAATATGCACACTTTATTATAAATTAAGAACAAATTCATTAACAATATTGGTGTACTTAGGAAGAAATAAAACGCTGATTTAAAATAATGGCTCTTTTATGTTTATTTTTTTAAAACTTTTATTTAATACATGAGTAATAACAACCAAGCCTTAATCAGGGTTAACAGATGATCGTAATTATTCTTAAATTAATCATTAAATAAGATTTTTTAAAAAACGGCTGCAATTATACATATAGTAGCAAAATATTATAAGAGGGGGAAAGCAAGAATTGAGCCATATTAAATTGGCCTAAACTGGATTATGCTATGATTCGTACGACCTGAATTCCTGTTCCATTCCTCTCGTTATTTGCACCTCCTTCCCTATATTAGTCTTCCTATATCCCTTCTTATCCTTACAGCTGGAAATGCATCACCATTATGTAGCTGTTGTTTCATATGAGCTGCATTTCCATTACCTGCTATGACAAAAAATTACCTCATACAGTCCTTAAAAAGAGGAATATATATATGGATGATCATGGTGATCACTTTTATGCTTTCATATTATATTTTTGAAAAAATCCGCACTGTTTCATAACGAATGTTACCTTTTTTTCTTATTTTAATTGTTACAATTCACAGTAAAACACACTTATTTACCTTAATTAAGTAAGTAATTTATTAGGATTTTAAATGATATTGTTTTCATCAATCATATCGATATAAAAATTTCCTTCGAGCCGGATTTGAACCAGCGACCTATGGATGACCATTGCAATTCTTCTACAGTCCACCGCTCTACCAACTGAGCTATCGAAGGTATAGATATAGAAGCTAAAACGCGCTTTGTACACGGACGAATTCGAAGAGGTGAAAGTGTGATCTAGATATTATGCACTTTGCGACCCTGATAAGAAAATTACATGTTTAACTTCAATATTATTAATAGGTATAAGTTCTAAATTATGTGTTATGACATATGGCTGTTGCATTGCTAGCTCCTTTTCTTTGTATTTTGCTGAGTGCGTTTATTTTAGGGAGCTGGCATTTATAATGTTAGCTAAAAAATATAAAAATAATAATAAAGAACTATCAGGATATTATAATTAGATCTACATTTTAATAATGGCTAATTTTTTTCTAGCCGGACCGGTTATTAGTATAATCATCACGTTAATTCTCATAAAAAATTCCTTCGAGCCGGATTTGAACCAGCGACCTATGGATGACCATTGCAATTCCTCTACAGTCCACCGCTCTACCAACTGAGCTATCGAAGGTATACATAACGATGCTAAAACTATGTAAACTTGAGTTGTATACGTATTCCAAGGTGAAAGGGTGATCTAGAAATTACGTTATGTCTTACGTTAGTTCTGTACTAAGTAAATTGCATAATTATTAAATGCACATTATATTTTTATGTAATTTAGAAAGTGAAAATACCATTTTGATTTATATTTCCCGCTTAATTATAAAAAGCGCATCTTGAGGATCTTTTTAAATTAACCATAGAAATTGTGCATCTGATTTTTATTGCTGTCTTTAGAAAAATACACATTTTGCAAAGTCATGATACATACCTTTTAATATTATAATTAGATACAACCTGTTTCAATCATCATCGTCTGGTAAGTATAACTACGAATAAAAGTGATATGATTGTAAAATAACATTTTCTAACAAAATCATATTCATTAGATAAACTTAGTTTTTATTGATACATTTTTATATTTCAACTTGTATTGGCGTTTGTAATATTATAAATTATTAAGTGGTGACAATAAAATGCACATTGGGTTATACAAAATTATAAATCCCAACTTTCAACTAGTCGCAGAGACATGTGATCTCCCACAAGATTACGATTGAGCGAATGTACTGCGTCTTGTATCCCGGGGCAGAATCCGGTATATAATCTTATATCAACAATCAACATATTAATAACATTTGAAATTTAAATATTTGAATATTTGTTACGCAATCACACATAAAGTCATCTGAATTAACACATAAGTTACATTTATAATCTTGTGTTTGTTTTAACGGGAGTAATTTCCATTTTAAATAAAATATTTTTAAAGGATTTTAAACGCGGTTAATTATACATTATTATTTAACCCGACGTAAGATACATTTATTTCGCAACGACGTCGATGTCACGGACGGAATTTGGTGAACGAATAAATAAAAAAAAATTATAGTGGATATATGACAGACAGTAGGTACCAAAGTGGTCACAACAAATTGCATCAACAATTATAAATTTCGCCGAAAACGTTTGCATATTAATCCAAACCGAAATTCAACTAGCCGCAGAGACATGTAATCCCCACAAGATTACGATTGAGCGGATTTTACTGCGTCTTGCACCCCGGTGCATAACCCGAATATATTCTTACATTAACATATTAATTGGAACTGCTCGTATGAAGTAAGCTGCTTTACAATTGTCGTACGAAATTGGAGATGTGTTAGCGAGATCATAGTGTTAAGGAAAATAATCGTGGATTATGTTTTACATAATAGCTATTTAGGTTTTGGTGGTTAATATTTTATTTATTGATATTATTACGTAACAGTACTATTCATGTGATATGCATTAATCATTTAATGTTTTAGTTTGCTGTAACCAAATAAATTTCCATCAAGAATACAATGCGTCCTATTTAATTTTAAATACACATTCGTTTGATGCTATTGTTTCACAGATTCCTTATTAAATTTTGTTGAACAAATACGTTTTGTTTATTCAAGTTTTTAAACTAGACGCAACCCATTTATTGTTCCAATTCTGACTGCGAATCGCGATAATGTGAAAAAACAATATCAAAAACTTTTTGTGGTATTTACATTTGGTTACTTATTCAAATAGTTAGCTATCTATCAGCGCCTATTGTGTTAGACACAATGTCTGTACTGCACAGTCAAGTTGCGACAGTTTCTGAACAATAATAGCAGTGGGAAGAAACTATTTAGCCAAGTTTGCTCCGACAACAGAGGGCGCCACCGCGTGGAATAATTCATTTAGTAGCAGTTAACTTTAGAGATCTACGTCTACACTTATGTCTCGGGAGTCACGTCTGGCAACGTCAATTAGATTTGTTAGATATTTTTGCATAATATTACATTTATCATGTTCTCCTCCCTGCTGAATATAGTAGTAAATAATGTTATTATTGCAATTTCTTGTTTATTTTATATCATTACCTTTGATATAAATTGCTAGGGAAGATTAAAATAAAGCACATCATTATCGTTATGTAGGTCTATGTTTTTAGATAGGCACTTTAATCTATTGTGATATAATATTAAGATTAAACGAGTATCGAAAAATACCGTCAAACCTTAAAAACTAACTTTACCATCCATTGATCTTTATTTCCTTTTCGTGCGTCCGTTGATTTTTGGTACCGTAACTCTAATTTTTATTATAATCAAAAATCTTTGCTCGATAACGGCGAGTCTGCATTTCGAAGAAACATGTAATTATAACACAATTTTCTGATCCAAATAACAAACAGAAACAAATTATCGTTTAGTACATAATAACGTTACTCAAAGTGTAAAACAATTTAGTATCAAGCTGTATCGTTAAGCAACATAATGTGTTATATCGCGTTGTATGTCACTCCGGCGAGCACTCACTAAACCTGGCTGACATTCACTTAATTACGTAGATTACAAGTTGACATTTTCGTTTGCCACTGCGATTTAAACTTGACTGATATGGATTACGAATATCCATCGGCTTAGCTGTATTGAGTTAGTAGTAATATCGTATTACCTGTTTTTTACTTATTTTTATTGGGTCAAATGTTATATATAGATTTTTCATTAGGTTCATTAGGTTACTATTAAATTTAGGTGTAATATGTAAAACACTTTAGAACATTCTGTATCGGTGTAAATAATTATATATACTTATATCAGAACTTTCCTAAAACTCAAAACTTTAACTCTTAGAAATCAATCTAACTATAAGTGTTAACTGTTAAGCCTATAAAATATACTAGTCATAGACATACTCAGGTTATGTGGATGACTGGACAATATTTTTTACTTAAATAGATACGAAATTGTAATTCATAGATAGGACAAAAAGCCGTCACACGACCATATTAATCAAAGTCTGAGTACACTAACTCATAAGAATATGTCACGGCTTTTTAATTATAGCGGCAGTAATGATCATTTTTCATTCTTAATTGCCATTTTCATATGGCGCGTTTACATTTGGATAATCATCATTTATAAAGTAAACAATTCGGTTAGGGTTTGGATTTATTAGATGACATGTTTTTGTTCCCTCACGAAATATCTAAACAATGGTTTTAATAAAACAGAACGATTTAATTAAATGCTGCACTTGTCAGTTTATTGTAGAAATTTTATGTGGTCCAGAGGTATTTATTTTGAATATTGTTTATGATTGTTATTTAAATTGAAATACAACAGTGTTTTACTTCACTAGATATTTTCTTTCTTTATTTTTTTAGTGACACATTGATATTTTTATTATTATTAAAGTAAAAGATTTAATAAAATATGGAAGTATTATCAAATAAATAATTAATGTTGTACTTCTACGAATAAATATTACGTGAATAATATAGATTCCTTTTAAGTGATTTTGCAAATATTTTTTTTGTTCTGCAGATTTTTTTTATATTCTTCTATTATTTTACTCCACTATTGCAACGAAACAAAACTCTTGCATTAAAACGATTACATTTCGAAGCTAATTTTCATACATGAATATTTGAGGTTGTTTGGCATTCGCGCCGCAGTCGTCTAAACACCGAGAGTGCAATAAAACAAAGCACACGATAATCCAAACAATAAAACTCGAGATCTCGTGCGAAGTTACAGGGTTTGACTAGTGACGTCACTTCGCTTTCATATCACGAGTTGTGCCTCAACAGGCGGCCGTGTGACGCCAAAGGCCTTTTTACTGACTAGTGCGGATAAATGTCGATAAAAGTAAAATAATGTTTTTATTTTATTACACTGGAAATTAGTTTAACAAATTCGAAAATTGTTTAAACAATATAACTCGCGATACCTTGCGGGATATCACAGGTTTTTGACTATTGACATCACTTCGCTTTCATATCACGAGTTGTGCCTCAACAGGCGGCCGTATGACGGCAAAGGCCTTTTTACTGACTAGTGCGGAATAAATGTCGATAAAAGTAAAAGAATGTTTTTATTTTATTACACTGGAAATCTGAAGGCGGGAAATCACAAGTTTTTGACCAGTGAGGTCACTTCGCTTTCATATTGTCACTAGTTGTGCCTCAACAGGCGACCCTGTGACGCTAAAGACCTTTTTAGAGACTAGTTCAGGACGTATGTTGATAAAATTAATTAATTCGTTGGATACAACAAAACCATGTTAGGCAGTGCCTAGTTTTAGACTTGTCTTTTTAACCAAAAATATATAAAACCGTTACATTATAACAAACCAATTCAGAAAAAAATTTTTATGAAACATGGATTTAGTACTTCTTTTCCTTTTTTTTTAATTTTATTTATTTAAAAAAACAAATGCAAGCGATATCTAAATCTCACATTAATTACCCTTATCGATAGCAGACGCACAGCCCTGACTATCAAGGTAAGAGGAGCCGGTAAAACAACACCACCTGACACCATTATGCTATTATAATATTTTGCTACTTTCCCTCCTGATGTCTTCCTGACGATGCAGTGAATACGAAATGCGTATTCCTTTCCTGAGCTTTGATTTTGTTCAATACAATTTATTGACGATTGTTTTGTATTTTGGCGATAGGATAGGGGTTGTACAGGCTACAAAATCTCTCTTAATTCAAAACTATTTATTCTATCTCGGAATTTATAAGAATGGACCAGGACGAAAACATAGTACCTATGTGACTCCCGGTTTCTTATTCTCGATTAACCAACTTCTAAACGTATATTTTTTTAATTATAAAACTCATATTTTGTAGAGAAGATGATTTGTTTCTTAGTATAAAAAATCACTAATAAATATTTTACACCAAAGGATGCATGTTCGAGTTCTTCTTAGAAGAAGAAATTTTCTATACTTACTGAATGTTATACTTCCATATTTGTATTATGTTCCGTGACATCAGATGCAATACTAAAGTTTATGCCGCAAATAGTCATTTTTATAGCGAGGGTTCGAATCCGATGAGTTTTTGTTTAAAATTGCATTTTAATATTTGGTACGCGATACGCGAACGGCACGCCCGATGACAAATACGCCGCCCGCCCTCATGAATGACAATTGAAGAGATGTTTTTATAAAGACCCGATTTCTACTTTTATACGAAAGAAATTGTGCCTATAAAAATGCCGCTGAAATGATGAGTGTCGTTTTTCACTGCCAACGAAATGCGATTTTATGAGGCAATTGTGTGCGAATGACAAAGGTGTTTATTTTTCGTGTTTGCTGTTTGATATACAGAGGTATTATAGTTCGGGTTTGGGAATTGCTCCAGTGAGTCTAGAATTCCAGTAATATTCCAGGAATCTACTCACATGCTGCATGCAATATTGGACAGTTATGTGCAGAATATTGTTTTCCCACGAATTCACATTGAATTGGTAGATTTTGTGAATTTTCTATTTTATTATTGTTATTCTTGAATAACGATCGAATCGATGGTTAATTTTAGTATCGTCATTCAAATAAAAAAAAATGTATTGTATGGTTTTTCATCAAAAACCAAAATAGTCCGAAGAAGTCCTATTAAAAAAAATTACTTAGATGTTCATTAGGACATATTTCGGAAAAATACATATTAAATTATACCTTAATCGCTTATCAATGAAACTTAAAGAGCATAAAGGTATCACTATCACTCAGACACAATTTTACGATTGTAAAAATTTCAGCGATTGAATTGACCAATCTTATTTACTTGTCTTACCCTCACGAGTGTACTCGATGCATATACTAATATATTAAGCCCAGTGAATACATTTGATTAACCTGACTAGACAGGCTTCATTGATTTACCGCGTGGCATCTACTTTAATCCTAGCCTAATGATATCTAGCTGTGGATTTGATCATTTATGCATAATAATTTAATAAGGTTCTATTACCCTGTAATTAATTGGCTTATAGTATAATGCTCTAATTGGCCTATTTAGTGTTTGATGGTTATAAAGGTCGATTTAATTTTCTGGTATTTTTTCGCTGGGCCTGCATTTCAAATGCATATTTTTAATGTAGGAATAATGAGGAATAATTGCAATGTCCTGGTGCAATTATTGTACACACGCTAAATAGGTATAACACGCTAATAAAGTAATTTAATTTATTGCTGGAAAAACTAAAAAATATTTATATTTTATTTCCTGATATTCTGAATGAACAGTATCACACTTATTCCGTAAATGCCTTCTCCATCCGTGCTTTTTTGTTAATTTATGGATAATTTTTTATCCAATAAAGTCCTTTTTGCCTTTACCTCCACGAGGAAGTGCAAAAAGTCCGATCGGTTGACGCCGGACGTTAATCGCCCGTTCGAAACGAATTATTCACCGACACGCGTTGCACAGAATTCGCCACCCTGCAACACCCAGTGCAACATCCACCATCAATATCATGTATTTATCTTAAACCCCCATATCGATTACCCACTTTACTGCTCTCCAAATAAGCACCAATTTACATTGACACGTGCATGTGTTAAGGCTTTTTGAAACGCATGAAATCGTTTAACTAATCCAAGCCAATATATCCTCTATTTTCCAATGAATAAAATTAATTCCCTTTTAAATTCCCATGTACGATCGTTGGAAACTGCTCGTTATAAGCATGGACCATCGCTTGAATAAACGAAGTGTGATTTTCGGCCTTACACTATCAAGAATTGAGGCGGTTTTGTGTAAACATTTGGTGCTTCGTAAGTGCATACAAATGCTATTAACAGTCACAGTTGCATGGGCCAATTAATTATTTGTAAACAATACCGCGGAACGATTAACGTGTCGCAATCAAAACAATTGTGCATGCTCAGGAATAAGTTCTGTCTAATTAGTTACTAAACATAAATAATAGCATGCCAACTCAATGAGACGAGCCCAATGAAATTTTTCTATCCAGATTTTTTTTTCAGACATAAAAGATATAATAGTAAGTTTAAAAGACATCTGATTATTTAATATACAATAAATAATTATTTTTACCACATTAATTGATTAACTATGGAAAAAAAATATACGTGTGCCTATTGGGTAGCCTTTTATTTGTTCCTTCAATCTAAGACATTCAGAAAATATATCAATCTTATGGTACTCACAAATATTTTTGACAATACATTCCTAAGCTCTGTTGGGACGTACCAGGATCGCATGGATCGGGATCGGCGCGTGTGATGAAGCAGAAGGGTTCTGCTTGACCGAGCGTGAAGATACCGCGATAGTGCGCTCCGGTACGTCACTATACACTAGTGCGTTCATAGCTTCATTACCTGGCTACAAGAGTGTATAATCTACAGTCCCTTTGAAAATAAATAAAACACTGCTGTACTAGCAGTTATATTATCACGCTTGTCCATTATTCAGTTCTTTAGTTAGCTCTATTAGATTGATCGGGATCGTTTGGATTGGGATAGCTGATTGCGATGACTTGAAGGAGGGTGAAGATAAAGTCCTTTCGAAAATATATAAAACACTGCTGCGCTAACAGCTATATCACATTTTATTATTCAGTTCTTTACCTCTATCTGGATGGATTAGGATCGCTTAGATCAGAATCGGCGCGTGCGATGAAGCAGAAGAGTTCTGCTTGACCAAGCGTGAAGATACCGCGATAGTGCGCTCCGCTACGCCACTATACACTAGTGCGATCATAGCTTCATTACCTGGCTACAAGAGAAAAACCTCAGTAGAGGTTATAGAATGTTGTGTTTTCAAAAACTATAGAATAGGTTAAGTGTTTCAACTGCAGTAAGTAATGTTACATTGGAGTGTAATTTTATGTGATTATAGGTATTTTTAAAGATGACTATTTGAAATTTGTCGGTAATATCATGCTTCAAAATAGCAATACCATGTTAATAAAAAAGAAAAGGTATTGCTTTACCATTGAAGTAAAATATGTTACTTTAATAAGTTCATCTTGACATATTTAAGTTATAATTAACAATTTCATAATTACTCAAGTTTTTAATAACTTAATTAATTCAGCGAACAATGAGACAATAAGGAAGGATTGAACACATCTGTCACACGAACAAAGCAGATCTCGGCGGCGCTCGAACTGAATCCTATAAAATGAATATTTATAAAGGCGTCAACTGCTAATCCGGTATTGTTACAATTTTCGCAACTCGTGACTGATGGCGTCAAGACAATACGGGGCTCTTATGGTGTGCGTACATTTACTGGGACCTAAAATAATTTATGATTGCAAGCTGGGGTTAAAGAAGATTTGGGAAATTTTTCAGTCAGATATGTTCATTATGAGACTTATTTGCTGTAGGTATTGCAATACAAATTATGCAGCATTTTCTTCCTATTATATGCATAGAAATATTTATAACTTTACTTCCATTGGAAACCATTTTATGTTTACTATATGCCGATATCTACCTTTTTTACAATAAGTGTAGAGTAGGTTTATTTCTTGCTTATATAATTTATAAAATTCACGTTAGCATTTGTAATTTCCGAACGAGCAGCTTTATTGTAACACAAAACTTCCGAACTTATTTTAAAATATATTATTTTAAAAATCACTTCAGTAACAGTATGCACTGTGTAGCGGCGTTTATCTTAGGAATTACCAAAACAAAAGGCTTAAGTTAGCTTCGACGCCTCTCCTGTGTTCCAGCGATTCGTATAAAAGATCCCGTCTTAACGGCTTGACGAGCCGTCGCTGCCAGAAAATTACCCTTAATTGTTTACGTTCTTCACTTTCAGATACCTAACGTTAAAGGTTAGGTTAGAATTTTTAAGCGGGTAGTATTATTAGCTTAAGAACAGAAAACATCTAATCCACTTAATCGACAATAGTAGAAGCAGTCACATCAAAATTCTGAGTTGGTTGATTTATTTTTCCTTGGATAACAAGAGCAAATATTTTGTACAAAATTGTGATATATTTTAATTCTATTATATATTTTTCTGTCTTCTTAGTATTTCATCAATAAATAAATACTCTACAGATATTCTTTGAAACTTATTCTCTGAAGAATTCAAGGGCTTTCCTCGGAATATACGTTAGCTTATCTAATAATACCTCTAATTAGAACAAGTCCATGAATGATTGTGGTCCATACAGTCAAGAAGTCGCAGTTGTCGCTGACATCCAGAGGGTCGCCGACAGTGAGCGATTGGCGACCGCAGCTCGCGAGACACTGGTGTCCTACGCTAAGTGACTGATTGCGAGACCACATGCACTTATGGCAATGTCCTCTTGTGTAACTTTTACTGAGGTATGATTTGCGCAAACAGAAGCTAGTTTGTGAAAATTTACTAAGGAGACTTGTTTCGAAGAAAATATAAAATTCTTACAATCATATCATTTGCAACTGCAAACGATTTTTTCTCTAATTGTGTCATGGATGCGATATCTTTTTTCATTATGTTACAATTAGTCAAATTAGTAATAAGATATTACTTTTTTAAAAACTACTAGAAATATGGAAACAATATAAAATTAAGCAAATATAAACTGATACTGAAAGTTGCACCAAAATAAACATATACCATATTTAAATGTGTAACCTGAATACGTATTCATTAATAGCAAGATGGATAAACAAATCTGAAATCAGTTTGTTTTGCCTCGGGCAGGTGACGGCAGACAGCGCGGGGCCCAAGTGGCGTAAATAATTGATAAATTGCCACCGAGCTCCCCGAAGTGACCCGACCCAAACTTGGAATTTACGACCATTTAATTGTAGCTTAATTCCCGAACTAGTCTTGGCACTCATGAAATATAGTTTACTAAACAAACCTCAGTTATGGCCCGCTACTGCGAAATTACGAAGCGTAAATGGAATTAGCTGTGGATTTGTAAAGGTAAAGTACACTCATATATTTCTTATAGTGAAAGTAGATACTAAACAAATACTATACTAATAGTATTTTAAGATAAGGCAATTACAAAAGTTCCCATTCATCCAAAAAATTGTCCAATGTTGTTTGAATTATATGCCACTTATAAAAATGCGGAACATTTGAAATAATATGTAAAAATGGACTTAAAAATAATTATATATTTTACAATTAGGAATAAATTACTTAAAAAAAATCGGAAACAATTCTACCATAATTTTTGTTTATGTAACCTGTTTATAGCTATAAACTAAAGACGACCGCTAACAAATAGATCTAATACGCTGTCTCCGAAACGGCAAAGCAAACACTAGCACAGAAGCGAACAACTACTAATCATATTAGCCTTATTAATTACTTCCCCCTGTTATTGCTGAATGAGAATGTATTGCGAAACTAAGCTTAAGTAACTTCGCTGAACGTCGCGAACTTTCAACGTTATTGTGCATTGAACGCATTTCGAATTCTAATCAACTAAGGGGATAGTAAATGATAAACAAATATTAATAATTCTGTGGTGGGATGAAGACAATTTTAATTGGAACAGGGAGTTTAATAGGCGAGTAAGTACTACGGACCCTGGCGAGCTGTTGATGTAACAGTACACAGCTACTGTGCCCGAGTACTGACATACCAGTAGCTCGGCTCGCCTCGCTCGGTCACTCCAATGTAAACTGCTGGCATCAAGTGGCGTGTTGCAGGAGGGCGAGTGACGAGAAACAAAGATTGTTGTAGTAACATGACAGTTTCTAGTAAGATGCGGTCACATAATGCAAGTACCTTTACAACAGTAACTAACTAGGCCAGCCCACACGCTAGTTCGCACTGTGTAATCTATCCATAAAGGTGACGTAAAGAATTTGGTTAAGATATGTCAATTAAAGTATGGTAGAAATTATTATATTCAAATAAGATCGCGTTTAATTAATTTATTTATTTATTTAGTACAAATAGAACGGTTACAAACCACTTACACTATTCACACAAGAAAATTAAAATATTAACGAAATCAAAATTATAAACATGAGATTTCACAATCACAATAGATAATTAATAAAGTTAATATATGTAAGACAAATGCTACCATATTATTCCGTTTAAGTCCATACAGGAATTAATCCTAATAAGTATCATTATGTTTAGGATATGTACAATGTACTTGTAACAAAAGTGATGAAAAATTGTAAGTCACCCATGCTTTACTTGCTTGTATAAATGTGCAATTGCACATGCTTTTATTGCTCACCAATACGTTTAAATTTTTAATAAAAAATCATCGGTTACATTATAAATTGATCATAAGAGTGCGGTTTAATAATCGCATGGTGCTATCACATGCACAGACGTAACCACTGTATTTTGCACGAATAAATTATTATGACCTTTGATTTCGATTGAAGCCAATTGGTTTCACGTGTACGGATGAAATTTAATTAAGCCACTTCAGATTTTACATTTTTTGTTGACAATTTCAAACATTCACTTTGACATGCAGTTTTATTGAGTTATTCGGTGAAAACGAAAGAATTTGCGATAAATTCATTGTTAAAAATACGTTTTTGTTATTTATTTCTTTCATTTTGCTTTACCAATATAAATCAAACTATCAATGATTATATAGAATATTATGTTTCTTTGAATAGTTAATTTCTTTAAATGCGAGTCTCTTAGCTCTCATGAACACATTAATTATGTTTGTTATTTATTTGAACCATGTACTGAAATTCCTGCGTTAAACGCAAACGGTTTAAAAATGGAATATTCAGTTGTGGAACGTCAAAGTCGTCAGCGAGTTGGAGTCAGCGAAGCGGCAGCGGGCGCGGGCGCGACCCGCGACAGATGCAGGGCACACTGGAGCGCGAAATCGTATGGTGAAGCGCGACTTATTTGACTGCACGAAGGATTTGGATGCGGCATAATAAATATTAAACATTTTTTTTTGTATTTTGAATGTTTGAAACGTGTGCCCAAGAGAATATTTAGATTTTTCATTATCATAAAAGTTTAGATTAGCTTGCTTATCTTATATTCCTAAAACTTAAAGCTTTTATTTAATTTCTTAAAGTTTCTTTATTTTTTTGTTATTTAAATTAACGTCTATTTAAAGAATGTCTTTTTTGGTGCGAAAAAAAATAAGTTTTAACCTCTTTGTCCAATCCCACACGATAGGACAAAACAGTTTTTTAAAGGTAGTCTTAAATTGCCATAAATTCATGATACGTTTATCTTTATCGTGCATAATTTTATGTTCCAGTTGTAGCCAAATATATAAAATATCTAGTTATCAGTTCCACAACCCTTGCTGTATCAACAAATTGTTTTATAGTTGAACGTAAAGCGAGAAAGTGCCTTATCATTAGTTTTCACCTCAATACAAAATGAAGTCGGTCCCTGTTTTGCCCTTTGTTTGTCTAGTTAAATTAAGTTGAAAATTTATTCCGCATTAGTTTCGTTCTGTCCCTGTGTCAACGTCGAATTTATAATTTTAAGGGTAAAACTAATTTCATATTCGGGTGTGTAATTGCTTTTTGATGATAAATCTATATTTGGAGGGAATTGATAGTTTATAACGTTTTATTAATAAAATTGTTGTTGTAATAAAATATTTATTGCATAATATTTTGGTGGAAACTAATTTTTCCTCTCTTAAATATTTCGAGTTCTGAGTTTTATAAAAACAACATTTTAAATTTAAATTATAGTGGCAGATTAAATTTATTACTCGTATTATTAGATGAATTAAATTGTTCATGTTTAACAAGCAACAAAATATATATTCCGACCGCAAAATTTGAACTTTATACAATGTCAATGAAACGATTTTCCGGCCAGTCTCTACGAAGCCTGCGAGTGTCGTCCGCTAGATGGCGCGGTGCACATTAATATTCCGAGCGCACGTCACCAGCACTGAGTTTACGCATGCCTTGCTTCCTCGACCATCAGTGTTCATTAGCTACAGATTTGTTAACAATTTCCTTGAAGTCTTAACGAATATTAAATGAAATCCTGACATTCCTTTTTCGCATAAAATATTATATACAAAAATAGTCGAAAAGCGAAACATTTTTAAAAATTGATTAATAAACCTACTGCTATTGCTTGTTAAAATTTTGTTATAGTATCCAGCGAGGTGCTGCTTTTAAAATCTCATGTTGTGACGGGTGCCAGTTACCATCCTTTTGTACGGTGAATACAGATTTGTTTTTCTAAATGTGTTTTGTATTATTAAATTAAAAATTTAAACCGAATACACAATTAATGATTAACACTTTATCGTTATATTTACATCGTAAATATTGGCTTTAAAATTAAATTTACAACAAATATCTGCAGTATTTTGTCGGTCATCAATTGTCAAAACGGGGTTATAAATTAAGGCCCCTCCGGCCGGCAGCCGAGATTAATGTTAGTATTAATCGAGTGACCACGGCCTCCCCGTAACCCGTTCTACCTGCTAGTGATCAAGTACCAGAAAATAAGTGGCCACCATTATATGTGAAGGATACGTAAGATTGATGGAAATATCTACCGCAGTAATGTTGCTATACAATATAAACACTTTATTTAGCACCACATAAAAATGATACAAACTATAAATTATTTTACATAGATAGAGGTCTAAAAAGGCGTTTGGTTACGCAGGTCAATCCATGGTTATAAAAAGAAATTTCTACAATCATCTCCAGCGTGGTTTTTCCTTAGCATTATGCTGTTTTCTTGAGTCTTGATTAGCGAGAGCATGCAGCAAGAATGTCATTGTTGCTGACACTTGACATTGGCATAATCCTTCTTTGATGGGCAGCCATTTAACAAATTAGACAAGACGATAAAGAAGTTCAGCAGATTAAATAGTTGTGAACTTTTAACAATTTGGCTAATACTAACAGAAGTCGCATATTGTATTTTTTAAATTCATATATTTATGACGATTAGGAATTCCTAGTCAATATAAAAAATATAGGCGCAGTCAATGAGAAACAACTCTAGAAAACTGGGAGAAAATATAAATTTCTATTGACTTAACTTTTCAGAAAAGAATAGTCAGAACCTTTAAAAACTAAAAACTTTTACATAGCTTTTAAGAAAAGGCTATCTTATAATAAATATATTTAAAAAAATAAGAGATAGTGATTTCAAAGCGCTGTCAATAACTCCTGAATCTCAACAAACACAATTTTTAAAAAAAAATATTTGTTTTACAAAATAAGGAGTACAAGTATAGTTGAGTAAGGTTTAATCTAGGTTGTTTCAGGAAATGTTTACATGCGGCGAGTTGACCGCCAATTAAATCGCCGCTCACTTAATCTCCACGCTACCTGCAATTAACGAGCGTGTCTTTCGGACCTTTCTCTATGTATACATAGATTTGGCTAGACTTAAAGTATAAGAGAAATTAACTTTATACGTAACATGCGATTAAGTGTTTTTTGCGACTATGTTTCTAAAAAGTCTATATATACATGGTAAGATTTTCTACACCTGCATAACACATTCCATGCCATAAATTATTAAATTATTGGAAGAGTTTTCTTTATTTTCAAATGTTAATGAATTTTTTTCTTTGAGTAATTTTTTATCCGCAGTATTAAGAGTCCTTTTCCGTCTGATAGTATATATACATAATTCCACCTTGTATCAGTAAGCCTAAATTTAAAACTGTGCAATGATTAAGTAGAAACATTCATAATCTATAATAATTTATAACATATAACGTACAGCTACATTAGTATACAACAGTACCCAGTAAACGTTTATACTCCACTTATCTTAGTGAATTAACAGCACCATTTCACTGCCAGAGCGACTGAACAATGACATTTAATGTAATTAAATTTCCTCGACAAACCCTATTTTATCGCTGGATTATTTGATCAAAGGGCTAATCGAGTCCACATACCTACAGTTTAGCCAAAGATAAACTTGCGACATGCGGGCGGCTGTGCGTGTTTAACTAATGACCGAGTCATGGGGGCCCATCGG
>LQNK01001564.1:156190-187127 GCA_001586405.1 Phoebis sennae | reverse complement strand
TAAGTTACGGGTCAGTTCTACAAAGTTTGGCTCTTGGGAATATACGTAAAACAACGTTTATAGGTAGGTATGTCGTCTTATATCTAGAGCAATTACAAAAACCTAGAGTAGTTGTAAATTATGTAATAGAAGGTTATACGAATAACTTCGGGTCTTCCCTCAGATAGCTAGACCGTATAAAAGAGTAGTGAAAAATAAAATAAATTAAAATAATGAAGGATCTAAGAAGGTACTATTGATTTTTATAAATTAATTATAGCGAAATGATATGACAACATATAAGAAAAAAAATAGTTCTTTCAATTTTGTATGCGAGTTTTAAACTTTTTTGAACAATTTATTTGAGGTTTAAAACAGCGACATTTGCTTAAGAATGATTTCAAATCGTTTGTTTTACATCTATAGCCGCGGAAATATAAATTAATAACATTTTGTGTTAGTCTTAAATAAAAAAAAAATAAATTCTAACAAATTCACATCGAGGAAATGTGTCTTTTAAAGAGATAATTTAAGAAATATTAAAATAGTAAGTTATTTTAAATTATTACTACACGTCATTTTAAATTACATGTACACCATTTCTGTTTGTTGTCGCCTTGTCTTGAGAAACATACTAAATAAAAAAATTAATATAAAATGAACCCAACTATTTCATTTTACATTTAGGAACAAAAAGTAAAGAAATCCAATTTTCACTCTCTTTTCCAAGAAATGATCAGTATAACAATAATCACCAAATTAATAAGACGCATTCGGAGTCGGAATGTAGAATAATTTAAACATCCTTGCTGGCCTTCATACACCGTTCATAATAGTCTAACGTCTGACGTTATCTGAGAAATAGTTCGATGTTTCTCCCCATTTCCTCTATTTTAACCGTCTTGCTATCTGACAGACGTTCCACCTTTGTATGTATTTCGACGTCCATTCATGATATCTATTACATTCTGTTTGTGTCTTTGGAGGTGGAAACGTCTTTCAGACACTAATAACTGATATGCTATCCATTCAATTGAACACGAAAATGATTTATAATTCTATCTAAGATCCCTGGTAAGAAAAAAGAAAAAACATGCAAAGATTTCTGTACTGTACTTGAATATAAGTATTTAACTTAATAAACTACATTGTATTTTAGTTAAATATCAGTAGATAAAATATTCAAGTTGATTCTTCAATGTATTGATCTTTCATGGACTATGTAATGATTAACGTGTTTTAAAGAGACACCAATAATCCTAGTAAAATTCGTGTATGTGAATTGTGTATGAAAAATGTTAAATAAAAGCCCAAATCACATGGCTATAAAAATATATAATAGACTTCCAGACCAAATTAAAAATCAAAAAACAATTTTTTCTTTTAATAAACAACTAAAATTCTTTCTAATTCAAAAATGCTTTTACTCAACAAATGAATACTTTGAAAATAAATTACGCTAAATAAAAACTTCTATAATCTATTGACCTTACTAAAATCTATTTCAATAACCCAATATAATAAATAACCTAATATATAATAATCTACGTAACTATATAATACTATTAAAACATTCTATACATACTTTCATACATCGTCTATACATTTATACTAACTACTTCTGTTT
Organism: Phoebis sennae; assembly: GCA_001586405.1. Lineage (NCBI taxonomy): Eukaryota > Metazoa > Arthropoda > Insecta > Lepidoptera > Pieridae > Phoebis > Phoebis sennae. Next base: position 185,521 of record LQNK01001564.1, on the reverse strand, counting down.
AATTTTAACAAATTGTAAATCTTATTAATTATAATGGTTTGTAAAAGCGCCGATATTGCAATACCTGCACAAGGTTGCTTATATAATAAAATAATGTAAATTATATAAAGCACGCAATAAACATTTTGACTTTGACTTTGATTGTAAACTACACATATATTTTATTTCAAAATGACGTTTTCAGCGATACAAACCCAAGCCACGTGCACACGATCCGTCATTCACAGCGCGTTGCGGCGCGGGCGGTGCGACGATGTGCAACCGACACTAGAATACTGGCTGCATGCTAAAACAATAGTCTAATCACAATGTTCCTGCATGTGCTTTTACACGAGTAGGTATATCCTAAAAAGTAAAGCATTTTTTGGAATAAGTAAGAGAGTATGAAGATTAATAATCCGATGTGAAAACTTTATTCCGATAAAAAAGGCCTACGAATACTCGAAGGACTTTTTTATCATTAAGGCCTAGACTCTAGATGAACTATAAATGAATACCATATAATATGTATTGTTAGTAATATTTATATAATTAAAGTGACAACTTAACAACTTTAGATTGCTATCTTTATACGTAAATATCAAAGCCATTGACGTCATGACACAGCTACGCTGAGTTTGCCAATAGTCATCATCTGCCTGTGATTTGTGTTCAACACTACATTTCTATTACGAAGAACAAAATACAACATAGCCGATAGTAACTAACAGTACTAACATGCGGCATCGCATCATAATTTATTAAAATACTTTAAAAGTATTGAAGAAAGGTGTATCTTGTTGATCCTTTCGAATTTCCTCTTCATATTTCAAAAATATTATAAAGTTATGTTACCAAATAAATAGAACACAATTTTGTTATGTCAACATTATAAAACAGTAGCTTAATCATTTATTATTCTAAAAATGTATACATTTGCAATTGAATACGATCGTTTAGGATACGATCACGCGGTGTCAGGAGTAATGACTGTTTGTTTAGGCCGTGTCCACAGGTCCGAGTGTTGACGCCGACATTAGCTAAAATCGACATGTCCTACTCATTCTGTTATCCCTGCTTTACCGACCGTGATATTGCAACTGTTTGTAATGTAGCTTACGTGTAAGAAATATTTGCAATTGTATGCGATCGTTTCGGCGGTATTTACGCGGTGTCAGGGGTTATTATGACGCCGGTATTAGCTCAAACCAACGTGTTTCCAAATATTTGGATGGATAAGTATCGATTTAAATTTTAACCTTCTCGTAGTAGCTGCTTCGGCTCGTCAGTCATGAACGTAATCATCTTCGAATAGCGCGAATTTTCTTTATCACTCAATTATATATTAAATTTTTTATTCATAAAATTATCCGTCTTACGGTTAATGACAAGAGTATTATTATTCAAAGATTCCAACCGCAATGCATATAGCAATCCAGTAAGTTTCGTCCTAGTAGTCAGGTCCTTTAAAAAGGAAATATTAACAAATATTATCAAATTGATATCATAATATAGTATTAAGTATTCAGTGGGTGTCCGCCCAAAATAATTATTATCATTACAAATATTTCCCGATCAACCCTTTTTCCTACCCCTTTTAAAACCTGTAATTACTTTAAATGTGAAATATATATTTGCAATAGATTTCAATCTCAAAAAATAATATCTTTATTTACAAAATTATTTCGTTATACTAATATTATACAAAATATTGTAAAATGTAATTCGTTATCTGTTCATTTACGTACAGTCACGTTTGTACTGTTGCGAACGAAAGTGATAAAGAAAATTGTCGACTTTAATGAGCAATTAACTAGAAAATAGGCTAGTTGACCCATGTCTAATTTCACATAATAAATTAATATTTCATACAGTTCTTAGCTTATTAAACATATTTTATTGATTCTAAACATTAAATCGTAGAATTATTTTTTAAATATTCAAATAAAAAAGAAATGTATCTTTATCATTATATTTCAACTTGGAACGTCGAAAGCACTATCGGCTCTAATATGACGTTAAAATATTTGTAAATTTACTGACTACCAAACCTGAACGGCAAATACAGGTGGATTGTTAAAGTGGGTTTTATTAGTCAAATCTAAACTATGAAGACTATCATAAAAGGTCGAAAGAAGTCTCGAGGCCGATAAATTTTAAATAGCTTTTTTAGGATCAAAAATATAAAAAATTATATAGTAGATCAAATATAAATGATTTAAAACCAAATAAAAAAAGAGTCAACTCCTTTTCCAAAGAAGAAAAATCCTTAAAAATCCTTTTATTTTTTATTTCTGAAATGTTTTCTAAATATCACGATAATTTCGAATGAATCTCATTCATAATATTCATTTCTTATTTATTAAATTTTACTTGACAAACAAAATTATTCGATTTAAAATTGAGTAAAATATACTCGTTTCTATTGTTTCCATCTGCTTGTACTGCTACTATCTAACAACTTTAAAAAATATCTTAACAAGTTTAAAAATTAAATTAAACGTATTTTCCACGTGTCAGTACGAAAATTTGACTGAGTCAGCAAATGACCGACAGTAACAAATTCAGTCGGTGGCCGCAAACGCATGTTGTTTTAGGCCGTACAAACAAGGTGCAGCGTGACCGGTGCTAATGCCGTGTTTGCTCTGCGTATTTATGGGAGCCTGGTAGCCGTGCTCATACGCTCGAATAATTACCTCGTAAGGCATAATGCTTACTTTATTGACGATCACCAAAGTACTTGAAGTTTCCAATTGGAGTATCATCATGCTGAATTGCGATAATTATTGATACAAGAACATGCAAAAAAAATATTTACTTGTTAGGTCAAATCGCATAACGCTGATAATGCCTTTTACTTATCAAAACATAATATTTAAACAGGCATAATTAAACACACTAAAAATTTCCTATTTAAAATAGAAATTTTCAAAATCTTTCTCTAGACGTAAACGTCTTACTTTACATTCTGCGATGATAATAATTCAGTCAGTCCATCGGAACCTGGGAATATTCCTTGATAATATGCATGAATGCATATATTTTATTCACTAGCTTTCCGCCCGCGGCTTCGCACGCGTGGGCTTCTAATTTCTGTATTTTTCCGGGACTTGCCGTAATAAATAATCGAAAACTGCATTTAAATCGATTAAGCCGTTTCGGAGTTGACTGCGTACAAACGCCCGACAAACAGACAAACAGACAAACAGACAAAAATTCTAAAAATCATTGTTTTGAGTTTAGAATCACAAATGAAAATATAATATATTTCTTGAAAATATTAAATGTACAGACACGGCTAGTCTACGATTTTATTATATGTATAGATTAAGACACACTAACACAATGATTGTATAAAAAAAGATACATCCACCTTTACAACCTAATTGAGTGGAGTCTCGATAAATTGGGAAAATATGAAATGTTTTGCCGCCCCAGGTGAGAATGTACCGTGAAAATTAAATCGTGATACTAGCCGAGTATCAAGTTCGGCGGAATTGATTGCATGCTAACCAGGTTATACTGACCGGCGTGCCGGACGGTAAGTGACCACTTATTTACTTAAGGCTGTTGAAACAAGCTGCCGTTAACGGTTCCCTATTAGGATGCTGATAAAATTAACTTATAATTATAAAGCATCCTAACATACTCTCCTGTAATATAGTAAAATATAAGCGTCGAAGTGAACGAATTTTGCAAAGTGTCTTTTGTTTATTAAGACCTATAATTCGTCATAAATATTCATAGAAATATTAACAATTCCTTATACAAATGCAGATGTAATCAAGCATGGGTTTAATGACCCCTTTCTAATTGGAGTTTAAGATTTGGAAGCCATTGTCTTACATATTCATAGAGGTTAAACCTTCGGGCAGGTAATTTATTCAAGAGCCAACGGACATGCAAATTGCTAGAGAATATCGGTCATGTTTACGTCAGATTTGAGTGAAAATTATTGCGGATTGGCTTTCTGGAGCCGTATCAATATTCGTTAGAAGACGTGTACTGAATTGTATTATTTGATCCTCAACCGTAAATTAAATTATATCGAGGTACGATTTCATACCGTTTATATTCAACGAATTGTTTTCATTGCATTTAAATCCATCGAAATGTTATCGAATCCTGACATGTTTATAAAATATCATACAAAAGTGTAGTTTCATCAAATTTGTAAATTTATTTAATTAAATTGAATTTATCGGGGAAACATTGTGTTGCTTTACGTCATATAAATTGAAACTCATCGCTTTTGTTTTCCAAATATACAATACATTTGTTCGCTTCACATTATGTTTGGATAATAACAAATACATGTAATAATAACAAAGAATTATTTGATCTCTCTTAAATATATTCTACAAGGTTTATTGATAATATTGTTATGGAAAAGGTGGTTTCTTACGCAAGTATACAAGATACCGCAAACCAAAGTATATTCTATACCTATTGTTTACGAAAGATGAACATCAACGTTACATGCTTTGAAATACTAATAAATATAATGTGAATAGTTAATGCGTTAAGACAGCAAAGACGTCAAGACTTGAAACCCTCTTTCAAGTTTGTTACTCGTGTGAGTTACTTTGTTTCAGCAATTAGATGCCATTAAATATTCACGATGTTTACATGGTTGAGATAAAATCTTTATGTGAAAGTTCTTTAATTTTTAATCATATTTTTTTATGTTCTAAAAACAAACTTAATATATATTTTTTAAAATGAATATACAGGTGAAAATAAATATAAGAGTTATAACACACATCACGAATATGGTGAAATATTATAATGAGTAAAGATTTGATTTGTTTTTTGCAGTGAATAGTCTTCTTAAACTACTGGACCGATTGGAACAAATATTTTCTATTGACAAAGTTATTATGAACCGAGAAATAATTTTTATAAAAAAATCGGTTACTAATGCAGACGAAAGTGAGGCCACAGGCGACTTGAATAAAGTTAATGGTATAGATATATATAAAATATCTGATTTTGTAAATCCTTTGATTGCATTATGTTATCTTAGGCTTTAAGAAGATTTGCGGCAACAATAAACAGTGTTTATCTGAGACACAAGTAAGACGGCGAAAGGGCAGCTGGTCCCTTCAGGGGGTTGAGGGCTAAGTGAGATCCCACTTAAGCAATTATCTTACACAAGGTGCCGTGATATATGGATAGACTAGGCCCGTCTCACAGTAATTAGAGATAATATTCATTATCTGTTTTACGTAACGAAAAGTATCAAACTACTTTCAAAACACGAAATTAACCACACATGATTTAGTGTTACAGTAAAAGTTAATAAAACGAAATAAAAATATTAATTTGTTAAACCAAAATAAGATGACTTAATTTTTGTATTTAATCGCAGTTTTCACGGAAGTAGGCCTCTTAAGGTTTGGCGAAAAGCTACCAACATATTTCTTTTAAAATGTTATATTATAATACTCTTTCACTCCGACCACATTTTTTTGAGATAAAGTAATAAAAAAGAAACAGTTTTAGTTAAGTTTTATCAAGTATGAAACCTATGCGATATAAGAAACGGTGGGTTGATCTAAACAAGCCTATATTGAGGTAGTCGGAGTGAAGAGGCTCTCGGGCGAAGGTATGCTTATTCCGCTACACGATACCCAGTTAGTTAAGCTAAATTCGATTTGTTTGTCTGGATGCCAATGTCTGAAGAGGTAGCATATTGTTAGTAAATGTGTGTATATTTTTTTCATTTTATATTTGTTTCATAATCCTAAAAGTTATGTTAACTTGATATAGATATCTTAACTTGACATGACATCTAAAAATATTTTTTAAACAAAAATTCTATTCGAATTTGTGTTGTATTAATAGCAATAATATAGTAAGTAAATCTATTCTATTATTTTAAAGCTCAGTTGTGTGATTGTTTATATGAACACTTAAACCCAATTACTACTGATCCGTTTGGAAATTAAATCTTTTTGCGTTAGATATAACATTGCTACGGGAGCGAAGCCGCGCAAACAGCGTATCATTATACTATAATTTTTATTTAATAGTAGTGTTCTTTATAATGCCTCGTATCAAGACTTTATAAAGCAGTTAAATGATTTGAACCTTCGAACTGGTTACTAATAAACATTTCACATGGTCAAATTATTAATATTAATAATTAGTTTGAAGGAGAGTCAAGAACCAAAAGCATTTAACGCAACAATAAATTAATTGCCAAATTAATTAGCCGGCTATTCAAAATCATGAAACATTTATACCAACAGTATCGCGAACCGTTTGAAACTTTTCCTTTGACTCGTGGTCTACCTCGAATATCTAAACAATAGCCGGTATAAAGTTTGAGCTTTCCGACTGCGAACTAGTTGAAACTGCTCGGCTTCGCTTTAATCTCAAATATCTTGAATTGCTGTAGCAGTCACGTTTATTAAGCTTGAAATTTTTATTTTTTATTAAAATAAAAAAGGAAAGTGACGTTACAAACGTCAGAATACGTATTCGGAATATTAAACCTTCCGGTAGTATATTAGTGCGATCATTCGTGTTTTTATAATATGGCTTTTAAATATTTTTTAAACTTTTTATGAAATTAGTACTCCCTTGCAATTCATAGATAATGATTGGTATAAAAAGCAAATTATACTGCAAGCTTAAAGACATGACAATTATTTTAAAAATTTCCAATTGACATTGTGTCAAATGCAATACATTATAACGAATTAAACACACTTTGTATAGAACTACAACATAGCCGTGTTCAAATCATTCAACTCCACTCAAGTTGGAGGGGCCGCAATTAATTCCTGATTGATTCACAAGGCTGGAATCCCACTCCCACCTGCCCCCACGTGAGCAGACAAAGATACGAAGTTAACGTCAGCTAAGGTTTATTGTACAAAATTTATATCAAACTTTGCTTCACTGTTCTGATACGGGCTTTTTAGGGCGATTGTTTCGTGCTTACGGAAATGAGACGTTTTGTATGTGGCCGACCGGTGGAAAGCTTATTTTTCCAGCACATTGTTAAAGGACCGTCGCAACTGATTTATTTGTTGTTCTTTTTCTTACAAATATTGCATAGATAAAATAGAAATTACAATTTAACGAATTTTGTACAGAAAAGCGGCCTAATTACTTCGCAATTCCTCCCTTTCAACTAGTGGTGTAAATGTTAAATTTTACGTAACTATACAACTATTTAATTTGCAATAACTTCGTCATTACAAAAATCAACAACTATATTTGACTTAATTAGGAATTTCACATTTATATTTTAATATGAAATTCCCTGTAACAAGCCCGCCCTTTTTAGGATGATGTGATAGCAGTAAAGCTGCTAAGATATTCCGAAACGGAGCGGGCGTTTGCGGCCGACGCTCTATTATGCATGAACTATGCCTTTCTTCCTCCATGATCAACTTTATATGTATAGTTGTTAAACGGCAACGTTGTGTCTAATGTTGTGTACAATTTTTAACGACGTTTTGAAAAAATGGTTTATTGAATCAATGTGTTCAGTAAATAAATGAAAAAAAAAATAGTCGTGTGTCAATCTAAGTTATCTTTATATATAGGTAAACTATCTTTCTAAAATATTCCCAGTCTTATTAAACAATAAAAGTTTCATTATAACTTCTTCTATTTCATTTCAGTTAATTTAAATGTGATGTAAACACGACCTTCAAAAGAAACATTATTACCATCATAAAGTAGCAGTTATATACGCGGGCACCGAATAGCAAAAAACCGACATCCGCTACGACATTCATACAACACAGGTGCTTGAAAAACTCGAGTTTTGTGTAAATGAAGGAGGGTAGACACGCATATGGCGGGAGGAAGCGACGCGCATAAATCTGCGACGGTGGCGCCGCGGCCGGAACAGGAAGCGCCGCCGTCGTTTGCCGCATTGTGCTATCGGCCGCCGGGCCGCACGGACGTCTCTTTGTAAATGCCACTTTATGGACTCATTCAAAGATACGGCGCCCTATCGCTTTAAGCGCTATTGTCGCTTCGAGAGCGGCCGTCATTTCTTCTTTGATCGTACCTGGATGGAAGGCTATTTGTGAAAATGACTTCAACCTAACGTACGAAGCTATACGATGCTACGAAATATCTAATCATATTTTTTGGCATACATTAAATCAACGCCAATTATGTACACTAGACTTGCTTTCGTAATATCATTGAACAAAATGATATTACGAAGATAAGTCAAAAATACAAAAATGTAGTTATCAAAATGCTGTCTGATAATGGCAACAAATTAAAATTTTACTAACATCTAAAAACGGTGTGTCAATCCTTTTAAATACGAATACGAAATATTGAAAGCATTAAAACATCAATAAATCCTTGTTCATATATGATCTGAAATAATCACAATAAGTGGCTATAACTCTTGTAAAATACGAATATGAATTATCGTTAATTACTATAAAGCGCATTAAAAAATTAAATGAACGTGAATTCATGTGCAAATAAAATTTGAAAACAGTCGAATCAACTTATACGTGAAAGTTTCAGAATTTGCACTTTGATGAGTTTTTATTTCGTAACATTGAAATTAAAAATAAAACAATAGCGATAAACGTGTATGCAAATTGAATTGTCGAGCGCGCAACGAACATCGTCAGTGGCACGGATTTCCTGTTGATTGTTGATAACGCACTATTTGTGGTCCCCGAGCACGATTCTCGTATTTAACTTTATTGATCATTTACTTTAATTCTACTTTTACTGCGATCACTTTATCCGATGTACGATCGTTAACTTTTGTTTCTCCGTTAATGATATTGCAATGTTGAATCTTAAAATTAATACTTTACCTGTCGAGTGCATATTGCAATGGTTGGTTATACCATTATTGACATGTTCATATTTTATTTGTCCGTTTAGAAAGAAAATTAAACAATAATTTATTGTTTATTTTAACAATGTGTATAATACAAATTAGTAATATATAACACAAAATATTATTTCACAATAACTTGGTATTCTACTGTTTTTAATAGAAACATTAAAAAGATTATCCTAGTCACATTATTTCGTACGAAAACCCACATAATATAATGTTCAAGACGAAAGTATAAACTATTGCGTAGATAGTTCTCGCCTGCCCTAATATTTATGAAGGCAACTTTCTGAGCCATCATCAATCACCAAGTTATAAATAAAACAATAAAAGGTAAAAGTTGCTCGAGTCTGAGGGTTGGCTACTTTACTCGGGAGCGCAATATTGGCGCCGAAAACCCACTTATTGGAATAATATGTAGATTATAATAATATTAGAAATGTTGTGAGGGACTAGTCGATACATTATGACCGACCCGCGCGAATAACTCTTGCCGAGTCAATATTAATATTGTGCGGGATCGTATTTTATTTTCGGAATTTGTTTGTTGTAATACAATCGTACTGTGACAATGCAAACACGGCTCGAAATATCACTCTGAAATAACGGTGTGTTAATGCGTAATTGCACAGAAAATTGATCTTTGAACAAAACATTACATCAGTTCATAAAGCTATTACAATCATTTATTATGATAACAAAATATTATGTCTATCTTATCAAAAACAAAGGAAAATGGATAAATCATTCATAGATATTTTTACATTGGAAGTTGGAACCTATTTCCTCTAAATTGCACTAAAAATTCCGCACAACTTCGTTATAATAGTGTTTGCGGGGAGGAATAAGTTATTTATGATAAATCGTATAAATCATTTCCACTAACGCCCTCACTTGCGATAAAAGCGAACGAATAAACTTTTGTGTGATTCGTAAACGAGATACTATTGCGGTTGTTGCCAGTTCTAGTTGCGAGTTCTGTTTAAGAAAACATTTTATGGATAAGACGAGACAGAAATTTTATTCTGATTATGTAAAACTTTTTTGTAAGATTTGTTTCATTCTGAATTTTTCCAAGCCTATTCTAAAAATTTATTATGAATAACTAATTATAGAGTATTTATATTCATGCATTATCAAATGTGTGTTATGTGGCTAATTTTAAAGTAATTAATCTAAACAATATTATAACGGTATCTTAAGATAGTGGTGTATCTATACTATTCTTGTCCCACAGTTGAAATGTAAACGTTTTTCTTACCTCATCCTTGGGCCTATATGCCACTTGTAATGCGTTTAATATTTCATGATACCGCTCACAGCTATCGATATCAGTGCCGTCATAAATAACGGACAAAAAGCGACGCAGCCCTTACTGAATCCAACCTATCAATATTATATTAGCTTTCGATGCGTTTGTATATTAAACTTTTAATTTTGAACCTCGATAAAGGTCCGTGTTTATATTTAGAGCGCTCTGCTATTGGATTTACTTTTTACGCAAATAAAGCAACACTAGACTTTATTAAATGTGTTTTAAATAAGAGTTTATATTGGATTTGAATATATATGTAACCTAAAGGCAAAAGTGTTATCCTAAAATTATAAAGAAAAGTTTTCGAATAAAAACACTTACGCTCATATTCAGTCCAATAATGTTATTGGCGTTTCAATGTATAATTGTGGTATCTAGGTAATTATAAACGGCAATGGCATAAAGCCACCACTATTGTTGGTTCAAATTTAGCTGACATCTGAATTGAAAAGCGCTAAACGGTGGATTTATCGCGCGTTTCCGATTTTAATCGTCGAATTAACGGCGTGGCACCCGCTTTTAAATATAAGTGCCTGAATTACTTTTGGATTTAATTTTTATATTGTTATAAAAAATTGTTCGTATAGTAACACTTATAGCCTGTCCAAACCCATACATTTTTTTTTTATTGCAGTATAGGACTATCAGTGATAGTTTACCTTTCTATTAGAGGAACAAATCTAAAAATAATAATTTGTGGATGTACGTACTTAGAAGCAATTTTATCTGTTATTGAGATTTTAATTGCTATCAAAAACTTCATAACGTGGTATTCCTTATAGTAGATATCTTGCTGAGACTTGAACGGGTAAACTAATTATTAAGACAATTATGTTCATCCGCTCAGTAATAAGACGTGGCAGAAACTATACGTTATCGTCCTTACGCATAAGTAGGTCTGAATGGGTCTCAGGCAGACGCGAAACAAGTTTGCAGCACTGCTAATTAAAGTTGTTACTTTCCTATTGTTTGATGTACCCCGCATGCAGAATTATTGCTCTTTTAGTTGCCCTTGAAATAGTGGTGGATGTTATTCACAAGACAAATAATTTGTTTTAAAAATTTTGTTCATCTAATCTTTTTTTCAATATCTGTAGCTAACTTTATTAGTAAATATATTTTTTTATAAATATCATTATTACAGCATATTTTAATCATCTGTGACTACTTTTAACCTATTTTCATAAACAATTTTATACTTCGCATGCGCTATTAAATAAATAATGAAATGAATGAATGAATAATTCTTTATTGCACAAAAAGAAAGGATACTACAAGAAAAGGTATAGCGCTATTAGTATCTATTACTCTGAAATGCTGTTTTGTCAGCTGTTAGAAATCATATATATTGTAATACATCGAAAAATTATTCATAATGTGGTTTTCAGCACTAAACCTTTCAATGTTCTTATAATTACACCTATGTGAAAATGTTCAATTATATTTATTTGGTATGAGGTTATGATCATAACAAATATAGAAATAATAAACCGATTTATACCATCAAAAATTTGCTATAATTCAACTATAAAAATCCGGGAAGGCTCAAGCATGTAGCTGACAAACGCTCATCTCGATTTATGAGCACAAATCAAACATTTAGTGGGAGGCTGTAAATCAGGCTAGCGCTGAATTTATGGCGACTACGGATCTGCTAAACACGCCAAAGAAAAATATGTCCGGATATCGCATTGTTGGCACACAATTATCCCTAATGTTTACAGCGAACCTGAACAAATAGACTTATGTTTAATTGTACCTCGTACGGATGTCTGTATGAAACTAATTATTGAAAAATATATCATTATTTGTTTATTTAAAATAGAAGTAGAATAATTTCCCCAATCATCATAAATTGCTTCCAATATTAAAGGTTGATTTGTTTTATTTATTTTTTTTTTAATTTCATTCCATGCTCAGTAAAGTCTCTATTAAAGAGAGGTATGATAGATACCTCATTGTTTTCAAAAAACTATTAGACATTATCGTCTGAAATTTTCTATACAAAAGCGTGCACTTAATGGTTTTTTAAATATCGCAGAGAATGGTGCGGCTTCCACACGTCCGTGAACAATGGCGAACGGAAAGGGGAAAATATAATTTATTTTCGAGTTAAATCTTTTGTGGAAATAATATGACGTTTCTATTTGAAGTTGGCAAGTGATTTATCGGCTCTCTTGTTGTGGTCGCTCTTTGTACAAGGTTCAATGGAAGGTCACGATGTATACGATACCATTTCGATGAAATTGATAAGCCTTTGTTACAGTCATCAGTGAACAATTTCGAGCCAATGAAAGCGGAGTTAAAATTTCTCATAACAAACAACCCCTTCATCTCGCATGGTAGTTTAAATAAAAATTAAACTTCATATGAACGAACTCGATTTTAAACGCCGCTTTCAGCTTTCTGCATAACTTTAAGCTCGATACAGGAGTTTTATACTTTCAATGGAGAGTCGAATGGAAAAACTCCATTGCGACGTTAATTCAAAAAGTTGTTTTCATTACGAAATGTTCTCGCGGTACACTGCGCGCTTCGAGTGTGCGAATGTTACATATAAAAAGTAAAAAGGCAAAAATTAATATGCGACTTTTGAAAGAAAATGTTTCTGTGTTTAATTATTATGGTTTAAGTTTTTATTACATTTAATGCAATTTGAACCAAGGGATTGTTTATATTTGAAGGTACGGTTTCACTATAATTAAGATTTTCGAGTGTGACTTTTTAATAGAATTGAATAGATATTTAATGTGTGGGAAAAATTTCAATTTAATCACAATTACTTCAGTAACATGTGACAGAAAACGTATAATAATTATTTTAATAAAAATTTAAAGAAGAAATTAAGTACTTACTCTACATCTTTACTTGAATTGATGCTTGGGAGAAATTTTATAAAATGTAAATATTACAATAAATAAGCTATAACATTTTCAATACATATTAATAAAACTAAAAAGACTTTACTTATCTTTATTCTGTTGCATATGGCTAATAACTCAGTGAAACAATTCAAAGTAGAGAAAAGCGAATAAAATGACAAATGCGGGACAAAGGCAACCACAAACAATTGCTACATTCCAGTGCAGGCGGCTCGCGATCCTGGATTCTCAGCTCATCTATACATATAATAAAATCGTAGACTAGCCGTGTCTGTACATCTAATATTTTCAAGAAAAAAATTGTGTTTCGTGTTTCATTTGTGATTCTAAACTCAAAACAATGATTTTTAGAATTTTTGTCTGTTTATCTGTTTGTCTGTTTGTCGGGCGTTTGTACGCAGTCAACTCCGAAACGGCTCAACCGATTTAAATGCGGTTTTCGACTATTTATTACGGCAAGTCCCCCGGAGGTTTTAGTGTTTGTTTCATCCAAATCGATTAAAAATTAAATTAAAAAAGATATGAGGGTTCAAAGTTATCCATCAAAACACATCATCAATGCGCGTAGGTACATTCAGTTGAACCTTTTTAGTTGTTGTTTGCACAGTACTTTTTAAAGATAAATAAAGCCCTCTTTTAATCTCCAAAGTAGATTATGATCATGGCGGCCAATCATAACAAAGACTAACCAACATGCAGAAGTCATTATTTGCGTCCATAAGCAAGAATGCGTTAAATGCGTGCAAACATACAAGTCTCTTTCATTCTAGAAGTATACGACAGATATCGAAAATGTAAATATTTTGCAAAAAAAAATAAGAGAATTATTAGGATTATTATACAAACATGAACAGTGACACTTTTGTTATATTTCATTTAGGATATATTTCGGACTTAAAAAATAACAGTTACTAAATCGTAAAGATTGGACAGTTCTTTTTAAATAAAATAGAAGTTAATAAATCGTAAAAATTGTCCTACCACTTCAACTTCGAAAATCCACAAAGTACAGAATATTGTAGTCCACGCGGGCGAAGCCGCGGGCAGAAAGCTAGTAGACAATAATTTTATTGCAAACATTCACATCGATTTCTTTACTAGAGTTTTTGTATCGATGGTAACAAGATTCATTTATTCATTTATTCTTACATTTGCAAAAAACATGGTAGGTGTACAATACTATGATCTTAAACACGAGAGAGTCCACATGTCTTGCTACGAGTTTCGCAGCATGCAAATATATTTTTATATAATAATAAGAATGTTACAAATTTTATTATAATTTATACATTTCTAACAAGCGCATTCGTTAAAATAAAATACAATTCTTATTATAGTCAATTTAAAATATGTCACTAATAATTTAATTTTAATTTACAATTGGCGATCTTTATAATCTTCGAAGTCTTTTACGCTATAGAAACTACGTTCACTGAGCCATTCATACAATTTATTGTTGAAGTTTATAATTGTTAGTTTTTTTTAATTCCCTTGGCAGGGAATTATACAATTTCACGCACATACCAACACAATTTTTGTTGTATTTTGTTAATCTAGGGTTTTCATCCAATACAAGTCTATTCGGATCTCTTTGATTGCGACTCGATACATCACAGGCCCTTTTAAAAAGATACTTATTTTTATGGACAAATATACAGACATCGTAAATATAGAGTGAGGGAAGAGGTGACAAATGTAGTCTTTTAAAGACTGGCCTACATTACATTTATATTTTTTTGATTTGATTACATGATTATAATGTTTAAGTTAGACATAAACGTGATATATTGTTTTATCTTACAAACTTTCAAGGTCTTTTCCTACGCTTAATTAATAATTAATATATTCGGTTGGAATTCGCAACTTTTATGAACTTTATTTTTGTGTTACACAAAAGGATGAAAAGCCGCCAGGGTTTTCTGAACCATAAAACAATTTAATTACTTATAACGTAATATAAAAATGACAAAATATTTATCTCAAAGCGACCCACAAACTGCAGGCGCCCACTGGGTGAACTGTCACGCGGCCGTGCCGAAAATTAAAGGATTCCGTCCGTCCAAAACAAATACGGGAATATTTTTATATTTTATTTTGTTAAATAAAAGTCTCCGAAAAAAGGAAAGCGGGAGCTCGCAGGTGGGAATTTAAATAATCTGACAGGGATTAAAAGAAGGAATATCAGCTTTTGACCGCCGCGGCCAGATTATACACATTATGTTATGTTGGATTTGAATTCGAGGTTTTATAATTTAAATAAGGGGGATAAAAAGGCTACGTTCTCTGTGTAATTGGCTTACTTTGTATTTTTTGAAACCGCTATGAATTGTTGTGTGGAATAAATTAAAATATAAATGCCAGGGCTTATTTGTGAATACTTGAAATAACGAAAATGTTGTCAAATTACAGACATAATATTATGATGAAATATGATACAAAAATAAATATTAATAACAATTTCTCACGTGTCATTTTTAGTTCAATATTATTTACCTTTAATTTGTCCTTCTCAATCTTATAGACTAGAAAGGTGTTAATTCAAATTGTTTAATAACTTCATCTTGCATTCTTATCTTATATTTTAGCGAATGTATATAACATTCGCTAAAATATAAAGCGTCTAAAAAGTTTTACGAAATTGTGATATCCGCACAAATTCAATATAATCAATATAATATTAATATATTTGAAATAAGTATAAAATTATTCAGACAAAGATTAAGAACTATTTCCAATCAAGGGACCCAACCACAGAATTGATCATTTTATCCCAAGTGGAATTGCATAAAATTGCGTGAACCATTGAGGTTAGTTTGGTGCCCGAGGTGGCTAAACGTCAACGTGATTAATTGCACTCTCCCCCACGTTATTAACATGGTAATGGTCCGCGAATCGCTTTCTTAGCGATACTTAATGATACGGGATTTGTGGGATGATTGCGCGGGATACCGTCCAACAACTCCGGGTTATCTTTCGGCGTCAGTCCCGTAATCTCCTTTGCATTGCTGGTAGCCTAGTACGCATAACATTTAAATGGTAAAGTTTAAGCCTTGTTTAAGGGAAAATTCTATTATGTTCTTTATTTTATCGTTTTTTCGTGAAAATTTTAAAATAAAATTAAATAAATATGACATTTTTAGGAATATAAATTTAAATACAATTAAATTATCTCAATAGAATGAAACAATGGTTATCTATTTAACAATCGTTTATACAAGTCCAGTCTTCATTTTAACCTGTTTCCAAACAGAAAGTACTGAATGTTAAATAACACTTCACGTTAGGTCCTCCACACGCGCTAAAAGGTGCTCAGCGAGTCAAAATATTTGTTCACCTATCCGTCCCGCAGGACTGTTGTTTCTATGAATAAAATAACAATTATAAGTGATCCCGTCCCCGCGGTGCGTGTCTAATTCCGTTTGAAACAATATTCATCTGGCTATTCACTTGTGTGACACACGAATAGTGAGTTTGAACAATTTTTGCAAAAATTTATTTTTCCATGAATTTAGTTGTTAAAATTGGACGAAAAAGTTCATACTAAGAGAACCTATACGTTTTCAACTTGAATAGTATTTTATTAATCAACTACAGTACCAGTCTATTATTTTATAGCCGGTTAAGCCGGTTTAATACTTTTATTAAAGAAAGCTAGTTTATTTCATGTTTGTTGAAATTTTAGAAAATGCAAAGTTAGAAACCTTCAATTTGCGACTTTGGACTCTTTAACTTATTCTCTTTAACTTAAATATTAATTGTTCGTAGCTTCGTTTTAAAATAATTTAAATATCTTTGGTGATCATTGTTTTCTTCAGTCTTTATCACGTTGGAATTAATTATAATATACGTTTCTTTCATATTCGCTACACCCGTATGTTCGGTAATATAATATAGAGTTTGTCTGTTCGTCATTCCTCCCGTTATTTGATGTGGGATTGCGCCTCGCTCCGGAATTTAGTTTTGATGACGCCCAGGACGATAAGTGTAAGGGTGGATTAAGGCTGAATGTTTTGCAATTAGTTTTGAGTGTAGATCATACAGGGAATGGAAAATATATAGGGGAAGGGGGGGCATAACGGGGACGTTAAGGAAAATCAACAATAAAATGATAAAAAATATATATAATTCTAAATTAAAACTAATCACAACACTTAGGTTACATATTATTTTATTATTTGGCATCAAATTTGGAGAAGTAACTGATCGAATAATATTTTTAATTTTAATTTTCCGAAACCCTCATGAAAACTCCATCGTGCCCCGGGGTAGGGGCAGTATGGGGTACTCAAAACGGGGCAGTATGGGGTATATATATTCATCATTTTTTTTTTAATCTTCAGTTTCTTTGAGTTCTTCAACCGATGATCTTTTGGGTTTGAACCATTTTTCGTCCGCTTAACTTGTTCACGTTCTTCTAATTCCTTTTTGTAAGGGGTTGAAGTAAGAACGCCTCGCCCTTCTTTATTTTGCCGATGTGACGCTCTAGTGTGGTCTGCGGAACACTGTATAATTGAACTGCTTTTCTGTAGCCTGCTGTTTTGCTTAAGACTGCATAAATTGTGAATTTCATAATTTCTACAGACCAACTGCCTCTCGTAGTTTTCTTTTTGTACGTTCGTATCATGTTTTTTACCTAAAAAAAATAATTTTATTAGTTAATAAACAAAACATTTCTTTAGATTATCACTTACTTACAAATAAGTGTATAACGGGGACGGTAATTAGAAGGTGCAACGGTACCCCATCCTGCCCCATAGCTATGTCCCCGTTATGCCCCCATATCTAACATTATTTAAAATAATCAAGAAAAAATAATAATACACAGCAACATTTATTCTGTTTAAAACATATCAATAAGTACTTTTGGCAGAATACCATGTTGAGAAACTATAGTGATAATCTTAACACTTACCTTTTTACATTCGTTTTCGTAACCACACAAAATAAGATGAAATGACGTCAAAAACAACTATCTGTCGGTAAAAAAAAACGCGTGCAATTTGTACGCCGGTCCCTGTCGGGCTGAAGACTGGTGCGGATTGGCCACCTTTTAGCAAAAACAATATACATCTAGTGTGCATAGTTATTTGTATTTGCTGGTGGCCCCGTCGTGCCTCGTGGCCCCGTTATGCCCCCCTTTCCCCTATGTACCATATTATCAAGACAATTTAATGATACATATTTATATTTTAGTATATCCCTCTCTTATTTCAATGCTAATCTGCACAAAAAATATGTAAAATTAAAAATGTTATCCACACATCACATCACATCCATCCACTTGCCTGCTGTATGATAAAAAAAATGATCACAGTTTCCTTAACAATTTTATTATTTCTCGATCACTACAATCAAATAAGATAAACTGAAGTTAATATACACTTGATTTGTTTGGAATAGAATAAGTAAATTATATGTATTTTAAAATAAAGAAAAATTGTAACTAACTCTAAGAAAAATAAATTAAACAGTATAATAAACGTATTATACTACTTTTTAACATATAAGTATTTATACATAAAATACCCCAAAAGTAAAATGTCAACACGAAAAATAGTACGGCAGTAAAATAACCACGTTTAATGCAGCAACAAAAGGATCGCTGTAAAGTTGTTTTTACTTAGAGTTGGCTTTATTGGCAAATAATCGTAAAGCAAAGAAGTTTAGCTACGATACGCGCTATCTATCGAACGGGACCCATCTGTTTATCGAACACGACATTGAGGTAAGTTGAATGTTTATTTTACTGGAAGAAAAAATTATACTGAATAGCTGATTTATTTTATTTTGGTAAAAGCAGGCGATGGCGCATGCAGCGGAAATAGACAGCGATAGTAGCTAACTAATATGAGTGATAGGATAATTGCAGGCGCATTGCTAGTGAAGATTACGATCCTTTTCGATTCGCCAAGCATAGGAAAATAGGTGAATCGGCGTGAAACAGTAACATCCAGAACACAGCACGGATATCGGTTGAACAATAAAAAGTTATTTAATAAACAGTGGAAGTAGTTTGATTTAAATATCGTCACATTTAATAATATCGTTATAATTCTATTAATAAATATGCTATACGAAGCACGTATAATTAAGACACATCCATCATTATTTATAGTTTCCCCAAACCAGAAATATGACCACAAGATTCAATTCGCTCTTATCTGTTTCACTGATAACGTTCACCATCAAAAGCGATTCTTTTTTCTCGTCAAGCTCCCCTCGGCAAATGATCGAGACGCTTATTATTTGGCGTGTGCGCAAACATTTAGCGCCCTTATCGCGGCTATTAAAGATACGGCTTCATTACTCGCTGAAAACCCTGCGAATAGACCATAGCCATTGTGTTTTGCTTTGTTCCACTCTTTTACAATTATTTTCCTCGTTTATTATGTTTTTATAGAGTAACGTTTTCAATTACCCGCTTCGGTTTTACAATTACGTTTTCTTTTGTTCACGCTTTTTGGCTTGAACCAATGTCAAACATCCGTAAATTTTGTATTCCTTAGTAATTTCGTGAGTTATTCCTTATTAGTCATAACTCGTACTACATTAAGCAGCCGTATGTGGGTGATAGAACATTTTATTTCATTATTTATTGTATCAAATGGGAATTTTACGCCATTTTTACGTTCCCGTACCGCCATTTAGATAAAAAGCTGACGCTCATTTCCTAAACGACACGACGGCTCCCATTCTTGATGTTTATGTAAAAAGCATTAGTAATATCTAATTGTATAAGTACAGTAAAATATATTTTGTACTTTTACATGTACTTATTTTTATACATATTCGAAAGTAAAACGTGTGATTTATGACGCGAAATTTTCTGTACGGCATTGGACGCCATTCCCATAATTTCTTAAACAAAATTTTCTACTGAATATTTATACAATTATATTATGCGCTACAAATAAGTTCGCAATACAAGATGGATATCCGAATGCGTGCTTATTATTGACATCAAAGGAAATAGGGCGGTTAGTAATATTGAATGTTTATATCGCAGAGGTATTATATTTATAACATGTGACGTCATGTGCGGGTCGAGGGAAATGAAGTGGAATCTTTCTGATAACGCACACGTTCACACAGTATTTAATATGGATGCACGCACACAGCGGTTCATAAATGGCTCTTAGGGTTGAGTTCACACAATGTGATGTAGGTGACATCGATAATTTGCTGTAATGGGGTGTAAGTGCTAAATTGAATGTGTTTAAGCACAACTTCACGGTAATTCATTCTGACTTGTCCTTTTATAGATAATGAATATTATTTCAATACTAAATTATATTTTTTGGAAATATTTTATCACGAAGGATAGCTAACGTTTACGTCACGTATTTTTAATTACTGTATTTTAGATTAAAATTATAAAATTCTGTCATTGAATATTTATTCCTTAATAATATTTTAAATGCGAAAATAATTGTCTTCGGTGAACCGACTTGGATGAAATTTTGTACAGAGATTGTTTGAAACTCGAGAAAGTACATAAGATAGGCAAAAATAAATTGTAGAGTTTGTGTTCAATTTCAGGGATTCCTTTGTTTAAGTTTATAAATTCATTTATATTGTCCGTGTTCTTTTTTAAATAGAAAGGTGATTAAGTTTGCGGATAATTTAGCATAAATATTTCCGGTGTTTAGCAATAATATACTAACAATTAGCTACTATTATTAACAGGCTTTTTTCGTACATTTTCCATAGAACGGTGTATATTACATTCTTATTTTCATCTCTCATTTCCACGAACCTCAATATACTTGAGATAGGAGGAGTATTAAGGCAGTTTCATCGATCACTCATTAATGTTCATTCACGTCGGCAATATTCTTATAATCTCGCAAGATAAGCTCCAAGACTATCAATCTTCTTGCACAAGTTTGTTTAAGCGAAAAATAATACTTATTTATGTTTTTAATAACTTTTTCAGTACCATTTTGATCTAATATATTTCTAACTAAAAAATTCTTTAAAAATAACCTACCTATGATAATAAATTATCATAGGTAGGTTATTTTTAAAGCACATACACAAATTTTATCATATTAATGCAAAGGCTAATAAGATTATCTTTGTATTAATATAATACAATTTGTGTTCGATAGCCTATTAGAGTCTTTGTTTGTTTACCAACTAGTGTTAGGGACTATAGGATTAATGCGTAAGAATATCATCAAATTAGTTGATGATGAATTCAAAGTGTATGAAAAAATAAGTAAACTTCAAAATATTTGAAATTTATGATAATACATTTATAAAGAATCTTTTGAACGCTTTATTATATTCTTCTAAGGTCGAATTTTGTCGTCGATATTAAAATGAAGTATTCCCAACAAAAGCACGTAGACAAAAAGAAATAAAATTTATCTCAAGCAAAACACCCCATAAAATGGAATTGTCTCGAGAAGTTTATAAACGCGATAACGACAAAAGTTGTTCGGTGCTTTGTTTCTATGCGTATATAAATATGACCAGTATGTCTGGCCTCCCGCTCCCCGTTGTATGCATCGAGGAATGGAGGTGTAGAGTGAAGGTGTTTGAAATTAGAGAGGTCACGTTTAATTGGATGTGTTGTACCTAAATACGCGATGAAGCAAAAAAGAGGAATCCAAGGAGTGTCCATCTCAAGCTCCGCCTTTCACTCGGCACGCCCACTAAGATCCTTGCTCTGAAGGACTAGAGTGAGACATTTCTTTAGTACCCGCGTTATATAAATAAAGTTGTTAGTGTGCTCTTCGTACGTATTTATTCGCTTATATGAAGTTGTGTATGTGTGGGTGGTATAACGTAAGATGAATAATTCATCAAAATTTTATTAATTGTTATAATATTATAATATACCATAAATTGCGATTTCAATAATTTTGTTAAACTTACGTGTCTTTTAGTTATACTCAATATAGAAAGTGAATCAATATACAACTGGTTATTTATTCAATGAAACTGGACTTACACAACACATGATCTTATTAATTTTAACTATAATATTATAAAAAACACATACTTAATATGATTTTTTTAATCGGCAATGGTTACTTTAAATATAAACAATTAAATTTACGATGAAAAATTATTTAATTTAATACTTAAACAATATTTTCTTTAAAATAATCTATAATGAATGATGGTAACTGATATTTTACTAACCTTGCAAAAATTATCAGCATTAAAATTAAGATTTAACCGAATTTTGACAAGAAAGTTAAAGCTGTATAAATACTTCTATATCCCTAAACCTATTCTAGTAACCCGATGTACGATTAGGTTTGAACAACAAATTTGAAAGAAGAAAAATATTTAACAATTCCGAATTTTAAAATAAGACATCTGTCTTAAACAAGTAACAAATGCTATGTGACAATATTTATAATCATTCATCGTATGATCATATTTTGATCGATAATTCACTTAACTTGAGACTACAATATTGTAGTTCCGCGTAAAGTGAATTATTTCATCCTGTCAAATAATTTGTATATTGTTTTATCATTAGTCTTATACGATCAATTCGGATGCCCATTATTCTAAAAACCAGTCCGTTCTTTATTTTTTAATATTTTATATTTTATTGACTGTATTATCACATCGAATTTGCTTATTATTAAAATAAAATAAAGTTTATTAATAAATTGTGGAAATAGTTTAATATTTTATTACATATTTCATTTACATTTCTATATAGAATAGCAAAAATGGCTTGTCAATATTTAACAGTATCGGTCGGTGGATGCGGCCGTCTTCCTAATCATGGCTTTCGTAAAGGTTTCTTTTTGTACGGATTGTATCTCCGGTGCTGAAACCTATATCTCGCAGGATTACAAACTAAAATGTGGAAATTCGAATAAATTCGGAGAGTGGAATTTCTATCAAAATCATTTTTACATTTTTAGAGCAATAGCTCATAAAAATATATCTATTGTTATTTTAGAACGAAAGTGTTATGTTGTGCCCTAATTCTAGTTATTAAAATATTCATTTACTTCCTGAAGCCAGTATCACGCAAGATTAGATACCAATCTTTAGAGATTAATTTTTTATATTTATTTAAAGATAAATATAAAAGCACAATTCATGCTGTGGAAAGCTATATTTTAATAACGGTGTCACTTTCTATTCCTATTTTAAATAGTGAACATATATTTCAGCATTTAGATCATTCCTGTAGAGATCCGCAAACCTGAACGGATACTCATTAATGTTGAACAGTATCGGTTGGCGACGCGGCCGTCTTCCTGCTCAGTGCTTCCGCGAGGGTTCCTTTTTGTGTGTTGTATCTTCGATACGGAAGCCTATGTCACGCTACGAAGCTTTGGCGATTACCCTTAATTTTTCACTGCTAAATTTGACGTTTCTCGGACACAAACAATGAAAATGGTTAGTAAAAATATATGTAATCTATCAAAAAATGTTTTTATTCTTATCCAAAGAATAAAATGTGCTTTTAAATTTATTCAACCAAAAACTATATTTCATCAACGGTGTCATTTTCTACCTCTATTTTAAATACTAAACATTCATTTACATTCCTGCAAAGAGCCGCAAACCTGAACGGATACTCATTAATGTTGAACAGTACCGGTTGGCGACGCGGCCGTCTTCCTGCTCAGTGCTCCGGCGAGGGTTTCTTTTAGTGCGGGTTGTATCTTCAATACCGAAGCCTATGTCACGCAGGATTAGATACGAAGCTTTGGCGATTCTTCAGTGCTAAATTTTATATTATTTTATTACTGAAAATATATGTAATCTATCAAAAAAAGGTTTTTATTCTTATCCAAAACATAAAATGTGCTTTTAAATTTATTCATCTAACAACTGTATTTCACCAATGGTGTCATTTTCTACCCCCATTTTAAATACTAAACATCCATTTACATTCCTGTAAAGAACGGCAAACCTGAACGGGTACTCATTAATGTTGAACAGTATCGGTTGGCCACGCGGTCGTCTTCCCGCTCAGTGCTTCTGCGAGGGTTCCTTTTTTGCGAGTTGTATCCTCGATACGGAAGCCTATGTCACGCTACGAAGATTTGGCGATTAACCTTAATTTTTCAGTGCTAAATTTGACGTTTCCCGAACACAAACAATGAAAATTTTTACTGAAAATATATCTAATCTGTCAAAAAAAGGTTTTTATTCTTAACCAAAGCATAAAATGTGCTTTTCAATTTATTCAACTGAAAAGTATATTTCAATAACGGTGTCATGTCTCCTATTTTAAATGCTAAACATCCATTTACATTCCTGCATAGAACCGCAAACCTGAACGGATACTCATTAATGTTGAACAGTACCGGTTGGCGACGCGGCCGTCTTCCTGCTCAGTGCTTCGGCGAGGGTTTCTTTTTGTGTGTTGTATCTCCGGTGCCCGAGCCGATGTCACGCAGGATTAGGTACGAAGCTATGGAGATTAACTTATATTGTTTGTGGTTCTGATAAACATTGAAATTTAACATTTTTCTGTGTATGTTATAAGTTTATTAAAATTACTCTCTACTAAATTTAAAGTTTATCCGGCAAGATATCGTCACTATAAAATCGATGATGACAAGTAAGAGAAAGAGAACATTCTTTCTTCGTTGCCAATTCACAGGAAAAACTTAATATCAGTCTACTAAAACCTAGGCTCCGGGTATGTAACTATTAAATATGGAAAATATATTAATGATTATATATAGATCTGTCTCTGTCTAGTCTAGATATAATATGATTATATAGTATTTAGTTTTATATTCTATAAATAACTAAAAATTTTCCCTATTAGCACATTTAAATTTTAGCATTTTGACACTAATAGGCACAAGTCATATCATGGTAAAGTTTTTAAAAATCAAATAAATAAAAAGTATGCCAATGTCGGTGAAAACGCCGTCATAAATGAGTAAAGCTTTTCCGCGATTATTTTCCGGTGTTCAGAGTTTTTTCTCGTCCGATGAAAAATCCGTCTGGCGGATATTATCATTAATTATGGATCGGGGGTTTCAGCAGTCATTGTTTTGACATTTATAAATGATGTCTAACAGCTTTGACAAAGCTATTCGGAATGAGAAAAAATATTATTGTTAACTTCTAAAATATGATGTAATCACTATAATACACACATGTATCATAAAAACCCTTGATTAATTCTTCTAATCTTGATTAATACGGAATTAATTCTCTTTTATAATTTGTGCATATACCTTATAATTGATGTCAGTGATATGGGATGCCAACTTCTAAATATTATATTTTACAATATTCACAATTACGTTTAAAGAGTTAACATACTATAAACCATACTTTATTGCATTATACACAACACATTACAACATCACATATTCATTTATCGCTAACAGCTTTAAAAACAACACATCCAATAAAGCGAGTATTGTTGGTAAGCATTCCTCCAGGCGATGGATCTTCGGGCGGGCCTCACAAATCAAAGGGACGAAGAGCGGGGCCGGCTAATGCTCCTCTCGGGCTACCAGCGGACAGCCGGTCTATTAAGTCGCTTTATATCCCGCTATAAATATTTCATTTGATTGATTCAATATGGCTGATATACGTATGTGTGCATTTTGGAAAAGTGTGTTGGCTTTTTCGACAAAATAAACTAAACGCAAATAATATAATAGATGTTAATTTTCATGTTTAATTATAGCGTATTCTGAACATGAATACGTATACATATTAGATTTGGACAAAAGTTTATTTTGCAGTACACGAGTATGCGGTGCGTTTATTTCTTGTATTTCAGGAATTTCTTTCACCAGTAAAGAAAGTATGTGATAAAATATCAACGCGCAGTCATTTCCGATGTTAAATGGAACAAATAATACGAACAATTAATACATGTTTCAATATACGATTACAAACAAAATAGTTAAAATTTGTACAAGGGCATCATACATTATTTTGTTTAGAAACACTTAGACGAGGATCATTGCCTAAAAAAGCAGAACGTCATTCACTATTCTTACTAGATAATAATTGTTCGAATTGAACATTCCAAAATAATAGTTACATGTACAAAAGCATCACATATCTTGTTTAACAAACACATCCAAGACGTTAGCACACCGTTTTGTACAGACAATGATTTGTGTGGAACGGGTCCCCCGGGCGCTTTACCGTTTTCGCCCACTCCGCCAATTTATGTCCAGGATTTTGCTGTCCACTTCAAACAAACAAGCCTTAAATTATAATATCAACCCGCCTCAGATACTGTCACTTTAATGTTTACAAAACTATGATATGTTACGGAACTTACAACATTTGAGCTATAAATTAATTTTGGGTCACAAAGTTCACATAATTTTGATCATATTTTATGCAAGAGACAATAATGTCAAATCTCAATGAAAACATTTTTTATTGGAAAAAATAAACTTAAGCATATTAATCGAAATCTTGAGAAGATGTCATTATTACTATACATAAAATATGAATAATTTTCATTGAGGCCATTAAACAAATTAACGTCACATCGATTTTTATTTATTTGAATCTAAACACAGATACACTAAAAACAACATAATTGAGGTACCCTCTAATAACTTTGATCAATACTCAGGTAAGTTTCGCAAAAACAGAATCACACATCATTTGTACGGGAACAGCGGTCATTAGTTCCGATGTGCGTGCGAGGCGGAAAAGTTGCCGTCGCATAAATCTCGCCACCACTCGCTAGTTCTCATCGATATGATTAATACGTACTTGTGACCAACTGATAATAATGTTTGCGATATCATTCCTCTTGTTACCCTACATTTATTATGTTTATGTGATGTGAAAATAATGAATGTATAGTTATTTCTTAAGTATACTTTCGAGTTGGATTAAAAATATTAAGCCAAAAAGCACTTAGGTGTTTCAATAAATACGTATATGATGTGATTATATAGCACATCTATTTAATTTTTATTTTATTATTATAGTACGATCTCAATGAAGCTTATAGATTCACTCCAGCTTGAGTAGTTGACTCTATAAATCTCCATATATGAAGTTTTAAAAGCTTATTTTTCATAAATTTACAAATAATTTAGTAAAAATATTGTATAAAATTGCGCCGTAAATAATTAATAATCGAAGATGAGTTGCTCCATGGACAATATTACTTTTATAAACAAATCAATTAAATTTTTATAAGCTGAGAGCTTAAAATATTTACTACAAAAATAGTGAAATAGATTTGTGCAAGGCCATTATTGTTCAATGTACCTATAAATAAATATGGCCGCAAAAATGGCGTCAGTTTATCAGGCCCTGGAAGTGGACACTGGGGACGGCGGTAATAAATGTTATTAGATAGCCCTTGGGCTTAGTTGCTATGTTTTTTTCAGATTTCTTTTGGGTCGCGGGCTTTTGTTAATGTGTCTGGGTTTGAAAATAAATTGTTGGGGACGGTTTTAAATGAGCAGTCAGGTTAAACGGGGATTTGTTCTTTCGTAGCTTCTCGCTATCTTGTTACTAATTCTTTACGATTTTATTATTCTAATTGACATAAAGTAAAATGTATTCACATGGCTTTTTTGAAGAGGCTTTAATCATGATAAGAAGGCCAAGTTTATTGCAATTTTCATTTTACGCTACTAAGTAGATTAACATTGAATTTATTTCCACATGAAGCGTAAAGGTTTCTGTAATAAAAAAATTACTATTATTATTCATGATTAATTGCGTAGCATTGGTTTATGATTCGTAATTTAATGATTATTAAATAAACAACATTTGCTCAAAACTATCATCGCTGATACAATTATATAATATTGAATCGCCATATTTACAATGGTTCTGTAATTGAACGATCGCCTGAACTTCTGAATATAGTGAAAATAAAAAATGGTTCGTACAAATAATCGGCGTGTTTGCTCAACGCTACAGGCTGTCAAAAGCATCGGTAAACGATCCTCTTCGGTTATTTACCTGCTACATGCACTGAGCTACAAATTGGCAGATACGATATTTGAACCACGATTTTGCAGTCAATATTGGTCTTATTAGAACGGAATAGAGTCTAAATTCTAATAAAGACGTGGTGATTTGACTCAATGAACGCTCGATTGACTTCGTCATGATTGGTTATGAGACTGCTGTTAGACTTTTTTATGAAATTATACTTTCTATTATTGATTTTTACTAAGCCTTTTAAATATTTTTATTGTATATTTAAACAAATGGTTAATTCAATAAAAAATCCATAGAAACTACCAAGCCAAAAGTAACCGACATCTAGAAATGCATCTGCTACGAGTATATTTTTATGGTAATCTAATTTCACCTTCTGTTTTAAATAAAATGTAAAGAATAAGACTTAAGTATATTGCATATTGTTAATAAAAAAAATATAAGATTTACTAGTCTTACTAGTCTATATGTCTACTATAATCGAAATTACAAGGATTGATTCGATCTATCGATACTATCAATGTTTATATGGCACATACAATTTTTTCTCAAAAAGTTACAGGGCCGAAACCACGGCTACTGCTTTGTATATAAGCGTAACGTGTTATGAATATAATGTTCGGCCACAGGCAGTTTGCGTGCGATAGTCGATAATGTCAATACTGGCAAGCCTCCAGCTACGTGCTACGCAATGCGATGGCTATTTACATATAAATCCACTGAAGCCGTTTTGATACCCGACGGTGTAAACATCATACACCGATTTATAGGACGGATATTTTATATTGAATTAGATGGCTATTTGTTCAAAGCTGTGGCTGTATCGCTTTTTATCGTTTAATAAATACATGTGGGACAAATATGCAACCATAGTGGTAATATGGTAAATTGTACACGGTAGGTGGTAAATTCGATGAAACGATGGTCAAATACCTGCTTAATCGAGTATAAAATAATGACAGCATTATTTAAATAAGCTTTAAAAAAGTCATACTGAATGGAATTTTAATATGTAATAATAAAGATCTACATCTAACACTATGCCACAAATTTAGAACCCTCCCTAACCTTCTTATAACACAAAAATATAAATCAATACACACAGATAAAAGGCGCAAACAACAAAAGATTTAAACCTCTAAACAAACCGACAAGTAATTTGTAAATACCTTTACCCGATGAAACGGACCATAAAATTATTTGTAGCACAAAATACAGATTGCTGTCATCTCATTTTAGAGCGTGGTTCGTGAAACAATACGTGTTGCGAATCCGTGTAGGAACGACTCTGTATCTGTGTGCGTGAGTAAACACCGGTTTAAGCCTAACTGGCCTTAATGAATCGTAATGGCCCCTATAATTCGCGGCGTAACTAACTGGCCATGTGGGGAAGTTACCCCTTTCCCCCAGCCCTCCCC
>LQNK01001564.1:130394-156172 GCA_001586405.1 Phoebis sennae | reverse complement strand
CGCCATATCGCGTATGACAGCAGCGATTCTCTTTTTGAAATTTTCAGCCTAACCGCATTCGGTGCTACCATTTGCGGTTTACGTGTTTAGATTTTGCGAAGCCACAATTTATCAGGCGCTTATAGCATTTTAACTTTCTTTTACTGCGCTTTAAACTTCACCTCTGTTGCTTTATGGATGCGCATTGTTTGCAGTAATAAAGTACAATGTTTGAAACCGTAAGAGTTATGATTCGCAAACTGCACAGCCGGCGCCCTAAGTTTAAACTAAAGCCCGAAGGAGCTCGTTATTCTTGCTGTAATTTATTTAATTGCTCTATGGCTGTAATTATTCATGAAATTACGGCAATTATGTCTCGGGAAACAATTATTTATTGTGCAAACTTGAATTTAAACTCACATTTTATTCTCGCTTGCATTGAAGATAACAGCGAGGAAGTTTCATTTTACTCTTTAATAACCACTGAAATTATATTTCTTTTTCATTCTTCAAATTATATTTTAATGTTAAAATAAATACTCATATAAAATTTATTAAAACCTTTCGTAGATAGATAGGTACACGATAAAGATCAATCGAGTTGCGATGATAATTCAAATATATTTTAGAACAAATTTATAAGGCAATTAAAGCCTTATAATAAGTTTAATTAAAGCATAATGTTTAAAATGTGTACAAGCAATTAGGGTAAGCATGTAGGGCAGTTAGACGCATGTGTGCCACTAATTAACCCGCTACCAAACGTGCTCTACGGAACTGTGCTACGAATGTTCCAGAACTTTGTACCCTTTTATTCTACGGATTCATATGGTATTGAAAGCATCATAGTTAGTATTTATTTAAAATGTACAAGCAACTAGGCAAATCACGTAGCAATTTCATGACAAAGAAATAAGGTTGAATCTTGTTTGTATTAAATCAAATTCATATTTTTGTAATATATCTACGAAGATAAATAAGATAAGTATAATACAAAAAATAATAATAATTTGAACAAATTCTTGTGTAATAATATGTGTTTAAATTACCTTGATATTTATTTATTAACATAATATTTACAGTTAAATTGTTAAAAGTATAGTAATTTGTTTAAAGTCAAGTATAATAAACACATACAAACTTTAAGATTAATGAATTCGCAGTTACCCTTAGTGAAAACCACCATCCAAAACTGAGTCATTTTTCGACACGTTGCCAAAATTGGAGTGCAAAGGCAGATGTAAAGCAAAACGACAGTGCCTCAATCTCAGTCCTGCATATTAATCACCGGGCACCATGTGACGCCGGACATCGGTCTTACGTGGACACTCCGTAATTAAAATATTTGGGCCTGCAACAGCTGGTGCTAATTGTGCACCCTTGTTTGTTGATCCTATATTTTATATTTCATAAATATTTGATAATTTATGAAAAGCTACAAAAATGTATTCGGAATTGAATTTATATTCTACTTTCAGACCTCATTATTATTTGACAAAAATTCAATCCGACGCAATCGTTTAACTTATTAAACTAGCAATTTTCTATAGTTTAATGCTAACTAAAACATTTAACATCTACAAAAAAGATATTGATATAGTAGAATTTATTAAAAATTCCTTTATTAGAAACCGATTATATCATTATATAATCAGTTTTTAATATAGGGATTTTTTGCCTCCCCGACCGATATCGGCCATGGTAGCCAATTACAACAGCCAAGTACGCAGGAGTTTATATAGTGCACAAGTATGTGCGCAAACACAGGTGCACTCTCTATTCCTTAACCCGAGACCCTTCGGCTGCAGTCAAAGAATAAAATCGAACATAATGGCATTACAAACAACATAAAAGTTATTTGTATGCTTTAACTTTTGGTCATCCAACATGGAAAATGTCTTTCGAATATTTTTAGAAATTCTCTTAGAAAACAAACTGTAATGGAAAACCCTTTGTTTTCAATTCATAAGATCATCTTGGTCGTAAAAACGGAAAGGGACAAAATACTACGTATAGTGACCCAAGCTACGTGATAAATTCATTTTTGGGTGCGATTTAATTTGTTTGCGGCGCGCCGTTTAGGAAAATGCCATTTCTCATTGAACAGATTACCGAGATTACGAATTCATTAGGGACGATATCTTATGGTCGGAACATACTTAATTGATATTTGGACACACGTGTGCAGAGCTATTACAAATTATATTTCCAAATGTAAAATATCACTATTGTGGTTTCTATATTTATATATTACTACGATATGCAGCGGGATAGTAGTTAACACTTAAAATCTAGGCCCAATATTTTTTTGTTCACCTTATGGCATGATTTATTAATTGTTTTTGTTACTTTATAATTGTCTCTCTCATAAGATTACAAGAGTAAAAAAAATAGAGGTGGACTATGTGAAAGCAACATTTTTATTTTCTACACTTATACAAGGTGTCCCTTAATGTGTGAAGCATCCCAATATTGGTCATACGAAAATCTCACTGTTTTTGAAATATTAAGGATTGTGTAGTTTTTTCAAAAAAAGTTTTCTATATGAGTTGTTTTCTTAGACAACGGAAGAAAAAAATATTTATACTAAAACATCATTCCGGTTAAGCAAAACATGTTCTGCACTTCCAATAGAGGTAAGATATGATACGCTTTCTCTTTCACTTTTGTTCATGGCAATCAATCTTTCTTGCAATAAAAGGCGAATTGAATGCGGTAAGCGACGTGAGGGGGTCAGTTCCATAGACATCAAAATGTCATCATACTTCTCGCTGGACGACCGACCACGCTGAATGTTGTGCGCAGTGATTCTTATGAATAAATTGATAATTGTCATGGCGGAACCTAGTACAACGTCATCCTCAACACATATACATATAAATCTTACATCGGGACCCGATCACTGAGGATTGCTTACTGTTATTACCTCTCTCCTTACCCTGATCACCGCAGCGGATCCGAAGATGTTATGTGCATAATGCCTCTACAACGGCTCAGCAATTTATCATTAGTCGTTATAAAACTTACTTTTGCATTTAAGATAAGTAAGTCTATAATATGCTTCCCTTCAATCAATATTGGCTTATCAATCTCAGATCGGTATGCGATCAGCGAGGATTCCTCACCTCTGTCGCACGCAGAGCACCGCAGCAGACGCGACGTGCGAGCCGCCTGTATTGCGGTGGAATTAATTGTGGCCCGCCTGAGGTGTGCCGTAATTATCATGCCTGTGGAGCAGCCGAGATCATGCCGCTTTGGTTGTGTATGTTATGTTATTATTATATTAATATTCAAATTATAAATAATCACTTTGGAAGTGCAAAACTATTTTATAGCATCAAGACATATTTTAGACATTTTGTATAAGAGGTATAAATTACTAAAGTATTAGATATAAAAAGCTATATGTTGTTGGACATTTTTAATATAATACATAAAGGTAATTAAACTTGGAATCGACATTTTGCAGTATCCAGCGTAGTTTCTTATTTCAAGTCATCATTATTAACAAAACGAACACAACCTCGTATTTCTAACGCATCCACAAAAATAATTACAGACATATTAGTGTCGGCAGCTGCCATTTCCATACAGTTTCGGCTTCAATAAACTTAAGCCCTCAATTAATTACAGCGAAGTTTGGTCGTGTGCTCAAGTCGGGAGGGACTGCCTCGGCCGGGCATCGAACCGCAGGCCTGTGCGTTGATAATTAATAGCTGTAACTGAGTGCAGTGGCATGTAAGTTTTAAATTACATCTGAAAGTAATAAGTACTCATTGTGGGTTGAAAGTACCGAAGAATTTGCAATGGATAGTAATAATAAAGTGGTCATTTAGAGGTCGAATATCCAGCCTTGGGAGATTGAAGAATAAAAAAAGTCCTAGCCTATTTTGCCTATTACCCCATAATTACAGAAACATAATTACCTCCTGTCATCAGAAATATAATTGAATTTTGTATAAAGTTTCTACACACGTATACCCACGATATTACACAATACATTTTATCCGATAACCACGATCACGGCACGCGCATAACAGTTTAAAAGTATTAATTCAAACGTGATTCAGAGTCAATCTAGATAATTCCGCACCTTAACGTGAATACTTAATCGACTCGTGATCAGTATTCGTAGTGGGTACGTTCGATTCCCCGGCAGCAGATAAGCCTGGGATCCCGACGCTGTGAGAATTCATCTCGCGATACTTGTGACTAATCGGGGATACACCTCGCCGTCTCGATAATCCCGGACAAATTATAGGGGCGCTTATAAGCTGTGAGGTTTGGGCCTCATTATTTCCCAGTCAGTTTAAGAAACTTGGGAGACTGTTAAAAATTGCTGTTTTAAACGGGATAAGCGTAAGCATCTTGAAAGTTTTGGCTGTCGTTCCCCCTATTAGTGATAAGCTTGTTTATCTGTTCCTCATAATTATTCACCACGTTTTATCAGATTTTATTGACATTAAAAACTATGAAAACTAAGGAAAAAACAATATTATGTAGCATGATTATGAAATTAGACTTAAACTGAAATGTAATTTACATAAAAAGAAAATTAAAAAGGCGCAATTGGCCACGATCAAAAAGATCAATGATGTATAAATAAAATAAAAATCGCTGAAATATTCAAAAGGAAAAACAGGAATAATGGTGGATATAAAAGAGGGCAGTTTGCGTCACAGAACCGCATGCGGGCCTCAGATATTGACAGTAAATTCATTCATACATTAGTGCCGCGCCATCAGATGCAAGCCGCAAACAATACCAGCGGAAAAAGAAGATACATATTTTATTTTTGCAAAGAAGTCTTCCAGATAGTATAAGATTATGAAGGAAGACTGTACTGTTTATGCAAATTTTCGAGCAATGAAGTCCGCAATTTGTTTGCCTTTGGAAGATTAGTTACCAGATTGTATAATGGTCTTATCGAATTGTAATTTATTTCTGTTTTCGTAGTTTAGGAAGGAAGAATTATAAAGATAGAAATTATATTGTTTTTTGATAAGATGTTCTGAATTTCACATAATATAATTATTAAGAAGAATAGGACATTAAGTACATACTTTATTGTTTGGACTTTTTTACATTTTTTATTTGTATTTTTTTATTATAATACATAAATGTATACAACATGAAGTAAAGCAAGAAAAATATTCTTATATGTACATGAAAACTGTACTGTGTATGTATAGATATAATGTAATCTTCGAATTCCACAACTCAATTACAATAAGAATTTATTGGTACAATGAAGCACAACAACACTAATATGATTTATTTGTAAGATGCCATTATTTGTCGACATTTGTCGTTACAAAATACAATTTATCTATTGGAAATCCGGGGTATTCTTAAAGTTAAGCCAATATTTGCGAGGCTCGACTTCCGCGAGTGAGCGGGTAATTTATCGACGGACAAACTGAAGTTTATCGAAAGGAGAATAACTTTATTATATACTGACCGGAACGGGGAGGTGGACACGCTCAACGGTCGGACACTCGCGTTAATAATAATAAATAATAATAAAATTCTTTATTGTACTTTTAAAATGACAACAAACAGAGCAGCAGAGGAGAGTTACAAAAGGCGACCTTATAGCTAGCAAGCTATCTCTACCAGACAACCACAAAAGTATAGGAAAGCTGTGTCAGAAGAGAAAAATGGGTGGCGTACAAAAATAAATTTGTGAAAAACATGACAAAATTAATAAACAATACAGGTTACATATAATTAATTTAAATGAAAATATAAGTACAGTAAACATTTGAATGATAAATTAGTGCATGGTTTTAAAAAAAATAGGATTTCATATTATGCATTTCATTTAATAATATGTATAAAACTAATCCATTGATTTAACCTAATATTTGGTGAAATGTTTTTCGAATACTTTTTTAAATTCTAACTTTATTTTAATCTTGCTTGTTAATCCTATTTGTTATTCGTTTTACATTCACCTTATACATATAAATAGTGTATAATTAAAAAACTAGTGGATTAATCTATAAATCCTTCTAAAAGGAATTTGTCATCCAAATGTTTATTGAACAAAATTTGATAACCCAAATGAATACCGGTGGAAAGGTATAGCGAAGCCAATACACGAATGAGAAATAATAATATTTAAAATAAATAATTTTGAAGAAAGGATAACCACGAATAAACAGCATCAATCTCCTACCTAGCTATTTTCGCGGCGAGCGTACCGTTTTGCGTCGTACAATTTTTATAGAGTCAAAGGCATTTCTCTGGCACAGTGAAATATGTCGCGTCCGAGCCGGCCTTCATTGTAAACACATTTCGGAAATCGTCCTCATACGTCCGTACACGGAAATTGTCCACGTTTTACTCATTTTATTTCGTGAAACATGCGTTTTCTTTGTAACAAACATTCCTTACATCCGTTGGAACGATATGTAAGGGTTGTTTCTTTTATAATGCAATTATCATAAACCATTCTTCGAATGTTATACCGTTTGTGTTTATTTGCATAGTTTGAGTTTAATAAACAAAGTATAAGATATTGAGAATAGCTATTAATTAATCATTCTTTTATAGCCTCTTTTTGGTGTTTTTGTTACCTTTTATTTTGTTACCTTTTACAAATAAGAAAAATACGATATTACATTTTATTAATCGTATATTTTTTTCAGAAACTAGACCAAAACATAGATAAGAAAGGTTGTCGTCCAAATAAAAATGTCCAATAAAGTTTCATTTGAAGTTTCCATGGTACAAAGCAGACCCTTCAGATATGATACTGTCAAGACTATTCGCTTCACTGGGCTTATTCGTAGTGACGTTTGGGAAGCTTCTATTTATTAAATACACAAATAACTAGATAATTTTACAAACTATTTTTATAAAATGAGGAGTGTAATTCATAATTTATTAAGTAGTGAT
This sequence comes from Phoebis sennae, assembly GCA_001586405.1. Classification (NCBI taxonomy): domain Eukaryota; kingdom Metazoa; phylum Arthropoda; class Insecta; order Lepidoptera; family Pieridae; genus Phoebis; species Phoebis sennae. Next base: position 149,290 of record LQNK01001564.1, on the reverse strand, counting down.
AATGTGACGCAATTTTTTATCGATATACAAAATATATGAAAATGAATGTATTTAAAAAAATGGACACAAATATAATTGAATATTATATTAAAAACTTGTTAAACATGATAATATAAACTTATTAAGAAAATTGAAATAATCTTGAGTACCAAAAACATATACTTTTAATTATAAATCTTATACAATGTTACACGTAACTATAAATTGTCAAGCAAAGCCCAACTGCGTCTTTATAAAATTCATAATACGTACTTGGCAACCTCTGTCCTCAATCCAGTATACGTTGTATAGAGTCGTTTAACGTTACAAAGTGATCTTCAGTCGAGGGCCCGTCGCTTCGGGCAACGCTTCAACTGATCTCTTATGAAAATTTGGTCAAGTCTGTTTACCAGTTCTGTTACAATGCCAATTCAATTATAGGCATGTAACAAACAATATACATAATAATATGTTTGATATTAGAATGTTTGCTTACATAAACAGCTAATGAAACAAAGGATGCAAGTTCTTTTTAAATTTTTATCTTTCTATCCCTGTCTTTTAAATTAATTATTATTAAAAATTCAGTGAATCTTGAACACACACACACACATACACATGCTCACTCAATTAATACATGCGCAATCTATTCAGACGTTCGCAGATTCATCTAACAATAAAGGCTCATAATCCATTGGCGATTTTTTACTGCGCACGTAAATACGTTCCTCGTTTCCGAGCTTACCGGAAAATATTACCCATTTCTTTTCATTTTTTCACCGCCCGTGTATTTCATGGCTCGCTTTATGGCTACTTTTGTCATAGGTTTTAACTTTTGTTATGACTGTATTTAAGTAACGGTTAGGGTGAATCGCCTTTGAAACAGTTTAGATAAAAATACGATCATTTTGTATGATACGATGTATAAATGTTACTTTATAAGTTTATATGAACTCATACTTGTATAATTAATAGACAGTATTTTGTTCTTTGAACTTATTTTAAAAAATATACTTAACATACTGGTTTTGTAGATTTGGTGCACGCTGTCACAGATATCAAAATCGGCTTTATCTATTCATGCTTTTTAACTGACTTCCCAAAAAACAAGAGATTATCAATTCGGGGTGTTCATTTTATTTTTAGAGATCTATCTAGTTTAGTTAATGTTCCGTGAGATGACTCTTTATTTGTGATTATAATAACACATTTACGTAAATTATATTTTAAAGACAAATATTCACGCGTTTCACAATCAATGTATAAATTCCAAGTGAAAGGGGTTACTCGCATAGCACCGATAATTTAACTTGGATAATCGCGTACAAGAAATACGGGCGCTCGTAAACTTTTTTCACATATCCGATGATTTAGTTGGATCGAAGTAGAAACAATATAGAGCGTCAACACGTGTTAACAGTGCCATAACCGTGCGAGTTAACTGCCGAACTTAGGGCACTTTGTGAAATATGACGCAGTGTGGAACGACCCTTATCGCTTCACTTATTTTGTTTTATAGCATGCTAATATCAACCCTTTACGGCTAGATACTAAAACTGATGACTAGAGGTTATAATGTGGCTCTGGTAATGCGTGGGTATTTAATAATTGACTTACCAATGGAACCTTTCTTCTCTATTGATAAACACACATTGATTTCAAGTTGAATACAAGATGTCATAGAGCCTTATCCCTCTCATTTGTTTGTTTAAAATTGTATTTTTTTTTGGTGTATTTTGTAGCACAGTACAAATAACTATTTTATTTTTGATATTCTTTCCTTTTTAGTCGTTTATTACTAATATGCATTTCTTCTCATAAATATTTTGGTCTTCTAAAAAGAAAAAAGGCCCTGTATCGTTTTATAACCTTGAAAAGTTTTGTGAGTTGTACTAATGATTAAACGGTCGTTGAGGTAACGTAAGACCGCAAGCAATATTTGTATTGATTATCGCTCCCTGAACTCCCTTTTTGAACTAATCAACGCAATAAGGTTTCCCAGAGTTTTAATCATTAAAAATTGGAAAAGAATAAATGAAGAAAAGGTGGTTTTTATAATTAGTCCCCCGATGTCCGGCTTCTCACAAACTTTGTCCAAGGAATCCTGATCGGTGCCATTGTAACGCGATCGTTTACTCTCAATATATAATATTCTGTAAGTTAGTGAAATAGCTAAGGTTTCCACGGGTAAGATTATACAGATCTTGGAGCTTTGTTTGTTGTTGTTGTGTGAGGTATATGCTTCGTATCGATTATTTGGCGTAGGTAAATACGTTGATACTTAATGCTAACTACGTGATCACATCTTTTCTCGCGTGAATGAACATTTTTCACAATAAAATAACCTGCATTAAATTTACCAATTATTTCTCGTTTCTGTAGTAGTCATCATAAAGTTATCGTCAATAATAAAAAAATCTAGTTCACTTGAATATAAATTGTGTACAAGGACAAATCAAATTTTAGACCCTTAACATAAGGGGTTTCTAAAAAATACATTGATGTAATTTACAGTAATGTTAAAATACTTTTAAAATTCGCGTACATATTTAATCATTTCGCAAGTCAAATCAGTAGTGAAGTTATAAGCTTAATTTATCAACACAAATGTAACAATTTAGTAAGTTACGCAAGTAAGCACTTAGTTATACGCCCGCGGCAGCCTCGCAACTTAGCGGCCCACCCTACCGCTAAACAAATTTGACAGCTTTAAGTTAGACTAAGTTTGTGTACGTACCCACAAAATTATTACTTCTCTCACAAAATTACTTAATCAGCTGTATTTCTTTGTGATAAGAGTGAGTTTTGGTACACGCGTTCTATTTCAAGGTAATATATAATTTGGTACGATGTTAAAGTTTGGACGGTCTAGTTAGCATTGTAGTTACGTTGGATCAAGTTGTCGTGATTATTGAGGTGTTTAGCAAAGCGGTGAAAATGTTCACCTATTTTACATTTAGATTAACAGAAATCAAGTGAAAAGAAACGGAAACATATTATAAAATAACAAGTATCACACTTAATATGAGAACGGTCGTTAAGATTTATTTACAACTATCTGTGCCCTGCGGTTTCACACGCGTATACATCCCGTTCCCGTGGTATTTCCGGGATAAAAACTATCCTATATGCTTTCTGAGGCGAGAATAAGAGATAGACTTACAGACAGAGTTACTTTCGCATTATTGAGGAATGTCTGTGTAGCTTTAACCATTAAGGTTGTATACGCGATAGAAGCTTAAAAAGTGGAGTAACTTTTCCCGTTTTCTCAACAATTCCCTTCACTGCTCTGCTCTTATGGAATGAAGCGTGATGAAAAGTATACTATAACCAGCACAGGAGTATGCAAAATAATTGTACAAAGTTTCATTGAAATCCGCCGAGTAGGTTTTTTCTTTAACAGTCATACATACAGACTCACAAAAAAATTACGTACAGTATCCAGATCCCTTGTCATCAGCGTTTTATTGAATCTGTTCAAAATACAATAATAAAATCAAAAGGCTGATGTAATTGAATACGTATACTTCATTTAAACTGAGATAACCAAAAAAAAAGATATAACATTTGATTAAAACCCGGCCGTAACCATAGTAACGGATACATCAATTAATTAATCAGATCGCATCATTTCGAAAGGCATTAAAAAGCGCAAGATTAATTCGGATTTAAAATCCGCGAGTCGGAAGCTTTTAAATTCGCATATACAACATGTCACGGCAGCCGTTTTGCCTTTATCAATTACAGTGAGGACCCACGTCAAAAATATAAAGCAAAAAACTCTGGAACGATCGTTTAATATTTACTCGGGCATAAAGCATGCACTGGCTGTAACAAGAAGTTTGCTTTAGAACACACGACTCGAATGCGCCGTATTCACGTGGTTATTTTTAAAATAAGCGAATTAATTAAATGTTTACGTCATGCAATTAAGCTATTTGCGTTCATAATGAACGTGCTTGTAGAACATTATACGATAGAGCACTAATAGTGCAGGCTTTTTCATGGATAATTTGAAAGGAAAAAGCGTTGCAAATGTGTGTTACCTTGTGTCTATACATTAATGTAAATATGAGGTTTAAAAACCTGAGATTTACGTTGTCGTTATTATGTAGAGTTTGTTACATTTTACGTTGAATATTCTAAGTATTTAAAAAATGGTTATCAAGCTTGGAATAATTCTAAACTACAGCTACGCCATAATTCATATATCCACACTGATATTATAATTGCAAAAGTCACTCTATCTGTCTTACTTTCTCTTCTTCACGCTTATACCACTCGACCGATTTGTATGTAATTTTATAGAAATTATTTAATACCTGAAAAAAGGCATAGGATTTTATAAAGGAAATCTCATGGCAACGAGAGATGTACAAGGAGCACAGCTAATATTTCTAAACGAAGGATAAAACAACTTTTATTGAAAATTTTAGAGAGAAAATAAATAGCTTGAATTCTAAAGTAAAACTTAACATTCTTATATGTAAATACACGAAAATAATAATAATTCGAAAAATGTTCCGAGTATAAGTGTCCATTCCTCTTGAGTCCATGGCGATTTTCCGCTTTGACGAATTTGTCGGATAGTGCTTCAATGGGATTTTCAATTCGTAGCTCTGGACGACACTTCAGCCTATTAAGTGGAAACTTGTGTAGTCGTGCGCACATTTTATTAAACTTTCGACCATGTTCTATATTAACATCGACGAGAATTTCATATTCTCGTACGCACTTTTATATAAAAGTCCTTCTTTTAATTCAATATCGTCGAAAATAACTGGATTCCATTTTTCGTTGTAACGTTTCGAAATTGGAATTGCATTCTTTAATTTTTATTGCGTGTACTGGCCTAATGCTAAATGCTACGTTATTGCTTTTCTGAAACTTAACATTGGCTTTATATCGATAGGTGAATGATGCGATACGAATCATTATTAAACGTATCAGATATACCAAGAATCTGATAGGTCTTTGTTCTCGCCAGCAAAAACATAAATGATTTCAATAAAGTTTCCGTTCACGTTTTAATGAAAACTGGCTTTCACCAAACAAAATGCAATCCGGCCACATTTTGAAATAAAATTTTAATATATTTAATTACAAGTGGCTTAACAAATGAAAAATATTTGCTCATTTGCAGGCGAACGCGATAAATTGTAAATTACTTGGAAATGTGCGTTTTGAAGGCCCGACGAGTTTAAATTTTAAAATGGTGGAACAACAGTGGAAATGAAATTCACAGGCAAATAATGAGGGGCGAATTAAAAATGCAAAAATTGATTAATGGACCGTTGTCGAGCAAATATGTACTTAATAAGTATGAGTCATTGTGGACTGTGTTTTGTCGCAGACTTTGTTTGAGTTCAGGCATTTTCAATCCCCCATTTGGAACGAACTTATGGGCCGGACGTCACGTTCTGTTTTCCATTATTTTAAACCAATTTATTTAATTTAATTCCATTTTCTATGAAATAATGACTTAACATGGAAGAGCAATCGCAAAAGTTAGAATCGCTATTATTACTCTGAAAATGTTTAAAATAGTTTTAAATATTTTGTACAGAAGAAGTTTATCTCGTATGTACTTGAAACACTAGAAGTTTAAACTGTGTTTTGTTTCTTAAATTTATATTATATATCAATATATTAATAATATTAACTATTAACTGTGCTAAGATTAACATTTAAGTTTCCAACATATCGTATTAATAAACAAAACAGATGACGTTGGGAAATATGCAAACAAAAGGAAGTATATAAAACCGAGTTAAAATAAAAATAGAATAACCAGTCATATGTGCGCAACTATTTCCTAATTAACAGGTTATTCCATAGAAGCAATCATATCAATCACAGCGTTACTATAACGCGCCACACCGAACCATTAACAGCGCAAGCAAACCGCACGGAATCGCGTGCCAAATGCATATTAGGTGTCATAACACAACCTTCACTGTGCTGCATTTTATACGGTGCCATTTCGCCTCAGATCCCAACGATAACGCCCCATGCAACACTAAACACCGTAAACTTGTGAATTATTAATCTTTTTATCGAAACGGACGAACATGCCCGCTTCATGAAATTTTTAATAAATCGCCTTTTATTTATTAGCACTATGGTGACACGATTATACAGTATTATGTTAGAATTGCTATTGAAACGGACACGAAACAATTATGTTATGGGTAGAAATTTTATTGTAATTAGCTGAGTACTTGACTAAAAAGTAGCCGACTCACTATAAAAAAAAAGTGTACTAGTCTTACTATCTACTTGCCAATCAATGAAACGGTTTTAATGTTCGCTCCATGTCCGAATAGGGGACACGGGATATTTCACTTATATGCAATAATTGTTGTATAACTCAGTTATTATACTAAAATCAATGAAGAAACAGTATCCCTAATTGTGAACTCATTCCGTAAACAGCATTGTTTTCATAAATCATTGTAAAAAGTAAATTACCTCTCCACAACCCTTTCGGAAGGAAAGCGATGTTGGCGCAGCGAACAAATTCGCTAATTTTATCTGAATAAAGATATATTAGTGGTCTGCGCAAAGATAAAGGAATAAATGGTGGACGCGATAAATCAGTAAAGGCTGGTTTTAATTATTCGGCTCCTGGGGCTACACTGAGTTATTCTAAAAGGTGCAAAAGTGTTTTTTGCATTTTACGTACTATAAAAAGTATGCTCATTTTAAATGTAGAATGCGATCTTGGTATTTTAATTTTCTTGTTTCAATAAAAGTTTTCGTCTTTTTTGCTACAAATAATTATTTTAGAGTGAATGATTCTAATTAGGTAATCTTCCTATGGTTCCCAATTGAACATCTTATGTACTGATCTACTTTGATTTAACCGAATATTAGACATCTTTAGTAGATATTTTTTTTACATTGTACTTTAGCATCCATTGAACAGTTCGCTGAATATATTTGAATGAGATTTTCTATTAACAACGGCCAAGTGCAAAAGCTTTTTATATTTTTTCGCCATAAGTAGATAGATTGATACACACAGTTAAAATTAATGTACACTATTACGGGTTTGAATTGAAAAATGCCTTAATACTCCGTAATATGGTACCTTATATTTTTGTAAAATTTGAAAATATTTTTAATCCTTTAAAAATGCTCAGTGCGTTACTGGCCTTATGAAAGGGTTGCGTTCTGCCTGAAACCGAGTCCTAAATAAAGTCAATTATTGCTACTTAAGTGATTTCAAACTGAACATAATAATATATTTGTAACCTGTTTAATGTTTTCATTCTAATACTTGGTAATTTATATAAATTTTGCCATAAAAATTGAAATTAAATTAAACCCATTAAAAGTTTGGATGGAAAAGTATCGATGCACTTTCCTCTATAGTACAAAATAAAATTGTAGAATTGACCTTATCCGTAAAGTAACTACATTAAAATTTCTAAATGAAAATTATTGAGTTATTCGCTTTTTCAGCCTAATTTTTACCTTCATTAGTTCGTTATGCATAAAGGGACTTATCTGTATCTTATTTAACAACATTAGAGTATAATTCTTCATTCTTCGTGTAGTATTATTTCGACTGTGTGTGTGTGTGTGTAAAAGAGTTTTTGAACTTGCGAAATTCTTACATTATAATTCTAAAAAATAAGCGTATCTGTTTTGAGATTAGCCGTTTAAGGAAATTTCTTGCATAAATAAAACCAAAATTAATTTCCAAAGCGAAACGTTATTGATTAACTTTGTCCCTTTCCAGCAAAGTACCATCTTATTTCACGGAAGAAAAATGGGGATAACAGGCTTATTCATTTAAGATACGTGACGCACCCTAATTAGCATGCTAGGCTCTCAGGGCCACTGGTGCGTGCCTCCGTGGAAATCAGACGGCCTAGGATGTCTACATTTAGTTATTAGTCTGTATTTATAATGAATATTAATGGCAAGAACTAAACTTGTATCAATGTATGTGGTACAATGTGAAATGGGCGATTTTTAGCTATTCTTAATAAGAAATTTTTATTGAAGGAATAAATACATGTTTATTCGTAATTACAACAGACGTTGGTCAGTATGTAATTGGTTATTTTATGATCAAAACTATGAAAGAAACTCCTGAAATAATTAATTTATTTAAGGCAAATAGTAATAAATTAATAACACAACAATACCGTCATACTTATTCTAACAATTCTGCAATCCCTGATGAACAACCCAAAACAATAGCGGTAGTAATGCATTGTTATTATGACGTTAAAAAGCGTAATCGATACGTACCTTTTTGAAAATAATAAATCTCCTTTATCTCTTTAATATCTGATGTTATGCTTTATGTTGATTTTAAAATAAAAACAAAAATTCATCAAAAAATATACAAATAAAAAGTCATCAACCCTATCACACGGGAGACATGCAGGCACAGAAAAATGGCGTATAAAGTGAAGTGGCGGGTTAAACCACGATTCCAAACCTTTGAGCCAAGAGCCACGAGTGTTATTTTAATTATAAACATCATTTATCGTAATTAGGCCTCTCGCGGGCGCTTGTGGCGCCACCCGCCGGCAAATTGACGACCACTTTGTGAACCACAATTAAGGTGCATTTCAAGTGCATGAGAGCTTGCGCTATGAACGTCGAATAATAACTTTTAGGGCTGCTTTTGATATTGACAAAAAGTTATTTTAACGTTTGATATTTTACTTTTTTATCATTTTGTATTTTTTTCATAGCGATGAAAACAATTTAAGTAACTTTGTGTTTCCTAAGGACATATTTATTATTGATACCAGATATGTTATTATAGTTCTACTTCAAGATATGTATGCGTAAGTTATAGTAAAGATATCAATATATACATCTATCTACCTTCATAAAATTGTATTAAGAAACGTAATTTTCAAACCTAAATATCATAAAAATCCCTCGCATCAAACTGTTGATGTGTTCGAGTAACATTAAGCGCATACACAATTTCGTCTTTTAGTATATAGCAAAAGTTACAAAGGCAATTTTCGTCTATATATTGCGTAGTATTGCCAATGTTTTGTAAATTATTATCAATTAAAACATATTCCTTGTTCAGCGCGATAGACAAATGGTAATAAACAATTTCCACTAATAAATCTTCCGTTCTTCCTTTATTAGTCTACTAGAACATAATGAAGCCAATTTCCGTTGCATATAGCTTTATACGCAATCAATACAAGGATCATTAATTGTGATATCGAATCCGCAGCGGTGTTTGTTTGCTAATTAGCCGTTGCTAAATAGGCAATTTGATCGGTTATTGCATGCCCCATCGCTTCCATGCGATTTTATGATATTGAAGATATTATGTTACGGTGCACCATCGCCAGTTTAAAAACAATGTTTTTATCATCAAATTTTCGAAGTTTTTGTTGCATGAAACATTTACCCAGCAAGGTGATAATGTTATTATATGGTATGTTATTCTGAAATAAATTTATGCCTCATTTCTTTCTATTTCCCCACAAACTTCGTAGATACCATTCAAATACCGCAATAGAAGAATACAATTTTATCAATCCTACATTGAACACGAAATGTTCGCTATGAAAGTTTTCTTTAAACCGTAGTTTACGGCTACACGGCGTTTGTGCCAGCACCATTAAGATAAGCGTGAGGAAGGTGGTTCTCGACCGACCTCATATCGCCGCACATAAAATTAACGGCTTCGACATTGTGTGCCTAGCCTTAACAGATAAACGTCAGCTTTATAAAAGTATAATATATCCCGTTACTTGCAAGAGCTAAAGTGTACTTCTACTGACGTTTTAATTACAGCTCTAAATTATGAAATTTATTTTATAAAAATCATGCTTTCCTTAAAAAATGAGCATTAATTAAAGCGCTTTAATTAAGGTGTAAAAACGGCCATTATCTCGGTCTATTTGCGTACAGTCGCAGTGTTGAACATAAATCAGGCCGAGACAATGCTAATGCTGCGGAATTAAAAAATACTTTGGGAGCCCACTCTGAAATAAAAGACTTAGCGCAATCTTTGTAGACGGTTAATGAATTACTTTTGCTAATTTTTGCAACAGGGCAGAACTTGGATTTGCATTTCTTTATAATACGTCGTTTTTTCATAGACTTTTTATCAAATTATTGTATTTACGTGAATGAATTTTTTGCTCACACGTTTGAACACAAAATAATGTTCCACGTTGAGTTAGAAGTTAAGGGATAGATATTATATATAGAAGGGGATAGATTTCAAATATTGGAAACCTTATATCAGATAGGCAGCGAATTGTAAGTATGATTTTTTTATATAATTAGATATTTATTAAGATTTTTATTTAGAGATTTGATACACATTTGAAAGAAATATTTTAATACTTATAACGAATATATTTTAGTATTTTTATATTAAGAGTTTTCTATTTTTCTTCAAGGCTTGAGATATTTTTTCAAATACCTCTCTGTCGTTATAAATTGTAGGTAGACAATATTATGATGCATACCCGCGCAGTGTGCCCTCGCTGACATCTTAATTAATCACCGCAGATTAATATAAAATACGACCACTGATAGCCAGCTTACTACTTTTACTTTTAAAATTAAATGAATTATATTCCTTAGGTAATTAATTATATTGTACACGTTTGCGATTCTTCAAAAGTAATAAGCTGCATTTCTTTTGTCTACGTTACTTCTATGTTATACTTTTTTACAATGTGCGAAATGAAACTATAAGTCTATATAGTAAATTAAAGTATCTAATTATGTATATATTTCAGGTATGAAAATCTATACATATAATAAAATCGTAGACTACATTTAATATTTTCAAGAAAAAATTAGTGTTTCGTGTTTCATTTATGATTCTAAACTCAAAACAATTATTTTTAGAATTTTTGTCTGTTTGTCGGTTTGTCTGTTTGTCTGTTTGTCGGGCGTTTGTACGCAGTCAACTTCGAAACGGCTTAACTGATTTTAATACGGTTTTCGATTATGTATTACGGCTAGCCCCCCAAAGGTTTTAGTGTTTATTTCATTCAAATCGGTTAACAAATAAAAAAGATATGAGGGTTCAAAGTGATCCATCAAAACATATCATCAATGCGCGTACGAAGATATATTAAATTTAATATTTTAAGTGTTATTTAAAGCACTTTTCATTGATAAATGTAGCCTTCTCTTGATCTCGAAAGTAGATTACGATCATGGCGGCTAATCACAACAAAGACTAACCAACATGCAGAAAATATTATTTGCGTCCATAAGCAAATATGTGTTAAATCCATGGAAACATCCACTCTTTTATTCTGAGAGTACAGGACAGATTTCCAAAATGTCAATATTTTTCAAAAAAATTAAAATAGAATTATATAAAACTGAACAGTGACACTTTTGTTACATTTAATCTAGGATATACTTCGAACTTAAACCTTTTACGAGATATATTTTTACAAACGTACGTTTCTAAATCTTAAAAATTGTTATACCACCTTTACCTCGAAAATCCATAAAGTACAGAAATTTGTAGTCCACGCGGGCGAAGCCGCGGGCGGAAAGCTAGTGAATAATATAATTATAGTTTATGTAAATTTGCTATCATAGGGATAATTAAAATTAGGCTTCGCCATTTCAGGATGAATTTCAGAAGTACTCTTTTACATGTGTATCTTTAACTTCCAGCTTAATTAAAAAGTTAAGGGATATCTGGAAAACTTTTAAAAATGTTTCCAAAAATAAAGTAAATTTCTATCAGTTTTTCATGTAATAAAAGTATAAAATTTTAAAAGTAACCAGAATTTCCCTAATGATCAGCAATAATTATGGCCAGGAGGATGACGAGAGATTCATCCCTCGTGGCGTCTGGGTGCCAACTGAGACAGCAGCCGGGTAGGCGGGGCGTATTTATACGTCGCCCCGCCCACTCGAAGCCACGCCTCTGCTGGAGGAAAAACCTGACAGGTGGGAGGAGCCACCCTCTAAAGTATCGTCGCTATGGACACTTTATCAAGTAATTTGTTAACTTCAATGTCGATTAAAATTTATTCCAAACGTTAATTTCAGAAGGATGAATTATTTTAACATTTGATAAATTACACTTATTTAAAGTGTTTAAAATGAAATGCGATGAATACTTTCTTTATTATAAAAGCTCACTGTGGATAAATAAAATTACTGAATGCCTTTTTCTTTAAAGTGAAGGTGCAATTTTAATTCAACCATGGACGAGATTTCATAAAATATTACGTGTGAAAGAAATACTTTTTACAAAATGCTTTTAAATAAAAAATACGTTCAAATATATTTTAAAAAGCTTCGTAATGGACCAAAAACAAAAGGGGTTCATAGACTAACAACTTTTTTAATTTCGCTTCTACCTGGAGCCGTTTAAAGAGTTATCAAAGCAGTTTTCAACAGGAGATCCTTCAAGAATGTCTTTGAGAAAATCGTTAGCATAGACGAGCCAAGCATACTTCATACGCAGGTATTTATCTCGAATAATTAGGGGTAAATCTTTACAATTAATTAATTTCGAGATTGTCAACGAGGGTAAGGCATGCAACGGAATCCTTTGAAAATTAAGACGAAATGCTCGGTATTTATTAAGACAACGTTCAAAATCTTGGAAGTCTTTAAATTATTTTAGCTGGGAGGAGAGTGTCTCAAGTGATAAAATTTTATATAAGTTTGGTAACATTCCGAATTTTGAAATAATACAATTACATATTATTAAATAGTCCACAAACCAAATTAATGCCAATAAGATCTTTTGAAAAAAATTATAAATAAGTCTAGCTAGAGCACATTACCAAAGCAATAAAAAATAGTAATTTAATGTGAAGAAAATGTTATCATCTTTATACATAAAATAAGACAGTAACCAAGCCAATCCAAATCTTGTAAAATTAAAAATAGGTTAAAGCACCGAATTTGTATAAGATTTCAACAAAAATAAATATAAGTTATTTTATACTTTTTACAGTGAGGAAGTCGGTTCTTATTTTTGACGATAAGTTATTATTTTTCTCTTTTTAGTGACCTGTCAAGAGAAATTATCTATCCAAAATTCAGTCTCAAAGTTAGAACTTAATGGATATATACACCATAAAACCTCAAACGCAGTGCTTATTCTGTTGATTTTCGAGGAGTTCCCTGTAATATCTTCCACATGGATGATCAGACTTGCAACACCCAATTCCTATGGGACCACACTGACACTCTACTCCACAAACGCCGGAGATATGCGGTAACATACATAAAAATAATAATACGGTCGAATTAAGAACCTTCTTTAAAAGTCGGTTAAAAAATGTTTTAATGCTAATAATAAATAAAAAGAAGTTGTTAAATTTACTTCACTCAACATTGAATTTTTCAAGTAAAACTATCTATTTGACGTCTGGACGTCTTCAGATTGTTTTGAAAAATATGTAGTATATTTAACAGTAAGATCTTTCAACAATCTATTGAATTTAGGCAACAGAGCATGATAGCCTGGGTTCATTTTATAAGTCTTCTTTATCTCTTTTATTTATGCCTGCTTGAGAAAAGAAAGTCAATGGGTATTACACCCGTTTCTTTAAACCAGAGCAACATTGCGCACGCGCCTTGCATTCTAACACACGTCAAAATTTTCAGTATGATTTTGTAGCTATCAATTTTTTATCAACAAAAATCAATTTCAATCAAAAATCCATTGTAACTTCTGCAGTTGCTCTCCGATACTCTTTTTACTTTAATGAAGTTTCGACAACCAGCAATACTGTTTATATTTTTTCTTCTTTTAGAAGCATAAAAGTAGTAATTAATCGGTATTTTTTCTAAATTAACGAAATAATATTTTCACTGGTGTAATGTTGTCTTATACATAGTACATCTTCACAATAACCACGTACACCAAGCATCAAGACTGTTAATTCTCTTTACCGATGACGTTACCAAGACAACAGCTGAATGGCTGATCGCATGCACGCGACAATTACATCGACATGACAAATTACATTAAGTGCGACATGACAGTGTATAGATTGTGCACGGATTCGCATAATGACGTCACGCGCCACGCGCCGTAATTAACGACTGATTAGCGCACAATTAGCTTGCTAAGCTGATAACAGATGCACCTAACATCTTGCTTTGTAGCTGGATGCAAGTTACTCTAAAGACGTCGAGATTGACATTGGTAAAACATCACAAACAACACAAAAAAGAAAAAATTTAGAGAAAAAAAAATTAAAGGAATAAAGTTTTGTTGTTTCTTAAAATTTGCCATAAAAGGAGGACTCTGTGTCTAAATATGTTTTAAAAAATCTAATTTGATAGATATATTTTTAGGATTCTTTTGTTGATTGATATAACTTTAATAAAGAGATATGATCCTGTCGTTACAGAATAATTCACACATGGCTTTTTGTTAATGTAGCTGAAGAGGTATTTTTCACTTTAAAAGAATGTCATCAAAGAGCACGAATTAATTAACAGAATACAATAAAGAATTTTTATTGTATTCCGAGTAACTCGTGTGGCCTCGCCGCAAGGGTTACAATACGTGTGTCACTACCCAATTTCTACCCATGTTTATAGTAAGAGATGACTGAAGGTAATTGTACTGCGTAACAAGAGTGGGAGCCGAACATTGGGCCAAGCTTGCACCGATATAAGTACCACTCCCCCCTAGCAGAAGATCTGTGCCCGGATGCCTGTCCCATCCCATTTCTCTCCCATACTCCCAATTCTTCACATCGAAATTCTTCACAATGGTCATATTGTTTAAATTTTAATGCATAGAAAAGAGTTCGAAAACGCCTGTGTGCACTTATTTTGTCGCTAACGAGAGGAAAATATCGGTAATAATTATTTTTGAATCGTTAATCAATACTATCCGATATCACGCTCATGTTATTGTGAGGTACTTACATTGTTTTGACAGTCGTTAATCAAATAGCCATGTGCTGTGGTCATTGCTTAATTTTGCTTCAACAATATGATATTGGAGATCAGCATTTAATATAAATATTATTTGAACTAAACAAAACATGCTTGTGAAGTGGTGTACAAAATATGCCTTTGTTCTAAATTTTATTTAATTTTGATTTAATTTTGCTGTAATGAATGCTTTTATAAACATGATAAGCACACTTGACAAAGTACAAATTATTCTATGTCACAATTGGTATGCATTCAAAAAAAGGAACGGTATGATTTATAGGTATATGATTGGAAAAGCTATGGTAATGTCTGAATAAATTTATACAAATATTGAAACGCTTTGTAAAAAAATTGTACGACAACGATAGCAACGATGTTCTGCGTAAAAAATAGTTCTGCTGTTGTCTCCTGGAATAAGTCTAGTGTACAAATGTATCTTGACTGACTTTTGGTACAGTGCAGGAGTTCATTTCGTAGTAAGATTTGGTGAGACTATTTGCAGTCACATCTTACTATCAAGACATTATTAGGCCTTGCTATTTCTTATAAAGCATAAGAAAATCTTATATAAAGCCAACATTTTTTTACCACAATACAGATTAAAGTAAAAATAATCCGCAAACCCTAATTAAAAAGTGACAAACGCGGTGCACTATGTCTTCATACGTATACAATATACAGAGCGATTAATGCGCGATCACATCACGCTAATCGCGTCCGATTGACGGCGCTCCAAATGACGCGCTATCGGGTTACCGAACGACGCGCGCGCGCGTAATGAATTAGTGCTCATAACACTATACGATTGTCAATTCAATTCCATATATTGTAATTGATTCGGATTTTCAGCTCCTTGTATAACCGTAATAATAAAGTTTTTGAGTCTTTGTTAACGTAACCAAATTTACAAAATACTTCTGCTGGAAAGTGTATGCGTACATCTAGCACATTAAATTGTGTTAAAGCTCATCATTAAATAATAATTGTCAGATGGGAATATTGATGACATATTTTTCTATCTCGCAAAAATTTCCTTGGAAAAAAAATAATTACTTCAAAAATGTTATCACGTAGATCGTAAAGTGCAATACAATATCGGATTTACAAGACTTCCAATAATATGCCTAGTTGTCGTACCGATCGAATTCCCATTCCCTTATTCCCTTAACCCTATCAAACTATGAACTATTGAGACCATAAAAAATCGTCATAAAGCCTGTAAGCGAAGCGCAGCCTGCAAATAAACGCAGCGTTTGATCGTAAAACTGTCGGATCGAATTGTTTCAGGTGACCGGTCAACGGATCGGCTCCCTGTAAACGGCCTCGGCCATATTCCCTTCGAGATTTAATTATTTCTGTATTGTTTTATGCTGAATTCATCTCCAAGTAAAGCACGTAGCTATACCTAGAATTAATTCCATTCGTTGTTGTATTGTTGCGATTACGTAGAATTCATCAATAATTTAATGAACAGTCGTGTATATATTATTAATAAAATCAACGAATTTATAAATGAAAACGTTCACAATGGATTAAAATAAACAGCGCACAATGGCACACAAAACAATGCCGGAAAACAGTGAGTAATCTAACTAGCAGATTCATGTAGGTATATAAAACTATTCTTTGACGGTCCTAAGCACTCCTTAATCTCGAATTAGTATGAACAAGATTATCGATTAATATTGCCATAGATCATGAAAAGATATTCCAACCTTTAATGTCAATACAGAAAACAATCTATATAGACCTTAAAACTATTGCACGTAACAAAAAGGTCGCATCCATTTAGCTTAATCGGGTCGTTCAAACAACGCATCAATTGCTAGCCCAAAAATAACATAAAACAAAGGGGCTTATGACGGTATATATGAATTCAGGTGCAGGTAGGGTTCATGTGGGCATTAATAATGATAAATTTGAGTCATTAATTCGTGAGGATTAGTCGCGCAAGCGAGTGCGCGCCGCCGATAACCAAATATTAACTCAATTACTAACGAGACGCCCGCTCGCCATTCAAATGTCTGCTAATCCCTCCGTTGTGAAGCCGGCTGGCATTAGCAATGGTCACTCCTTTTAGGGATTCTGTCTTTGTTTTTGCGCTCGACTTTTGTTTTTGGGCGTGAGTAGAAATTTTCTTTGTAGTTGTTTTCTTTTTTAAAATAAAATCATAGATGAAGTAATTACTATGTCTTACATTAGCTTAATGAAGAAAGGAAATAAGTAGGCTTACCAAAGCAGTAGATAAGTGGACAAAGTATAGATTATATACAGTATGAATTTATGTAATGACTATCCTATTAATACTGTAGATAGGAAATTTTACTTAAAGAAGACGTTTCTTTATTTATTATAAAAAAAACAAAACTGCATTCAAGGACTTCTGAAAATTTGCTGATCACACCCGCTTTAAGTCGTCGTCTTATGTGTATGACACCTTAAACTTATAATAGAACTGATAAGACTTGTATTTAACTTTATAATTATTTATTATGATATATTTCCTTTCATGTAACACTCCCAACCAAAAAACATGGCTGATATTTCGACGTAATATGATATATTACGCTTCAATTAAATAAATTATAAACGCGTAATTCTGTACTAATTATTAAGTTACAAGTGGCTTATCCATTAGTAATATCGATATCACAATCAACCGCAGTACTCATAATATCCATTACTCGTAATATGTAATTGTTAATTAACTAATTCAATTAATTGCATCCAATCACAGGGACAAATGCTTTGTTAGCTGTGATAGATTAGCCTTCGAATAACAGCCTAATTCTGGATATGCATAAGCTTAGTTGTTATGTTACATAATTATATAATTCTTCAACTTCAGTATTATTGATTACCATTTTAATAGAAAGAAAATTGTTTCAATAATCGCATCTTAGCTGAGCTTTCAGCCCACGAGTTCACTCTAAGGATTTTTCGAAGAAAAAAGATGCGATATTATTGTAATATTTTCAACTATAGAGGTGTATATCTCGTCAATTATATTAGCAAACTTCAAAATCTCGATTTAATTTTTAAAGAGCTATACATCTTAATTATATATATTCACGAATTATTTTTTTTTATCCCCCGGTAACATATCAAGTCAGTAGGATTAAGCTAACCCTCTAACATTTGAACATAATATTAATCTATCGTCGTTAATTTTTTTTTAATCTGCTTTTATGTGATTTTATTTTCGCTTTGTCATTAAGTTACTCCGATTTTCACTAAAATTATAAATACAAGTTTAATTAGGTTAATTTAATTAATAGTTGTTGTATGGTATTATGGTATCTCCCTTTTGTATTATTATCATCGATTTTCAATAGCCACAAAGCAGATGATTTAAAATACTACATGAATAAACTCATCTTAACGTAAAAATATGTTTTTAAAAAATAGTAATTTCGATTTTAACATTAATTTTTAAAGAGATAAAAGATACATAACATTTTATAGAAGAAAATTTAACTTTATAAGAAGATTTTATCCGGTCATGAATCAATATACACAAGCAAAATAAACCGACCTTATTTTGGTCTTTAGACCAATTTTATTAACGGCCGTTTTCAAACTTCTATCTATCCCTTGTTTTGCTTACTAAAGTCAGGCAGATCTATTTATTTGCAATGGCTTTGTTTTAATATGCTGTCGACGGATAATCTTTCTTATGACTTTTGACAATCAAATGTCATTTAATCTGGGATTACAATCTATCCATATTTCATAATCTTTGATACATTGATACATTGTAAACGGCCGATAGGCCGATAGTATAATGGTAGACAACCATGTTTAGCCGTTAGGTATATCTCATTTAGGATATGTTTTTAAAATAACCTATAATGTGCCTATAATGTTTTTTGTAAAAAAGTTGCCAAGTATTAAGCAATTATTGCCTGCCTATTTTCCTCCAAAAGATTAATACAGATTAGATTTAATTTTCTTAAATATAAAGACTCATTGTATCATGTTATAGTTATACATTATGATAATTCATATAGGGATTCAGG
>LQNK01001564.1:39267-126409 GCA_001586405.1 Phoebis sennae | reverse complement strand
GGACAAATGCTTTGTTAGCTGTGATAGATTAGCCTTCGAATAACAGCCTAATTCTGGATATGCATAAGCTTAGTTGTTATGTTACATAATTATATAATTCTTCAACTTCAGTATTATTGAGAAATGATTACCATTTTAATAGAAAGAAAATTGTTCCAATAATCGCATCTTAGCTGAGCTTTCAGCCCACGAGTTCACTCTAAGGATTTTTCGAAGAAAAAAGATGCGATATTATTGTAATTTTTTCAACTATAGAGGTGTATATCTCGTCAATTATTTTAGCAAACTTCAAAATCTCGATTTAATTTTTAAAGAGCTATACATCTTAATTATATAATATATTCACGAATTATTTTTTTTTATCCCCCGGTAACATATCAAGTCAGTGGGATTAAGCTAACCCTCTAACATTTGAACATAATATTAATCTATCGTCGTTAATTTTTTTTTAAGTCTGCTTTTATGTGATTTTATTTTCGCTTTGTCATTAAGTTACTCTGATTTTCACTTAAATTATAATTACAAGGGTAATTAGGTTAATTTAATTAATAGTTGTTGAGTATGGTATTATGGTATCTCCCTTTTGTATTATTATCATCGATTTTCAATAGCCACAAAGCGGATGATTTAAAATACTACATAAATAAACTCATTTTGACGTAAAAATAGTAATTTCGATTTTAACATTACCTTTTAAAGAGATAAAAGATACATAACATTTTATAGAAGAAAATTTAACTTTATGATAAGATTTTATCTGGTCATAAATCAATATACACAAACAAAAATAAACCGACCTTATTTTGGTCTTTAGACCAACTTTATTAACGGCCGTTTTTAATATTCTATCTATCCCTTGTTTTGCTTACTAGAGTCAGGCAAATCTATCTATTTGCACTTACTTGGATTTCAATATGTTGTCGACGGATAATCTTTGTTACGACTTTTGACAATCAAATGTCATTTAATCTGAGATTACAATCTATCAATAATTTTAAAATTAATATCTATAATGTATCAAAGATTTATAGGAATTATTCATTATAGGAAACGGCCGATAGTCAAGGTCGTTGAAATAGATTTTGGCTTTGCTATAATATATATATTATATGTTATAATATACATGTAGGTGTGACGATAAACTTAGAATTAACCAGCCCGCTTAACCTAGGTTTACTTTACAGAAACGGTGCAGCCTATCGGAATCGCTAAAGCGTTCGTTTACCGCGCCGATGGAGTCGCCCAGCAAGAGCACGCAATTCCGCTCGCTGCAGTACGCGCTGTTCGTGACGTGCTTCGTGGAGGTGATCGGCGGCGTGTTCTTCCTCATCACCGCCTGCTACATCGTGCGGGACAAGCTGAAGGTCGACAGCGCTGTTGCTGGTAAGACACCTTTGTTTGAGCCATCTATAATAATAGATATATATGTTATCATGTTGACAACCATCTTTAGCCTTTAAGTATATGTTATTTAGGTTATGTTTTAAAAATAGCTTTCCCTAAGAACTAAGAACCAGAGATTCTAAATTATATGATAATATACTATATATAAATACATATGAGCATTGCATAACGCTTGTTACCAAGCCCCTACGGCGCACATGTATCCTTAGATAATAAGTTAATGTAAGGTATATGTTGTAACAATATTAATAAATAAATAAATATATAAAAAGTTGCCAAATATAAAGCAATTATTGCCTGCCTATTTTCCTCCAAAAGATTCATACCAATTGGATATAATTTGCTTCAATGTAAAGACTCATTGTATCATGTTATGGTTATACATTATGATAATTCATATAGGGATTCAGGTATTACCGTGACAGCTGACGAGACATCCACTGTGCGTGGCGGACGACATCTATCATCGTAATTACGGATTCGATATTAATTACCTGACTAATGGCTTTATCGATACCATAACGTTTGATTAAACACCATAAAAATTCAAGAAATCAATCACAAACTGAGTAATGTAGAGAATCATATGTAAAATAAACAATCCTACTATACTATACATATAAAGGCGAAAGTTTGTAAGTATGGATGTATGGATGTTTGTTACTCTTTCACGTAAAAACTACCGAATGGATTTGAATGAAACTTTACCACAATATAGCTTATACATTAGAATAACATATAGGCTACTTTTAATCCCGGAGTTGCCACGGGATCAGAAGTTACGCGGGTGAAACCGCGGGCCGTGGCTAGTAATAAATAAATACAAGAACTTGCAAAGAAAGAAATTTAATAAATTAACTTCACTAACATTATTTGTTTCTAAAAAACCGACTTCTTTACACTTTCTTCTCATACGAGAACAAAAAAAATATATTTTATTTTTGAGATCAATCTGAAGCCGATACCTTACCAATTTACAATTTAACAAGGTTTTGCAAAGACTGCAGATTAAATTTTCTCTCGATTTTTCTGGTTTAGTATCATCCAATCCTCAAATGGAAATAGGGCCCATAAACCCATCTCAGGAATCTCAATCTGTCAATCAAAAAACAGTTCCGCGTAAACATATGACAATAAAGGTACAGTCGAGGAGAGAACATCTTTTGAGGTCGGTTAAAAATATTTTCATACCAAGCTTCGCGTATACAATATCCAATGATTCATAAGCCTTCAACAATCGCCTAATTCCGCTTTATTCGTGAAACAAACGAACCCGACCGAAAGCAAACTTAATCCAATCCGCGAATGAAACGAACTAAGACGTTGACTCAAACAAATTATTTGACATAATGTCGTTAATTAGAAACCCTCCTTTGTAACCGAGGGTAGGGTAATTAGGTTCGGATGCTCTGAATGGGCCCTTTTTCTGCTCGTTACGGCTAAAACAAAGGAGCAAAGAAGTAAACAGACCTTATTCAAGCAAGAATTTGCATTGAGAGTCGATAATGAATGGAATTGAAAGTATCCAGTTAGTAAACTACTGAAACATTAATTGATTTGTGTGTTTTGTTTACGTTTTTTGAATCTGTAGTTTGAATTTGTTGTCATACACACATATCCCATATATTTACATTATTATTTTATTTTTGTAACAATACATAACAACAATAGGATTTATAATGGAGACAGTATTTAATAATTATACTGTGACCAATCTCAAACTCCTTTTTTGTAAATATTTTTTTTACTACAAAAAAAAATAAGAGTTAAGATATATTTATTATATTTAAACCTCAGACTAAAACTCACATAACCGCTTAAATATCACGGTTTTGTGCCATGGAGTAGTATCATTCTCTTTACTCCTAATCGATACATCTCAACATCAACAAGAAACAATAAAATTTCGTCCAAAAAGCCCAATTCTTAATTGTAAGGTACGGTGATTCATATCTTCACTAAGTTCAGTGAAGAAAAATATTGGCTCTCGGCGTCGGTTGCGAGCTCCCCTCTGGTTTAATTGGACCACCATTGTTCTGCTTGATTTGATTGTGTATCTCTCTTTAGGGTACAATCATAATAACGAGCTTTTAGCCAAGTTTCTGCGGAACTGTATTTGAAAGAACCAGGAAAATAATTATAATTTAAATTGTTTTGGAAACATACAGTTTTACACAGAATTGGCACTAATATCTATTATTTAGTAGCAGACTCATATTTTTCGTTCAGCCTGCCAGGATCGCGTGGCCTACTAAATTACGTACTTGTATATTACCAAATAGGAGATATATCTCACATATCTCATCGAGTATTTATTTTAGGAAAAAAACTGTTCAGAAACCTCACTCTTCCTACTCCTCTCCCCAAAAATATTTTTTCCAATAAAGTTGAATGTAAAATTGGTCTATAACCATATAATAAAATTTTGTCAAAATCTTCAAAGTATTTTTACGTGATTTACGAACAAACAGTCAGACAAACAGTAAAGCACTCTTAACTCAATACTCTTAAATAATGTAGAGAAATGATCAGGTTACTGCTTTAGATTTATCATAAACTAATATCCCGTAACCAAAAGGACAATTTGACTGACGCACTTTTCGTCTTTTTTTGGGTGGGGCTATGTTTTTTTATACAAATGCTAAGAATTATTTCTTTACTTAAATAATAGTTAATTAAGGAGCGTAGCAAATATAAATAAAAGTTCATGAAAATTATCTCTTATAATTGATAGATGAATGAATGTAATAATTTTATTTATGAAGTGTTTCTGAATTCAGTGGCCGCTTGAAAATATTTGCACTGTACCATTGATTTTACTTAATATGTATTCAATAAAATAACAATATTTGGGCATATAAAATAGCATGTCATATACACTCTTTCCTTAACAATTTCAACAAACAACAACTTGCACCTAATTGTGTTTGCGATTCCTTTAGAAATCTCTTTTGACTCGACTACAATAATTGCGAAAACTCGTTTTGAAACGACGTTAAATACGACCGAATTTCAGATAATTAACTCAGATTACGGTCTCAGCGTATAATTCGCTTTTGTTGCAGAAAATTTGAAGAAAGACAAGTTAACACAATATTCCTTCGAAATATACCTACGTAGGTTGGAGGACCGTTTAAATTTGTTTTTTGTATATTAATTTTACTGTCAAGTTTTAAATAAAACATTTTAAATCACATTGAAATAATGTACCTACTTAGCATTTCTACTTCAGTTTCATACAAATACAAATCGGCGTAATAGAAATTAATTTGTGATAGGTAAAGATACATCAAAGTAAAATTCCATTTGTTTTCGGTATATTAAATGTTGTGAAAACAATAGTTCAACCACCGTGAAAAAATTCAATATCGGGTAACTTAAAGCCCATGCAAATTCAGAAAAATCTATTATAATCTGCATCGCACACTGCTGGACGCTCTTTTCATTCGATGCCTTTTGTTGGCGGATTCAATTAAGTTTACATCGGCGCCGAGGTCAGTTAATAAAAACCGAAGCCTACAAAAATTGGCGCGTAAATCAAATTCAATAAAGTGCGCCACACAATAGTGTGGGACAGAGCATCGGAAAATGACGCCGTCAAACAATGACTACCTGCGCAGCGAGCCTATCAATGCGTGTAGCGAACTGCATGTTTATTTCATTTGAGAAAAATATTGTTATGAAATTAAATATTCCGATTTTCTTTTGTTTCCAGCGACTTGTATAGGTTCTTGTTTTATCAATACATATAATAACATAGTAACTGGATAGCTAACCATGGGATTTAAAAGTAATAAACAACAGTATAAGTATAGCCTCACTAATCGATTTCCCACGGTGGCCAATCTTAACAAAGACCAAAGATATTATGGTGCCCAAGTGAACGCGCTAACATGTGCTCTTCCTATTTCTTTTACCCTCATAGACGACATGGGACGGCGCGGCAGACATGACCGGAGTGAGGTCAGGCGCAGAACCGACGGCTTTTCGTGCCCTCCGAGACTCGAGGATGTACCAAAACCGCCAACTTCCTAATTTTGCTAAGCAAGATTGCTAAAATTTTATGGCTCTACATGAGATTAGAACCCCTCGATCCGTAATCAATGATGCAACCACTAGACCCACGGGGCAGCCAATATGGATGTTTAATAGCCTCCAAAACAATTGTTATTTTTTGGTTGTCTATTTGTATATGTGAGCATCAATTTTATAAGGTTATAGATCAATTTTAGATGCAACTTATTTGAAAATAATAACAATTATGCCTCGCTCTACATGCGTGAATGAGGAATGAAAAAATACATTCACCAATAGTCAATGTAAATGTCGTTGAATAGGTCTTTAAAAAAAATAAATGCTTTTATGTAACAATTTTATTTAAATGAATAGTTTACAAGATATGTACTTCTATCGTCAAGTTCTTCTTGGAAAATCATTTTAAAAATTGTACAAATTTTGTAGTCCTCACAAGTTTCCCTATTACTCGTTGTATTCAAAATGATACTTTGGTACTTTTGACGACTGAAAACGTGGAAAATCTAGCTTTTTTACTCATTAGTTTTCTATATTACTCTTATTTTCTATAGTTTCAAATCAATAATGTCTAATATATTGAACAGAATGAATTATCTAAAATAACATGATCAATATGTATAGTGCCTGTCTAGCCGTTCCTTAGGTTAGAATAAATTTATGATATTTCACTATAAATCTATTTAAGTACCTATTTCCGTGTAATCTATATACAATTGCCACTTGAAGCTGCACTGATTGGTATGAGAGTCACCCTTTCACATTAAGTATTCTCGCTACCTTTCCACGTTCCCGAATTAATCGCCCGAGAGCCTCTGTCTATTAAAGTTTCTTTGCAAGTTGTTTAAGAGGCTCAACTCCCTTAAAACTCTGCAGATAATGTTAAACATTCATTTAAGTGCGCAGGGTCCGCCCAACTTCCGAATCGTCGTATAAATCTTCTAATTCTTCAACCGTTTAATATTCATATCACCTTCGTCGCAGCTATACTGTATGATAACGAAAACTTTCAGTGAACTCGCTAAAATTCCCCTTTGAATCTTTTATTACCACCGAGTTAAACGCCTTCATGATCGTCGCTTGTAAGGTAGACAATTTTATGGTTTTTATATTACAAAGTCAACTTCACATTGCATTGTGTTACACTTACTTATATTAGGGTTTTCTAAAAAATAGTCAACTACAAGAGATGGGTAACAAATACTTATATTATAATTCTTATATAAAATAAATCTTTTTCGATTATTTGTTTACAAACATAACTATTGATGTTAATAACAATATATATCTGAATTATAATTTCATGATTGTATTCTAAGATAAAAAAAATAATTATACTCAAAATGTTTAATGCATTTACCCGAATCCAAAACAGAAAAGTCGCGGAGCCGGCATGTAGAATTGCGCCCGCCCAAGTCATGTTCGCAGTCTTTTAAAATAAACGGCTCTTTTTACATTCTTAGCATATTTTTCAAACGGCGACGGCACTCGGAGCGTATTAATACGCGTCCTTAAGCACCCCTACATGAATAATTAGATGTTACAAGGATTCTTCCTCCACCTTATCTGTAAAACACGCGTTTAAATTTGCAAACTCATTCTTTCTGCGTTATAGAGGATAATACGTCTTAGCTCGGTTACGATTCTGATTAATGTCTTGGCTGGAGTCACGGCAACTTTGTTAGAGATAACGTTGAATAAAGAGAGGTGATTCGGCTAATTTGATTTTTATGACTCTCGGTGTAGAACGTTTGAAAATATCGGTTGTCACAATATACTCATAGTGGAAACCGATAGGCTTGTTTACTTATTTCCTATAATAAATGAATATTTAAAATCGTAAGATTATCATAAAAGTTCAAATTTAATAAATAGATATATTATTATTAAACTTGGAACGTGAAAAACGCTATTAGCCATAATATGACGTCAAAATAATTGTAAATTTACTGGCAGCCAATCGGGAATGGTATAAGCAGGTGGATTTTCAAAATGGGTTTTCAGAGCCAAATTTAAACTATGAGTACTGTCACAAAATGCCTGAAAAAATGAAATTTAAAACTTATCAATTTCTGAACGAGTGAAAACACTAGCCCGCCATGTTGCTATACACTTAAATGTAAACAAACATTTGACAAGCAAAGTCAAATATACAGGCTGAATTTTTGAAATGGATTTCAGGATCAAATCCTAAACTATCTACTACATAACTGAATGCATCATATAATTAACATACATACAATCATTGTATACATACAATCTATGCAAGATATCGAATGATAAAAATACATTTTTTTTATTTGAATTTCTAAAATTATCTTACGAGTTTAGGTATTAAAATCGATGAAATATGGTATTAAAAGCTATTAGCTTTAAGAAATATTCTTTTTCTAAGGGAATTATTATGAGCTTATTTATGACAATATATTCATAATATTGTACCGTGTACATTTTTTAAAAACTATTTAGTAGAACGCACAACTTAACCTTTTCACGTATTTATGAGAAAATTTTATATTCTTCTTTCAAAATATAATTTGACAGAAATCTTATGCCAAAAAGACATGGTGAAATTTCTGAAAAAATTCTGATCTGAATTTTGGAAGTATGCATAAGAGTTTGATATTGTTATTAGCTGGTAAGATATCCTTATTCGACGTATATTTAATTTTTTATGATTTTATTTGAAAAAATATACACCTTAATTTCAGTATTATTCATTCAATGTGTGGTTTCGGAAGGCGAAAATGAAATCAAACGAGGAGTATTTCCTTATATGGTAGGTAAAAACAAGAAGTAATTTATATTTAACTAGTGTTCCTTGTTTCGAAATGTATCATTATTTGTAATAAATTTTCAGGCTTTTATTTTCTACCCAGACGATTCCGTAGTAGACAAAAATGGAGCCAGAATCACCCGAGCTGGTATCTTGGTCAAATTAGATTGGTTAATAACATCATCCTTGGAAACTGATGTTCCTTTAGCATTTCCTAAAAAAACTCTTGTCGCTAGACTTGGAAGCGTTGTCATTGACAAAACTTTTGCTATCAATGAAGACGAGGATGAACAGGAACGCGAAGTAAATAACAACACACAAATAGGTGTTTAATTTAATATTAAACCAATTAATTTTAATATTAAACCAATTTACTCTTTCAGATAATTCAAATTATACGTCCCAACAATTTTAGTGCTATAGAATGGTGGTATAGCGATATATCGCTATTAAAGACTTTAGTTCCATTCAACGTTTCTTCTTCCGTTGCAATTACACCGATTTCACCCAAGCCTGAGTTTTCTGAAAAGGACTGCATCATACTGGTTTATGCGGTAAATTAATTTGCTTCTATTGATCTTAGGTATAAGTCATTGTATTGACTATTATACTTAATTTTTTAGAAGAAGAATACAAACATAACGGAGGATAGATTCCTTATGCAAATTCCTGTTGAAATCGTCCCTCCTTCCACTGATCAGTGTGGCAGCCACTTCCGACAACACACAATGATTTGTGCAATGGATATTGATGACAAGAAAAATATATCCTATTCTTCCAATTTCTGTCATGTAAGTAAATATTTTATTGGAATAAAACAACCACAAATAATAAAAAGTCACTACTCATTAAATTTTTATGCTTTCTAACCACATCATTTTAGGGCAATAGCGGAGGTCCGCTTGTATGTGACAATGACGTCTACGGATTGCAAACATACAGCGAAGGATGTCAAGAACCACATCTCTATCAACTATTTTCTGGTTGGGCTGATTTTATATCATGTGGCATACAAGACATTTGCGAAGAAAAACAGTGTGCGAAAGTTTGCACCCTTATAAACAAGGATACTGAAAAATATTTGCAAAAGAATTATCTTTCAACAATTTCTGCAAACGAACAGAAAGAAGAAACTACTAGATTGTCAGTGATGAGCTCATATGAAGCCGAAGATAATATTATTCCATCCGAAGAGAGTAGCCCCGAAAGACCAACTGCAACCACTATTAAGGATGATGAAATAACTACTTCAACACACTCCACTATGCAGTCTTCACCAGTTGACGATGCTCCAAATAACTCTTCTACATCTGAGTCTGATAAAACTAATGATGACTCTGAAAACGCGCGAAGATCCAATGTAGAAGCCCAACAGCAACCTGTAAAGAAAACTAAAAGTTCAGCCTCAACCATCATGCCATTTGCAATTACCCATACACTTGCTTTTATTTGGACGATAATGGATTTTATTTAAGTTTTTAATTTCTATGAAATATAATTTGATTTTTCAAATACTGAAAGATTTTGTTTGTATCACTACATGCATATGAAAATAAAAAAATATTTATAGAATTTCTTTTTCATTATGGATGTATAATTTTTTTTTTACAGGAAAGTGCAATATGTAAGAGTATTTTCTCAATACGGTCTGGAAACTTGATAATGCTATTAGAGCAAACTGCGGAGGCGTTAAGCCTGCAACCTTACTTAATTCTACTTATTCGCGAAACTTTGACTACACTCAGGAACATCTTGCTCTCCAAATATTACCGCTTACAAATTTTCCTTTATGATATAAGTATAAGAAATGTTTAAAATTGATAAATACTTAAGTATTCAAAAGGAAACTTTAGCATTGTATGATTTTTCTCTTACATTAAATTCTTTCTCAAAAAGAATACTCTTTTTAAGGAAGAATATATATTCTTATCGAAAACTTAAAACGCTCTGTCGAAATGTATCTTAATACGATTGGATGCGTTTAAATTCCGAAAGAAGCTCGCATTGGGAACTGTTATGCATATTTTAAAGCCAAATTTAGTTACGACAAACTCACCGTACCGAATGAAAATTCAACTTGAATTTCTTTGCGAACTTTCAAATGTTTTATATTGCAATAAAATAAATTTCATTGATAATAATACTTGACTCATCAAATTATTGAAGTGCATACCATAACATATAGGTAATATATAATATATTATTATTTTTGGACAATTTTGGTAATTGCGCGTCTTTCTATTAGAATTCTGTCTCAATAGTTTTCATCTATATTTAAAGATTGGTTTGTTACAACACTTATAAATCGAGATCTTCTGGACCAACTCGGCATAAGATTCGTAGGGAGCTTAGGACCAGGGAGAAAGACATAGGATATTTTTAATAATCCTAGGCAAAATATATTTATTTACCTTACCTACCTATAATAATATATCTGTTTTCACAAAAATATTCATTTTATTACTCCTGTGTTCAAGTTTAAGCAATGTTCTTAATCATATACTTTGTCTGTATAATTCTAAACAAAAACTGAACAAAATTTAAGCAATCTACTTAAAGTAATGAGTTAACAAACAAAAGAAATTAATTCAACAATCTCATAAAAAGGAATAAGCAGTTCATAAAACTTTTAATAATTAAAACTCGAATAAAAATAAGAGATGCCGACCAGATAATACCATTTCTGTAAGCCTTTTGTGTTGCTACTGTTTCGCTGTATACGCAGGGAACGAAATGTGATTTCGTTCTTTGTCAGGGGTCTTTTTTAATTGGTTGCGACACGGAACCATTCCCAAGGATAAATCCCTTACTGGAGGGTGAATAACTGAAAACTGTCGTTAACTCATCTTGTCTGGACATTAACTGTAAATGCTAAACAAGATATTAAAATAATGAGAATGGGCCTTTTGAGGATTCTTCAGTTCTATGACCATAGGTCGTCTTTAATCGAAATGTTGGGCTAGGTGAAATTATAATTTTTGTTTATAACTAAATAATTAAGCAATGTTCATCACAATTGGGCTACGATCAGCAAGGCTCTATCCTAGCTTAACATTTAGGAGCCGCAGCATATTTATGAATGCTTTATATACAATGTCTCATGCATTTAACGCTTGGAATGAATCTACTTATTGTTTTTAGTTTTTATTATTTCAATTCATTTCCATAAATAAATGGATAGTTTTTACACTAGTACAAAAATGTGATTAGGGTAGGTAAATTAAAAATAACTATACAGTTCTTTAGGTAAGTGGACAACTGTAGGAAATATCGGTTGTATAGAGCGATCGCTGGAAAATCTAGATCAGCGAGTTAGTAAAACAAAACAATAAATTCGATCAAAGAATAACGGAATCGTCAAATCTGTTGCGTCTATAGGCAATTTTCAATCTCTTTCCCATTTATGACAGTAATAAAGCGACCGGGAAAAGTCAACAATCAATTTTGTATTTCAATTTATTCCCAACCATCTAAGTTGGTGCGGTGATAAGAAAAAGAAAAACGCGCTCATTGAAAACGGAAATTATTGCAAGAAGCCATCAGTGGTGTGCGCTCGGCTTCCTACGTTGTTTACTTTTTTATTTACATTTTTTGTGTGGGAAGGTTTCAAATTTTTAATTGAGCCGTGTCGGCCCATACCATTTTCATGCACCTCATTGTACAGTTTACGGTCGAAGAAGCAACTGTTCGAGAAATTAGTCAAGCGTCTCGATTTTGTGGTACTCAATCAACTCGACTCTGATGACACTATTTATTGATCGAAATCCACTTTCAACTTTGAAAATGCATATATAGTATTATTTGTCAGCCATTCTTATACTGGAGTTAGTTGTCGATTTCAATAAGAGCATTTTTCAAATTCATTCGATAATGTCCAAAATGAGTGCGCTAATTATGAATGCCCTAAAAAGCAATATTCTAAATTATTGTTTTGTGTAAGTGTGCTATTTCTAGCAAGTATGGTTTTGTTTACCGTCGAAATTAAAGATGGTATCGACAACAATTCTATCACGTTTGGCCGACAAAAAGGGCGGCAGGGTGCCAGGAAATTGGGGTGATTTTTCTCTTCTTTTCACCCCGGTTATGGTACCACTAGTGAATATTCAAACGTACACAAAATGTACGCCATACCGTTATCAAATGCGAAAATTACTCTTTAACTTTTTTGTCTTCAATTTTTGTCGCGTCAAGATCGTTTGTAAAGACGTTAATTTATATTAATAAATTAACGTCTTTACAGAAACAATGGAAAATATATAATGTACTATTTAGGTACAAATCAAAATATGGTCAGAATTTCACCGTGAGATATAAGAGTAACTATCAATATCATTAAAGTAAAAATATACTATAGTATCACTGTGATCTTTGTAACTTGAATCGTTTCTTTTTAAGTGGGAATAAGTTGTTGAAAAACCTAATTTCCATTGATGTCATGAATTATAAAATATTAAAAAATAAATGTGCGATAAACATTGATTGCTATTCAAAACTTTGTTTGTTTATAATCAATAGACTCAAAAATTACTGGAGCGATTTTAAAAATTATTTCACCATTCGAAAGTTACATTATCCACGAGTAACATAGGCTATATTTTACAGGATATATTATATAACATTATGTTAAGAGAGCGAAGCCGCGCGGATCAGCTAGTGTATTATAAAATGATCATGATAATATTTCATGTTTAATCAGACTTTCATGCTTCCTGAATTACTCCAAATGTTTTTGTTGTTGTTTATGTTGTTTTCAAATATGTAGTCATACATGGAAACAAAAATAAAAGAACCAATAAAACAAGTATGCTTTGAACAAAATTTTTAATCATCTACATCTTTGGTCATATCATTGGTTAGGAGCCAGACATGTTCATATACACATTATGTATTCACACAAGATAGTAACATCTCTTATTTAATTAGGAATGCATTATATTCACCTAATTAAATGCGGAAAATATCGCTAAGTAACTAATTTGAACTATTTCGAATAATCATGAATTTCAAATTTTATCAACATGTACCATTTAACTATGTTTAATATTACATAATATACACCAATTCATTGTTATAAATTACAATAATCTACTTATCATAGGAATATTATTTACATAAATAATACAAACATTATAACAATGTTCAGTAAACTTAACAGTTATTAAACAATTATAGTTAAAAATAACAAAGTGGCTAGCGGGGAGTGATAAAATAAATTTTACAGATATGGCCAGGCCACAAACAAAAGTTTTAAAAACAATAGAAGATAATGATAATTTAGTCGCTTTGGGGAAAATCTGTCAACGTTTTGTCTGAAACTAATGCTACGAACCTTTTAATTTAATGTATACCGATTATGAGACAAAATAATTAAAAGATTCGTCCATAAGAATGAAACCAGGTGTTACAAACACACACTATGGAATAAAACGCATTACAAAAGCTATGGGTTTCTAAGGGACTTCAATCCTGTATAGAAATTATTTACTTAGAGTTACATATTATTAAATCCTTTAAGACATCAATATTGTTCCAAAATATGGGATTACATTCAATTGAAAGAGAATATAAAAAAGATTAAGTTATGTTGTTAAACTATACTTTGTTTGATGTTTGATTTTTTTTAAGACCACGTTGCGGATGTTATGTGAAGTTAACCAACTTTAGGAAACCCGAGCTAACGATCTAAACAGCCTTATTAAGTACTAGTAATTGTAAAGATTATTATTGATAGAAAATATACATATTATTTAATAAGTAACATAGTCTTTCACCCGCTGTTCATCGACACTTTACACGTACATAACATTCATTTTATTATTCTAATACAATTGCCTTATGAGATCACCTTATAAACAGACTAAATACATTTCAATAGAACCAATAATCTATCTAATATAATATATTGGCGAAAAAAATGAATATAAGTTTTGGCATTTTGCTCTTTGTTCTATAACACGAAAGTTTCGAGAAGTGCGTAAGACGCGAGTATCACTATACAGAGGCTACGGCACTAAAGTTTGTTCGTCATGCATTGCTGCTTTTGGGCTGTGACGTCGCGTTAGTTTTGATACTTGGGGTAGGCGTGTAGGCCTCACACGCGATAGTCTCAGCTGGACGCGGACAGGCCGAGGGGCTTGAGGTGCGGGGGCGCGGCGAAGGGCGCCGGCGAGGAGCCGGACATGTTGTTGTTGAGATCTCCGGAGCGGCTGGATCCGTTCATCAGTCCACCCATGGCGCTACTTGTCTGTTAGAACAATAAACAAATATTTTAATCATTGTTCAAACTGACAATTCGGCATTATTTTCGGCTATTTATTTCATAGGTTTTGAATTTTATACTTAAAAATTTGGATTTTAATATTTATAATGTCGGTACTTATTTTAGATATAATAAAAAAATAATATCACTAATTCCTTAAACTTCTGCAAACATACGGATAAATAAATAAAACTTCATCCAGTCCCAAACAAGGTAAAGCTTGTAAAATAAAAACTTGTCAGCTGGTATATACTTTAAAAAATGAACACAATCATGTAATAACCCTGCTACATCCACCACCCTAAAATCAAATTATTGAAGATCATTAATTGTTTGATAAATATTTGACTGAACATACGCTTAATCATCAAATTATAACAAAAGCTTACCGGTGGTGGAGGCAGGTGCGTGGTCTGCCGCTTGAGGTGCGCCAGCGGCGGCGGGTTGTACGCCATGTTGGCGAACACCAGCCGCTCCTCGTAGTCGTACTCGCAAAGGATTTTGTTCTCGCAAAGGTAGAATCTGTCGCCCACGCAAAACCTACAACAAACATACATAAATAAATAAATATTCCTGGACATTTAACACAACGCCATCTAGTCCCAAACTAAGCAAAGCTTGTACTATGGATACTAGATAACTGATAGACATACTTCAACATACTTTTTTTTTGTAAATACATACATACTATAGATATATTAACACCCAGACAGTAGAGAATTACAATGTTCATCACATTATAATTTTTTGCTCGTGAGGATCGAACCCACACCCTCCGGCGCAATAGATCATTGCTAAACCACTGCGCCAATCGGGTCGTCTAACGTCTAACATGTTAAGAAAACTTGTTTCTTCAAACTATCCCGTAATGAAGTTACCAATTACAATTTTATATAACTCGTTTCCTCAAACTTTACAGTAATGAAGTTACCAATACCAACTTATTATTTGATAAAATAAATAAAATAAAATAAAGTTTATTTTCAAAAATACAGGTTATCTTACACAATAGTTCCCTGATGATGAATTATCCTAACTAGTTGCGATTAATAAATCTCGGAAATCATGTTAACAAAGTCTTTCCTTAAATATTTTCAATATGTATTTCCAAGAATGCATCATGCAATCATTCATCAGTGTAAAAAGTAACGATGTCATATTATGTTACAAAGTATACTTTGTATGAATATTTTACATAAAAAGTAATATTTCTCGACGAATCCCGGGAATACTTTGATTTTTTTGCGCTGTGTAATCTAATACAGATTTGGAATAAAATTTAAAGTAATGTTTCAATTCCATGAATCTATCTGATTCAATAAAAATCACCAAAGCCATTTTCTAGAAATCCGTGTTCTGCTATTGATTTAACGTGTAACAGGATCGAGTGATGCTTTCACGACTAATTGTTAAAGACTATTTCAGTACATAATATATAAAACTAAACGTAAACATTTTTATTTAACTTACACAAGAAGCCCCAGAAATGTTTCATTACACTATTATTAAACGCACTTATAAATAATATTGATCTTTATGGTTTCTCATAACGCAAGAAGCCTGTGTTGGTGCAAACATAAGACATTATTTTTTAAAGGGCAGGTAGATCGCATCAACGTTTAGGGTAGTAAGAACCATTAAGATGTTATCGCGAGTTTATCATTGTTTTACGGGGTGCCAGAAAACAACCGAAAATGTCTTGAAAATAAAATTTAGCGTTTCGTAGGAAAGGTCAGCGTGAAGGAGGTGCGATAACGTCACGCGAACGCATCCCTTAACGTGGCAAACAAAGGCATCCTTCGACTCGGCAGTCGCCAGTGGCCGCCCGGAACCGCCGGTGATAACACCGAACCTTATCTCCCTTCCCCGCCCGTCCCCCGCGTCTTTCCGCACCCCGCATCGCCGACCACCCTGCCAACTCTTTTGTTTCACTTGTCACAAAAATTAAGCGCAATAGCTCGGCTACAAATGTCTCTTTTTTAAGGGGCCAATTTCCACCGCAACTCAGTCGATTTCGCCGCTCTTAATTAACTTTATTTCCTGTTCTCTCCGTTCCCGACTTTTGTTTTTGGGGGTTGTCCTTTTTATTTTGCTATTTTTTGTCTGCAGTCGCGTAATGGAAAAGATGTAGAACGAAACGAAATTTTAATGACTGGGTGCAAGTTAGGCTTTGTGTCCCGCGCCATTGTGTCGCGGCAGCTTTGGCATTCCGTGATTTATCTAATTGGACATATCTTACCTAATATTTTGAATAAAATATGTAAAGAGTGTAATGTAAAGAGCCTATACCGTATCGTATACCGCAGCACACATAAAATGCTTCGGTAATACGAGTCTTAAAATAGATGGCCGGCCTTAATTTACTGATAAGAAAAATATAGTAGAGCATTGCTAGAAAACACCCTTAGACAATGTTTGCTAATTTCCTTCAACCAAAGCCAATAAGAAAAAACCTAACTTCAAAAAAGGAAAAAGTGTTCTAAATATCCACCACTTAATATTATTAGCCAGACTTGCGATATTGATAAACGTCAGAGCAGAAGGATGCTCGCAGTAGCCGGTGTAGCCGGTGTAGCCGCCGCGGGCGCGTCAGATTGCTGCTAAATTATTTACCGTTTAGCGATATTCCGTGATACCTGCCGGCCTCGCAATCGGACAGCCCGCAAATTGGATTCAGATTTCTGTCGGCCATGGAAATAGATTTGTATGTGATATTTAATACCCGGTGCTCCATATTGTTAGGT
Organism: Phoebis sennae; assembly: GCA_001586405.1. Classification (NCBI taxonomy): domain Eukaryota; kingdom Metazoa; phylum Arthropoda; class Insecta; order Lepidoptera; family Pieridae; genus Phoebis; species Phoebis sennae. The sequence goes on along the minus strand of LQNK01001564.1, from coordinate 109,194 downwards.
AAACACGTGCAGATATTGGAATGTACGCGTCTAAAATTTTTCAATAGTTAGGATTGAAAGGTTTTTAATTAACAGGGAATTACGGTATCCTTTTCGTTGTTCGACAAGAAATATTTTACTTTTAATGCGTTTCACATTTTTTTGTATTTTTCCTACTAAATAAATCCTACTGAAGTATACCTTATTATGATAAGTATTTAGAAATGTTCTTAAGCCAGTCTCAGTTTGTCGTCAAAAGTAACTAACTCTACATCAATCTTGTATCAAAATCGCTTGTTATTTGGAGCAGGTCTCCCCTTACATATGCGCAATATTGTTTCGTACTGAACCCATTAAAATGCATACACAATTTGGGAAAGATGTCACTCGAGATCTACAAACACGAGAAAGGTCCACGAGTGACGTATAAACCATTCAGAGAAGCTCCAATCTTCGCGACCTTTCTATTATTTAAGCGAACAGACCGGCGAAGATTGCTCTTCTTCTTAAACCTTATTCAAAATTCAATCTTACACGTATTACAAAGTAAAAGACGATATATAGAGACTGGCATTCTTTCAGAATTGAGGTTTGTAAACTTATATTTGAACCGACTTCTTTTTCCATTGTTGAGTGAGCACTGCAAAACTCATACTGATTAATCAAACATTCATCAAATATTCAATTTGTAAATTATATATTTTAAAGTCCAGATTGAAATTTTAAAATATTTAAAGTTACGATTTCCTTTGCGAGCATAATAATCAAAATACTATAATATTAATTTCAGATATCCAGACAAAAATATGATATGCGTATATTGAGATTCACTGCCATGAACTGTAACAGGTACTACTGACATTAACTATCATGTGATCAGTCCCCATTGCAAATCAATCTAGCGCTCCGTTTATTAAATATGAGCTCGAAACAAACATTAGTATACCTGCAAGGGAATATTAAGCCGTCGTTTATTGCATCACACTAGACTCGTATCGATAACTTCATCAATAAGTTCTCTTTGAGCTAGACAGATCATCGCTCACCGTTTGATAACCGAGTTGAGAGCGCCGGGGAAATCAAAGAGTTTATCTTTGTTTACCAATATGGACTATAGTTTCTGTTGAAGCTACGTTGCATTTAAATAACGCCTAGTATCAAACAAAAACAGTTTACTATTTGTTACGCATAATTTATAACATAAAGTTTATTAATCTGCTAATAGACAAGTAGAATGCAACGGTTTTTAAGAGTAAAGAAAAAACATAAGTAAGTTGTTGTTTACATATACAACTTATGAAATTTAATAAACTCGGAACATTAAAGTGTTTCCTCAACCAAAATGATTTACGCCCTGCACATATACAATCGCAAGTCTTTAAAAAGCGTTTCTTTATTCCGTGTAGCTTTCTTATGTAGCGGAAAATTTAATCGCGCTCTTTGTTTGGTGTCCGTGAGTTGAATAAACCATACAAAGTTCCCGCTCAACAATATACCTGTCCCTTTCGTTCATCACATTATTCTGAATATTTTATCTCGCTTATAAAAGAAGTCTCATAGTGGACTTGTGTTCAATATAGCAGCGTCCCCGTTCAATTTTCAGGAGCGCAATCGCTTTTGACAGGTGAGAAAATTAAGTGAGTGTGCTTCGTAAGGCTTCTGTTAGGACAATAGGCTTAGATACTCCGATAGTTTTTAATAACACAGCCCGTGGAGATTGCGAAGATATTGTCTCAGGAAAATTAAAAAGCTTTTTTTTCTTTAACTAGGTACGTGTAATTTGAAAGAGCACTTAAAACATTTTGTTTTATAAGTTTTTGTTTTCGCCTTTATTTTTTAAGGGTAATAATAAAAAAGATTCAATATTTACCTGTGATTGCATTGCTGACAAGCGAAACATTCGAGATGATAGACATTGCTGCGCGCACGCATCACCATTTCAAACGCCGGGATGACTTTGTTGCAGGCGGCACAGTAGCCCGTGTTGCCGAATAGCCTGGTGACAAAATTCATGATATTATTTATTTATCAACAACATATGGATCTACATTTCATATTTATTAAAGATGTATTTTAAAAATCATAAACGTTTTACATGACAATAGCATAGTTCGTTACCTCTGGCAATGTTCATAATCTGCTTAATATTAATAAAAAAAGTTTTATTTTCGGCTCAACTCTTCTTTACTCAGTTAATAATAATAAAATTGAAGAAACGTTTTGTGAGAGTAATTTTTATTTATTTATTTATTTTATTTATTCAGATAACGAAGATCCAATGCATAATATAGAGAATATTTCTTACATATTTTGGCAAATTTAAAACCGACAGAGAACAATGCAAGCGGGTTTGGTGACAACATTCCAAAATGAAATCGCTTTGAAATAGTCAACTCCAAATTCCAACTATGATTACAGCTTTGTGCGTTTTGTTTGCCAAATATAGCAAATCTATATCAAATAATTTGAGCAATAATATAAATTTTGATTCGGTGACCGACATAATATTTAAGAGTAATTATTATTAAATTATGTATATTAATATTTGAAAAATCTGCTTGGCTAACAACAGAAAAATAGCCTGTGTAAACAAAGTCAATATTTTATAACGACTTCGAATAGATTTCAAAAATAAAATAAGAGTTATTCTTAGTACGAAAAAGTCGGTTCTATTTTTTGCAAAATCCGTCCATAAACAAAAAAATCTGTGCGAACATACATAAAACATATTAAATTACGAACCGTCATCTTTTGGAAGTCAATTAAAAAGTGATTAATGCAAAAAAGGGAGAAACAGAAGAAAGTAGAACAACAGGGTTAGCAGGGTGTTCAAAATATTTTTTAATATTACCTTAAATAATCCCGTTTGCACAGAATGAGATTGGCTCGTGTGTACAGCGTGTGGCCCACTTCACCCAGCCGGCAGTCGCAGCAGCCGCACTTGAGGCAGTCCTCGTGCCAGAGCTGATCCAAGGCCTTGAGGAGATACCGCTCCGTGATCACCTTGCTGCAGCCCGCACAGATCTGATAAAATAGTGGTTTGAATTCATTGTTCTCTTTGAGTGATGAGGGATAAGAAATGGCTAGTTTTTGGCGTTGCTCGCAAAATTGTATGCTATTTACTATATATTTATCGTTATTATAACCAAATTACACAAAATATTTACATTTGTGTTACTCTGGTGGACATCAACGTATAGATTCATTCATTTTACATACTAACCCTTCGTATGAGAGCTAGTCACAATTCAGTCTCAGAGTTAGAATTTAACAGGTATACGAGTATACATCATTATAACTTAACCTTAGAGCTTATTCTTTTTATTTTCGAGAAGTTCCCAGAAATATCTTCCACGTGGATGATCAGACTTTGACCATATTTTTATTTTATGACACCACACAGGCACTCTACTCTTAGAGATATGCAGTAACATTAAATAGGTCAAATTGAGACCCTCCTTTTTTAAGTCTATTAAAAAATCACCTGCGGTTGTGGTGGTTGGGCTGCTGTGGCGCCGCCAGACTGCGCGGCGGGTAGCGGCGACGCGCGCGCTTCCTTCGTCACGTCCATTGCGTAGATCTGGTTGCCCAGCGATGGACTGCCGCCGCTCGACTGCTGCGGCGTCCTCCTTTCGGACTGTTGACAATACGATAAATGAATTAAATCGATTGTAAGTAGAATTAAGAAACGAAATATTTCTAACATCAATTATAAACGTAGCCATTAATTTCAGACATCATGATCAAGAATTTAAAGGCCAAAATATATAGATTGTAATTTATGCTTCAAAAATCATACTATTTAAAGTCGTGTTTTAATAAACACCATTTTAACAAATATAGAAACAGAATAAATAATTTAAAATTAACGCAACCAGTCAAGCGATTAATTATAGTGCGAAACAAAAATCAACATTTTCGAGGTAAATTATATACCTAGAGTAAAGATATCGAATAAATGGCAAAAACTATAATTTAGAGCGGGCCAATGAAAAAACAGCCCCGTAGCAATAAAGTCAAGCACGGTTGCCGTCACGGTTAATTAACACTTTAAATACGAACATTTTTCAATTAAATTTCGGCGAACGACTGTAGCGCAGGTGCAGTATTTATTTAATTATTACAACCCTTGCTATTTTGATTTCATACATTTACGTTTAAAATTGCTTATTATGAGTAATTTTACACCATCAGTCAACATCATCAGTTTTGAATGAGGCTTTCAATTTCGTCGATGTAAATAATATTGAATGAAAATAATATTTCATAAATATATCTCACATGTATTGGTATATTAATCCAAAGGATGATCAATAATGATACTTTCAAAAAATATGTGTCACATTGCGTAACTCTTACTAATAGATCACAGTAATTTTGTCACATTAAACTGAGTCATCACCTCAATATGCACTAATATAATCCGTTATGAAACTTTCATATTAAACTAAAGCGTTTAAAACAATAGGTTAGTTACGTAACCGTCTCATTTCTAGTTTAAGAACCCGCCAACACAATATGAAGCATTGCGTCCATGACGAATGTAGGCTTACCATTTTTGTATGTTTTTGAGAACGACGGCCGTAAATAATGGCTCGGATATTGGACGGAACCATGCCCGTTTACTTGAATCGTGTCAATTGTGTGATTGTTTCTATGTACTGTTAATCGAATGTATTGTGCATTGTTCAGAACGTTTCATTGAAGAACGACGTAAATTGTATTATTATACAATAGAGAAAGATGTGCAGAATAGTTAGTTCGTTTCACATTTTTATAATAAAATCCTAATATTGATATGTATGTACTTGATTAATATACAAATTATTAACAGGAGATCTATAAAGAACAACTTATTCTACCATGTAATATACAAGTTAACCATTTAATGTAGCTATACTAAAAAGTATATAGATAAAGGAACATTCGTGAATAATTTCAACTAGCACGGTGACAGCAACATGGCATGGCACTTCGAAAACAACCCGTAGCTAACGCGGCCAGCCAGATAAGGCACAAAAAAGCTCACGCCGTCTATTACCATTGCCTTTCGAATGTCAATACGCACGAATTAGTATTTAACTCGCAGTGGAAGAGAATAAAACTACGGCTTCGATTTCACATCACTGTCATTCGGTGAATTCTGTTGGCTGAAATGTAGAACTATTTGGCCGGTGCATCGAGTTGTGGGCTAAATTGAAGGATGCGCGGGCCACCGGGGAGTCGAAGCTCGTCCGCACTAGTATTAATGATTAACTCAGACGCGGTCCGAGACCAATTACGCGCCACCGCCACACTCCAAATTAGAAACTATTTTCGCCCATTACTGGCCAACTTCATAATCAATTATACGTTAAAATTTCACAACGCCGTTTTGGGAGCTCTCTGTTTGGATAATCGGAGTTTGTGGTCCCTCGGCGAGCTATTACGCGGCTGTACGGGTCATAAAGGTTTTTGTTTCGCTCTCGGAAAATTTTAATGCACGTTTCGAATGCAGTTAACTGCATTAAGGTAAAATGTTACGGTCTGATAAATAATACTTTGGAATGACAATTGGGAGGTATAAATATTCGTGACAACACGGAACGTAAATAGTAACCGGCTGAAGATAGTGTATTTGTTAGAGGAGTCTAATAGCATTGAGTGCACTCCGCTAATCATAATTCATCAGCGAGATTAAAGAATAAGCGAGGCGAGGAGGGTGAGTGAAGCCCCCTCGGAAACAATATGATTGCCACACCTGCGGAAATAGCGAGAGTAACGAGACGAGCTAAATAATTCAAACAACTACCATTACCTTAAATCGTGCTCGACATCGTTTTTGCACTGCCTATTGTAATATCCCTAATGCGATCTTTTGAAAGATGCTAGAACGATTATTTTTTATGGCGGTCTTGGAATATTTCACGTGAAAGAAAACAATGCAGATAAAGTAATATGTTTTTAAATTGTGAACGCATCATTTTTGAATCAGGTATTTTACACAATAACAAAGAGACAAAAAAAGAATAAATTGCGAAAAGTTATTGCATAATAATAAACAAATTAATACAGATTAAAAAAATCCGAAAAGTCTCAGTAATCCATTAATTTTATAAAATGAAGTCTACGTTCATGAATGAACAATAAATACACCCCGTTTATTTTAGAAGTGAGCAAAATATTCTATAAATTTTAAAATTTAAAAAATATAAGTAGAGTAAGCTTCAGTTGAAAATGGATAGAGTGGCACTTATTTAGCAGATTGCTTTCCTTTAAGTTGTTCTTTAATCTAGCGATGGGCCGAGCGCGCCGACCGACGTTTCGCACCCTCCGTCTCGACTAAAGCTTACTCTCCTACACATCATTGTTTGTTCTCCAACACATCACACACTACCATACGAATAACACATTACATTCCTTTAATTTGTACACCGAGTAAAGCCTTTTATCACCGTCCTTGAATGTGCCCGTTATGCATTGAATACGAACTGGAACGATATTCGTTAATACCTTACCCCGCATATTGGATTACCGGCAGCGCCCAGCTAGCGTAATAATATAACGAAATTCAAACATTAATAGGCTCAAACACAATCACGGATGGCCGCATAATCAAGTTAGCTGCTATTCGGTTAAACCCCTATCGCATAATCTGCCCCATTGTCTGACAGTCGTTTCGCTGATCATGAGGGCCGATTATTGTGGCAATTTCGTGTTTATTGTTTTCAGGTGTCTGCTGTCACCCGGCGTCCTCAAGGAGCGCACAATGCCGCCCCGAAGGCGCTATCTCTCAATGGTGAATTGGTGACAATCCCGCAAAATGTTAGTGTAAACGTTATTATTGTACACTTAACTAAAACTACGCAGTTACTATTGTTTTCACTACACCGGTCTTTTCTCGAAACTAACAGTCTCGTGGATGATAGATTTGAGAATGCAATAAACAAAGTCCCCCGACAACTAAAGTAAGTGATACTCACATTGATAGTTCCAGAAGTTAGAAGTTTCCACCTCGGTTATATCCGACTGAAGGAACAAATAAGTAGATAGAAGCAGTGTCAAAACTGCCAAAAACAAAACTATAAAGTTTGTTTTATAACTGGCGGATATCGCTTTATCTATTGGATATGTCATACTTACTTCGGATTTTAAAACTTCTCATGTACATCATTCTATACTAACAGTTATCTTTTATTTTATTCACACATAAAATAAGTTTTTAATCAACAAACCAATTATTAAAATAACGACAAAGTATTAATTGAATGTATATAGGTGTGATATCTATTAGTATAATTAATTCAACAAAAATATAATGTAAAAAAAGTTAATTTTATTATTTATAGCACATAATATAAACGACGGCACTGTAACGTTTTTATGATAACTGAAAGATAAAACGCATGTTAACTTAATGTGAGCGTAATTTAAGGGATGCTATATCTATCAGATGTTCCCGATACTGCTGATATTTTATTGCATTATAAAATGAACGTCTCGAATTAATTATGAAACTTACTACAGTCACCATCTCCATCGATCGTAAAGAATCTTTTGATGGCAGTTGTAAAATGTTCCAAATCGTCGTCATGATAATTTATGGAGCATGTTTATGGAGGAATTTATGGAGATAAATAGGAACGTGCATACTCTCCGAATGTAAGTTGTCGTGGATTACTCCCGACCGCTTCGATTAGCACGTTTTACAAGATGAGCACAAGGCTAAATTAGAAAACGAGTCGCGTGGCGAGGGGCAAAGTGAATTAAACCAACTCGGGGCCTATTACGTGAAGTGAGTTATAAAATAAAGCCGCGGCGAGTAAGTTCATACATTACAAGCCGATAACCAGACGAGACTTCTGAGACACAAACCAGTCCCTTTTAGTGAAATTGAAAACTTTTTCTGTTACTCATACCGCGACCACGACACCACTCCTTTTAAATCAATTGCCTTTTATAATTAACTTACTCCATTATTGGAGTGCACTCGCTCGTTACCTCAATTAAAATTCAATCGAGATGTAAATCTATCTATAATAGAACGAGTTTTTCTGGCAGAACTAATCTAATAAATTGTTTTCGAGATAACTGCCACTAAGATTACAACTCGGCTAAGGGATTCATTATACCTATTTATAAACGCATCGTTAAGGCGGGCTGGACGACTTCGTTTCCAACTTTCTGTATAATTACTAAATAGATATGAGGCTATTTATTATTTTTCCATTAATCCACATAATAAAGATATAAGCTAGAATTTAATTAGCTATGTTTCCATTAAAGTGTGGTGTATTATTAAAGCCCCCGGCTTTGTGTCGATTCTGACATTATGCAGCCCTTTCTAATACAATGAAGATCCCCACTCGCTACCCAGGGAGTGCCACTTTTACCTAATTCTTATTAAACATTTATTAGCTTAGACAATAGCTATCGGGAGGTATCGGATTCGATGTTTTATTTATGATCTCTTATGGGATTGCTATTTTCACAGTATTCCAACAAATAATGTAACTAGTTTCTGTAGTGGCGGGATATTTTGACCGAGCGAAGTGTGGTCTTACAGTCGAGATGGCCGGGCCATTGTATGTTTGTATGTTTGTACCTTTGTACGTAAGTATATTTGTAGGAAGTTATGAGGGTCAAATAGGTGAATTTTTGTCCGTGGTGTGGTATGAAATAAAAGACACGGATCGACAGTATTTTTAAAGACATCATTGCAAACAACTTATTTTTCGACTATATAAACCTTCACTTAAGATTTCTTAATTTATACGTAGTTGTTGTGGCATTGGTTTCTGGTTTTATGTTGCGATATGGATATCTTACGATCGGCGTCGGATAGTTTAATCAAATTTGCGCACCATCAATTAAATTATTTTCGAGGGCGGGCCGTAAGAAAATTGCTTTTATTTGTGGGAGTCATTCAATTATATTCATTCATTTGGCTCATCGAGTGACGTCTATTTCATTTAATTATAATTTACGCGCCTCTATTAATGTGATAGCGTAGTAGCGCTTAAATTAATTAAAATTTTATTATTAACAATGCGGTAAGTGTAATTTTTATGATAACACGATATCTTGGTGGTGATTCAATGTTGACTCTTCTCAAACATATTTTAAATTAAAACATTATAGCGCAAATAATTGCGTTGGAGTTCTAGCTAAAGTGCCGGTACCAATTATTATAAATAATTTTTCAAACAATAATAACTTTGAATACTGATAGTTAAAAGACTGTTAATCATATTTCAGTCTACTGAAAAAGTAAAAATATTGAAGGTTTGTAAAGAACCATTCCAAAAAAAGAACAATACAAACTTACATATTTCCAACGACAGACACGAGGAACTTCGAGTGAATTGTGAACTCACGAACTTTTTACAGAAACAAAGTATAACACTACACTTTCTGTTCTGTTTAAATAATAACAAACACGTGTTTACGATGCACGCTGCTTTTGAAAACTGAATGGAGTATGAATGAACGTAGACTATCAGCCGGCTTCCTGTGATAGCCTGTTTCCTTAATGAGCTGTCTGTATACTTATTTAAAACTATAATGGCATTACATAAATTAATTATAATTACGTCAAAAATACGTACAAAACAAGGATAATGATATGTTTATTTAATTTTGTCGAACTAATTGGAATTGTCTATTGGTAAACTTGTAATTACAGAAATGTTATTATAATATCCTTAACTATCTTACTATCCTGGTCTATTTTTATAAGCGTAATAAAAAATAATCCTGATTGAATTATGTTATTAAAATGTTTAGTGTGCATTGTGTGACCCACAAGTTAAATCTAGGCAAAGCGAAGTATTGCATTATTTTACAATCAGATTATTTAATTTTGGCATAATACCGTCTCTGCTTACAATAGTTCGACAGTGTAGTTGTTTATCACATCCTTAAATATCTGATTCTGGCTTATTCGTTACTATATTTTTAATATACAGCATAAAATTTCGAAAAACTTTGACATTATCTACCGTTATGTTAATCAATTTTTGCATACTGCTTCACCGCTTATAGTCCGCCAAATAAGCGTGGCAGGTAATAATCGATAGTTGTTTCAAATTCTAATCCTGCGGCTGCCACGGCAGGAAAATGGCGGAAATTGAAAATAAACATTTCATCTGCGCCCCGGCACGCACTGCCCAAATTGACAATACAACCAATTTAGCGCCGCGTACCGACCACCTTTGTATGGGAATTGAAAAATAATATTACTCTTTTTTCTACAACGTGCACGTGTGCAATCTCGAAAATAAACTACGATTCCTCTGCACTTCTCATTGTGTGATAATTTGAAGAAACAAATGTACGCGAGTGGTCATTTATTGTTTGTCTAATGGTAATAAAAAGTGTATGCTTCTCTATCACATTTGACGAAACTAAAAAAATAAAAAGTTTTTCAGTCAGATTAAGTAAGTATTAGCGCACCCATGATAGCTACTAGCTAGTTAAATCCTTCTACGTCCACACTTCAAAAATACCCTTTGAACATCGACATAACCGATGAGAAGTAACTGAGAATTCGAATGTCGATTCTTTAGAAAGAAACAGTTTTATTCTTAGCTAACAAAGTAAGATACGTCTCCATTATTATGTCAACGAGTCTAATTTATTGTAGAGTGCACATAAGATAACAATTAGTAAATAGAAACAAGACAATCATTCAATTACTTACAATATTTGTATTAGGATTGAAATATATTTCAAGTACATGCACATAAAATCGCAAAACAATAATTTATTGTAATAGCTAGCTTTTTATAATTGTGTAAATAGATTTATTACTTGACTTGCCTTTTGAATTTGCCGCGTATAAATGAAGACTGGTATATTTAACATTAATTATGTATCAGACGTCATGTTGTGCCATGCAATTAATTTGTTGCCAAATGCCTTTTTAAGTGCCGATTATATCCTGGCCGATAAATTTAATCGCACGAGAGGAGCGAAGCGCGGAATCGGAGTTCACGAATCAAAGCGTATCAGTTAATTGCATGTAATCGTTGACAAGCGTGGTGCACGTTTTCAATTCAAGCCGCGACCTCTGGCGGCAGATCGCATAACTAATTCCAATTTATCTGTATTCCAGAACGGTAATGACGAATCACTTTGATACGCAAATTGGCATGTTTGATAGTTACCAAATGCAACACTGAAATCTAATATATGTCACTGCTAATTATTCAAGAAATTCACATTCGATCAGTGCAAACAATGGTAATAAACTTCACAATATATTTGTCATTTGGCCTTTTAAAGTAGTGAAATAATATCAATGTATTTACAACTATTACTATACACACGTGTATTTCCCACGCTCTTTGACACACGCTTATTGCGTTAGAAGCTTAATTGCACCTCAAAGTATCCTATGAGGACAAGAAACTAAAATATTAGCATATTTTATTATCCAATGTTTGCACGAAGCTTCCTTTGAAGATCGAGCCGGGACCGCTAGACGTTTTATACGAGGTAAAGAGTTATATCCGACATATTATCTTTAATCTTTAGTCATCTATCAAAATGTGTTAATATTTACGAGTAGTTATATTTAGAATATTTAAGGGTACAATGGCACAAAGGCACAACCTTTAATTCTTAACGTTATCTGTACACTTAATAAATAATAGCGCTAACAGTAAATTTAAGAAATAACTCAAAACAGTAAGTAAGCTTTACTTATATTATAAAGAAGAAACATTTGACTTTTTGATTGTTTGTTTAAATTGAATAGACTCCACAACTACTGGAGCGATTTGAATGGAATTTTGTACGGAGATTTTTTAAAGGAATTTGGACAGTTTTTATCCCAACAATCGGTCACGGGAAATATTCGCGGGTAGAACCGCGGAACTCTATAATATAAAACACAATTTTATGCAATTTTCTTTTATTTTTACAATGCAGTATATGATGTATCATAGAGTTGTACAACTATTACATTAACAACGTTAACAATGGCAATAACTTCGATATTTATAGTCTAAAGGAAAAAGTGTAGAAGCATATTGTGGTTTCCCCTAACGATTTCAATATTATAAATAATATGCTGTGTAATGTAATATTTATCTTAAAGTAAATTACAAGTGCATACAGGAAAATAATAATATGACATTGCTACAGCAAAATCCAAAGATAACTTTTGAGTTACATAAAATTATTAAATACAATGTTTTAAAGTGATTTATTATCCAAATTAGGTTTGTCAAGTTAATTTGCATCATTTGTCAGCGCGTGCGCAGGTGTCAAAATAAATTGTACACTTCTAATCGATGTGATATATCAGTTTATTCACAACGGGACATTGGCAAAATTGCGGCAACACAGCACTGCACTTCTGGAAAAGGATTGAATTGAATAATATCAGTATAAAATATGTGAAAATAATTGGAATACATTGGTATTACTGAGTACATTCTAAATAATTAGAACCAAAAATAAAAATGTTTAAATTTCATTGATGAGGGAAGTCTTAGAAGAGATCACACATTAGAATGAAAAATAATGACAAACACTAATGACATGCATATAATTTGTCCTACTTCTTCGTAAGTTCGGAAGCCGTCCCTGTGTTCACTTACTGTCTACTAACATTATGCAACGCTGTGTAATTTACTTGACATTCTGTTTGAAATGGGACACCGATTATATGTCATTTTGTTTAAGCGGAAAACGGTATTCATTTGAAGTTCAAGCCAATAATACCAGGTAATTTTGTCGACATTATCTTCACGTTCTAAGTTACAAACGTATTAAACATGCTCTTAATAAAATTTACGTCATTGAATTTATTTAATTGAATGCTTTGGTAAAACTCGCGCTCCAAATATGAATGAACAAAAACAAAAGCAAAATCCTTTTGTTAACGTATGCATTTTATGCGGAAAATACATGATTGCAAAATGTGCATTGATGAGGCTAAACTGAATACGTTTAAAATTGCAATAATAAAGCTAAACGTCGTACAGTATGTAGGGTAGGGATCGCAAATACCATCGCGTTACAGGAATACCAATAGGACTGGCTCGCTTATTAACTCTCTCTTTAATTAAATTATTAGAAATCTCGAGCCATTAAAGAAGAATTTCAACATTTCGGTCCACCTATCGGGTATTAATTAAAATTGACAAAGCCGCGGGCGTACGAGAGCGCTCGCCAAATATCGCCTCTATTAATGAAATGATCACTTGAAACTAATTAAATTATGGAGGTAATGGTGCATGCATGTGATACCGGATGAGAGGGAATTTCGACTAGCACTATATGTAACACCTGCGCCGCGGCCTGCTGTCATTATCCCTGTTTTATTTTTTTAATCTTTAGGATTACCATACATGCCTTTCAGTTTAAATCTCTTCTAATATTATTATTAGTTCATGAACTGATGTTGTTTTTAAGTCATCCTTGCTTCCTGACGCGGGACATGTTACATCTTAATCTTAATCTTCTGTGAAGTAGATAAAAGAGGATGAATAGTAGAAATTGACTATCAAATTATTTAAAATATTGTTCAGTTACACGTCTAATCAATAATTTAAGCATTATTTAGTTACCACACGAAAATTCGATTGAAACAAAATTTTCAGCGGACAAAATAATTATTTTCATCACACAGATATAGCATAGATACGCCGCTCTAATAACCATCATTACAGTAATTGTTACCATCGGCAATACGACACGGGCAGAGGTGAAACAAAGTTTCAAATTAAAATGCTAAACGGCGCGCAGGAATTCAATTACGCAGCGCAGCATGGCCACGAAATTGTAGCCGACACACGACACGTTAGGCGCAGCTATATTAAAATGAGTAATTATAATAAAACTGATATGTCCTCATAATTAACTAAGCCTGATGAAGAGTGCTTTGAAGGGTATGCCGCAACTGTGTCGCTTACAGCGCTTCAATGCGATAGGCTTAGGACTTTTAAGATCTACTTTGCAAATCATGGCACATTTAAACTCGATTTAGACTTAAAATAAATTAACAATCATATTTGTGCAGTTCGACTCTAGTAAGTGATGGAAAATTATTAAGTGCATAAAGCTTTAATTACACAATTATGATACATACATGATTTATATGAAAAAATATAGCTTGTGAAAAAATAGACACCGTTATCTTCGCTTGTTACAACTAAGGATGGTTAATCTTTGTAAAGGATTATCGAAAGCGCTAGAAGCGCTTAAAAAGTGCGAAACAGCAGCACTAGCGCTAATTAGGCGGAGTGACAACCCACTCCTGCCATAAAGCGCTGCAGATTTATCGCCACAGATTATTTATATTATGTTTATTAGGCCCTGCCCTCCGCACCCTTCAGGCTTTCCAGCTAATTGAATTGCCGAGATTTTTATACGCTCACCTGAAAACTTTATAACATGTGTGACGTATTATAAATTTAGTAATTATTTTGAGTGCGGATACATCATTCATTCAATTAACGAATGCAATATTAATTAATTATACAGATGTATGCTTAACTTTTTGAATAGCCTGATTATTTTATTTAACGTAACAATTTGTATCGATTATATAGTTGTCTAGTTGAACTATTGCGTATTGAATCTATGTTAAAGTAATTTTTATCGGTCGGTAGAAGATAAACCGTTCCCCAAGTGGCAGCCTTGAGCGTGACAAAGCGCATAAAGATTGTCAATTAGGCGTGACCTGAGCGACACCCAGTACATCGTAATTAACATACTAATATCATAAATCACACTAGAGCACGGGTTTTGGCAATCGCTCCACTTATGATTAACGTCTGCCGCCCAGTACAATGATAAATTGACAACGAAAATAACCGTTATTTTATAAACGGCCCAATTTCTACAAGACGTCGATGAGAAACGTCATTGATGTTGCTTCTGTTTGACGTCACGCCACGTATTTATGAGTAAACAACTCTTGCACATAGTTAATATCCATCATACGATAGATCATAAATTTAAAAAAGGAATAATCGAAAAAAGGAATGTTTGTTTAACAAGCAAGTATTCTATTCTATAATTAGAATAATATTCGCTATAAGAACAATTCGAGAAGTAGATAAAAACGAATCAAATATGTACTCCCTTGCTACCCCACATAATCAACACAGCGTGCTTTATTCTTGACCCACTCACAAACGAATTAATGATCAATACTACAAATGAGCAAATTGAAGCAAAAAGCGATCCGATATCCGCACAAATTGCGACTCTATTAAAATTTATTTAGAATATTTATAACAATGCAAGCCGTGTCCTTATCCGCGAAACCTTCTATACGAGGTTGTATCTTTCATCGATTTGTTGCTTTGCCCGTGTGTTTTCTGAAGCTAATTAATTTTAATTGGATCGCAATGCATCTATTGTATGCACGACTTTTGACCCCTCGGGCTTTTGAATCGTAATTTTAGCTTGTTATGTTGTATTTAAATTAGTTTCATGCTAACAAATGGTAAGAGGCTGCTTTATTATTCGACTATGAATTGACTATAAAATGTGATTTTTGTTCGATTCTGAAGTGTCAATAACCTAAGTCACTTACAATGTGCAACATATAATTCGCTTTAAAAAGTCAATGCAAAATGTTTTCCAAAGATTTTTTGACTATTGATATTGCTAAAATAAAAATCTGTACTATGAGCTGGAATTGAAAGTCCTCGTCCCGTTCAATTTCCTCAAAAGTTAACACTTTACATAAACTAAGCGCCGAAACAAAGGACTCAAATATTTATTCAATAAATAACATATGGACTACATAATATGCCCTGTGGACATACGTCACGATGCAGTCAACTTGAATAACGCCAATATCACTTACGCGTGATAGAATATGCCCGGTTCTAATCCATGCATTATGCCCTCGGGTTGCCACTCGCAATAAATTCACAACACTTGCAACAATCGTATTAATTTTACGCTCGTGCAACTTTGCTCCGCGTCAGTCTTTCTGCTTCGTATGCAAAGAAATCAATGTCAGATTATGACGCAAAGATTATTCAATCAAATAAAGTCGTTTACCTAATGGGGTTATGTGCTTTTTCAAGTCAAAATTTCCATAAATTCATATTAATATTGTCGATTGCAGTAATATTTCATCATATGAATAAAAAAAAAATTAAGTATGTTATTTCAAATCTTAAATGCACTTACTATAAGCGATTTAAATTTACACACAAAACATCGGGGCCGGTCTCTGAAACTAAACCATTTAGCAGACAACATTATCTATACTCTGAGGGTAGAAATAAAAACGATTGTTACTAATCTAAAATGCAAACATGCTATCATGGGCCAGGCAAAAACGCAGACAAGTATAAAAATGGAGCAAATATTCAGTGCACTTATTTAATCTCATGAGTTGGCTAATTGTCCAGGCAGTGACGATGACAGTCGCGAAGGGAGCCACGTGACCCGTCACTCGCAGGGAAATTAAAACATACCGGTATTATTTTCAATTCACAGCCTACGCGGGTTACTCTGATTTGAATAACTTTTTGTTGTAGAAATATTTTTAAGTTCAGTTTTTTTTACAGTGACAATTGTGATAACATCGTGATAAAAGTCGTGATATGTTCATTATGTCGTATGTTCACTGTTAAAATTAAGAAATAAAAATGCATAAATGAGAACGGCGGTACCAATTTGGACACTTGTTCTGGAAAAGAAAAGTACTATTTTATTTTTATTTAAATGCGTATTTCTCTTGTCTGAAACAAATGTGTCGATTCAGCTCTAGATATACAAAATATGTATTCATGTAAAATATTGTTACAAACAAAAACAATAAGCTTTTTGTAATGCTTGTCATTCACGATGATGATTTTTATTATAATATGCGCAATATGTGCAATAGTGGTAATATCTAGATGGGCCCCACATCAAAGTAATATCGGCAACGGCCGCCGGCGTTGAAATTTTAATAATTAAAAATCACCCCAACCATGAAGGGCACACATTGTACCTTACGCGCTATCACTTTTAATTAAAATTTCTCATAGCAGACTACATGGCTAAACGTCTTTCTGACTTTTTAATAAATTTCCTAAAACACATCCACATGCAAACAGCGCTGCAACTACATGATATGAGAGTATTTCATTTCATTTACAGGAATGTATAGGTAGATGAAACACACGGATATTGCAAAACCACATCACTTCATTAACATGTCCGCCAAGTTTATCCAATGCTTTGAACCGTTTCACTTATTACGTTAGCAATTTAATAAACGCATAGAAGCTTGCATTCAGTAAACAAACTATTTTTAATTTCCGCTTCATTTAAACGTGCGTTGAGGCAATATAGAAAAAATAGCAAACATTCATAGCGAATCCAATAGGCTAATCGTCAGTTATTAAACCCCTCGCGGGGACCCACCTGATCGCCTCCCGGCTATAATAGAAATACCAGGGACTTATTATTAAAATTGCTGCTAAATTGTTCCCCTCTCTCCCCTTAAATTTCGTAGGATGAAGGTGAATTATTGACGGCATATTGTACTAATGCAATAATATTAATCCGTCTCCATTGGCCATTCAGCTGACTGTATTATTCAAGCATATGCTTTGTTGTTGGGTCATGACTAATAAGTTGTTTGAGAAGTGTGAAGAATTCATTGACTAAATTTCAATTATCCTTCTGAGAACAATTTATGAGAATCTTATTATAATAGGAATAATGGTCAAAAAAATTATAATACAACGTCTTAACGATTTAGATAGAGCGATGCATAATGTTGTAGACGTTCACACCTCAATAATTCTATCAACGCGATAATCTTCCGCGGTGTTCATTAGATCGGTTTGTTTGTGTGAGTAACTGAATCAGTGGTATTATAATAACAGCATTATTGTAGCCTTGGTTCTGGGACATTAATTAGGTAAGTACGAACACGTCAGTCGGTGCGCTAATTAATTGAGCGTATTATTGGTGCAGTGCCTGACCGATGTGGTTTGATATAGCTGCGATATATGCACAGATACTTTTATGAAACGTGTTTTGATTCACGTATTTTAATAAATATTATGTTATATCTGGGTTACTAAAATTTTAAACGTAGATTTTATGAGACATGTTTCTTTTATTCAGAATGGACAATATTGAGAAAAAATTAATCGGAATTGTAAAAATTCCATAATTCAGTAAACATAGTATAAATATTTAATAATCCTTAAACATATTTAATTTATTTAAGTTGTGTTCTTAAGATAAATTAAGTAATTCTAAAATAATAATGGTTTTTCAGTAGAGTAGAAGTAAATAAACAACATTTTATCTCAATTAAAAACAGGAATAGCCATTGTAATAACCACAAAGGAAAAGAGGTTATTATTTATATATAACTAAAAAATATTATCGTGTGACCACAAAATATGACTAATTCTAGCAGTAATACATAACAGGATACTGATTCCTAGAAATATTGCGACTAAATTCATTCATAAATTTACGCGACAACATGTTTACATGAATCAACTTGTAAACTCTAAATGTACAACAATTTCCTTAAGAAAAATGATATATACATATTTAATATTCGAAAATACATGTTTTTTGAAACACATTTGACATACTTTTAAATACATATGAATTATATCATAATTTTGACAAAGATAAATCAAAGACTGTTATTTGTTAGAAATCTGGATTTCTAGATTTTTCGACGTAATATGGGTATGCGCTCTTTAAGCGCAGGGAAATTAGAGGTATTCATTCCAATTCACTCTTTGTGAAGTGAAATATTAGTCATTAAAATTATTACCGTGTAAGGCTAGCCACACACACGCAATAATATTAACAATAATTTACTATATTACCAATAATATTGTGTGTGTGCGGCGTGTATTGCGGTATTTCTGTATGTAATTAAGTTTGATAATATTATTGCATGTGTGCCGCTACCCTAAGAAGCTAGCAGGACATTTTTCTTTTATATTATTGGACAATCGTTGTTTTACGTAGCGTACAATAAAATACTCTTTATACACTTAAAAAAAATGGATTTTAAAATCATAAATCTGTTAAAGTTGAAACGTTGCAGTTGCAACCTTACGCGTTTAGTAACGAGTTGATCCTCTTAAAGGGCTTCAAAGAAACCTAAGGAATTTCTGGACTTACGCTAATCATTTCGTACTTGGCTCGTCAAGAATGCTTATGTTACGGTTTCTTTTTTTTACACGTTCTTTTGTTATTTAATGTATGGGTTATGAAATCATAGTGCTTGTTCTGTTTACGTTACGCTTAAAATCAACGACTAGTAAGTTGTGATTCCTTTTTCTGTAAATCTGTAATCTGTAGGTATCTACAGATATACTTAAGATTTGCGTGTCTGTCTTACTATTTTGTTGAGTCCGTAAAAACATCTTGTTATAATTGTACATGAGTTGAATATACGTATAGACTACAAAAGATTGTGATAATAATAAATTCATTGAAACATTTCTGCATTCTTTAAAAACGATAAATACATACCAATTTCAATATAATTTCGATCCAAATAAAGAGTAACTATAACGAATATAATCACGTTTTCACATAATATTGCAATTACACCACAATACACTTACAATATTGGTGCGCTGACGGACATTTGATTAAATCGATGCGTGCCACCGACCCATGAAGGTATGTAAACCGTTCTGATTCGATACTGCCAATTAGTTACAAAATTAATTTGATTTCCTGTAATTAAAATTTAATTTCGATGTATGTAATGCAACCCTGCACTTAGCGAAATTATTGTATTACTTATGCAATAACTTTGTGCGTATAATTCTTACGTTTAATGCATTATGCAAATAATGCGGACAACGTACTTCGACTCTTTGACGTCATTAAGGAATAATAAAACCATATATTTTGGTCTACAAAGTTGTTTATCAATTTGCTTTTTTTATAAATTTCTAATTGTGATAAAAATATTTTTATTCGAAGAAAAGAAATAATGATGTTACCATTGGGACAACCTTTAAAACTGTGGTAATAGAGACGAATTCGAACTTAAGCACGAACAATTTAAAATAACAACACAATACTATTAACAAATACTCGTCGGTTTGTGCTGTTGTGAGCTTCATTAAGACGCATTCACACGGAATCGACTTTAATCAATCCACATTCATACGACCCCCTAAACGTTGATGCTGAACATTTCAATACGCGATCTTCAATTGCAAAAACTCCACGAGTATACTCTTATTGCGTCATTATACCTTTTCATTCTATTAATTTAATACAGTTATTCTTTATTTCTTCATAGAAAATAACAAAACAATTTGAAATAACGAACAATAAAGTTTCATATGCATGTTATTATTTAATTATCATAACATGGGTTTGTTAAAAACTGATTAATACATTTCAATCAAAACGTGGTATAAATATCATAAATTGAAATGAATCGTACGAGAGACGTAACAAAAGCCTGTAATAATTGAATAAGCAAAATAGTTCAGTTTGACGAATTATTTTAATTAACTTATTAAGCGGATGTATTCGGCCGATGGAAAGAATTGATAAAATTTAATAAAGCTGTTAGTGGGAATCATAAAATGTTATACCGATCAATATTCATCTGTTTCAATATTGGACCTGTTCAACAGTTTACGATAAACTAGTTGTATTTTGTTGCGACTCTCGTGAATAATCCTACTATTAGAAAAAAGCTCAATGCTAAATAGTCTTTAACCTTCCTCATAAACCTGCCTATCATATTCAGAAATGTTTTTATCAAATCCGTCCAATAACTTTAAAGATGACAGTTTTTAAACAAGAAAACAAACTTTAACCTTCAAAAGACTTCAAAAAAAGCAGGAGGAGCTTTCAAATCGACCGTATTTTTTATGTATGTTACCGCATATCTCCAATATTCGAAAAAGTAGAGTCTCTGTGTGCACCCAAAGAAATTTGTTTCAAGTCTGATCATACATTTTAATAAGTTTAAATATTTGTATTTAAATGTTTGTATTTGTATTTATTTAATAAACTCTCAGTCTCAGTCTGAGAGTTTAAGGAGTATGGTAAAAATTAAAAAATAAAATTCTCCCCAAAAAATACTTCCTCACACTGAAAAGTAGAAAATATTATTGTATACTTATATTTTCCACTTTGAGGATAAGAAATACGGTTCTATCTGTTGGGAAATAGTTATTATCTGCTAAGATTATTAGACAAACAAATACAACAATCATAGTTCTTACAGTCTACAAGCAATTGCTGAAAATTTTGCATGATCATGACTTGACCCCGGAGCGGAAAACATTATCCAGATTATTGTCTATTAGTAAATCCTTACAAAAGGCTGTTACGCGCTGGGTTTTCCACTTAATCAGGGTCTCTCTGACGTATTGTTGCCAACGTCACTTAAGCATATGAGCTGAGTTGTGAAGTTGAGCATCCAGTTTCAAAGCGGCCGCGTTCTTGGTAAGTGGATTAATTACGTGGATGATCTTCCATCTAAATTAGTTTCACAACCATATTCTGTTACACACGGTACTCCTGTAATTTGTACCGGCAAGTACGAGGATAAAATTTAGGGTTATAAGTTGTGCGGTTTATTAGTGCATTTTACTAGAATGCAATAGTATTAATTTGATTATGAGTAAACATTTTCAAACTTACGATTTGACAACATTGTCAAGCAGTAATAACAATTTCACTCAACTAAATACTTAAAGACCAATCTCGAAGTAGCATCACAAATATAGAAAGTCAATACAGTAGACCAATATTATTAGCCGTGCAAAGACAGACCAGAATGCTTTTATCTAATTTATTTATGTGATGTAGACAGTTTTGTAGGTGAAAGCCAAACCATGTTGCGATACTTCCAGCAATTGTGACGTGGCTCGACAAGTATCAACAAACCTACGTAAATTTTTTTTTGTCATTATTTTTCCTACTTCTGAAATATCTTACTTAAATATCCACACACACACACTCAGTAAGCAAAAGATTCTATAACGCATTAGTTAATGAGTGAAAGATCTCAAATTGAAGAATGTATAAATTATGAAAATGTACGCAGTTAAACAAAATATACATATTTACTACATAAAGAAAGTGCCTTCCATATTAATCATAGAATATAAAACGAATAACATGCCCACTCCTTGCAATTCTCCAATTTGATACGTTTCAAAACAATGATTCTACCAATAATAAAATACAAATATATATGTAACAAAACCGCAAACTGATGGACTTAAATTTATGGATCGCTAGATATGCAAGCAAATTTAGCATTGAGTAAACAATATTATTGAGTTGTGAGCGTTCACAAACAAATTAAACAAAACGTTATCCAATATATTCCTAAACAAATGACAGCTGTCTAAACATAGCAGACCAGCTGTATTTAAGTCCTGGTAAATAATGGCACGCATCCGTGGTCAATTAGATGGAAAAACTAATGTTTAGCAAATTCTAAATTTATTAATACTATTGAAGTCACACAAACAAGCTCTTATAAAACAAATGACAGCTATATTAACGGCATCTTAACAAACGAACTTTTTAAGTCTTGATAAACAGCGAAAAAATTAGTGGTCAATATCAAACATAAGTTGAATAGAAACTGTGCCAATTGATAGAGTTATGCAAGTTCTTACCTGTGCTATTAATAAGTATATTGACACGATTGAAGTCTCACAAACAAGTTATTTTTAAACAAATGACAGCTATCTAAACATAGCAGACGTGCTGTATTTAAGTCCTCGTTAATAATCTTACACATTCGTGATCAATTGGACGAGAAATCTGTTAAACAGACATTATGTCATGTGATTGATCAAAATACGTATGTTTTTAAAATAATTTGAAATGATGATACTATTGAAAGTTATTAACCTGAGCAAGAAGCTTTTTGAAGTTAGCCTGTTTCTATCCAAATAGAGTGCCAGAAATTGCTACAAACAAATAAGGTTCAGCATGTTGTCTTCTATCTTAAAATATTGTATTGATATTAAAATTTAAAACATGTAGTATGTAAATAAATATATCTAGCTTTCGTAATAATTCGCTTTAAACTTTATAATTTCGATACATTTATTAATCGTCTCTTTTACGGCCTATTGAGAACCGCAACGTTCCCACTTCCAATTCAATGTCCAGTTATATATGAATCTATCAGCTAATAGTTAGTACCAAATTTAATAGCACTCCACAGCGAATTTTCAACGCCGTATTCTATTACCAAATCACAATAGCAACACGATCTAAATTGGCTACTAAATATTCAAAACCAATACTCCATACGAAACATACACGGGTAATTCCACAATGGAGGGCTAATTCAATTTGAATCACACACAATATTGTATTAATCGTGACGGACAGGTGTAATCAAGCACCGCGTTGTTATATTGTCCTGCGCATGAAGGCCTGAATTTGACGGCCGGTAGCCAAACTGGGAAACACGTTTTTCTTTTTCTATAACAAACGAAGTCTTTGTTTCAAATGGACATTCAGAATTAAAGAAACAAGGTAGATATTATGCCTATTGAATTACATATAAGCACTTCACTGTTAGCACGAAATCACATAAACTGAGACAAATATTTACGGAACATGAACATTCTAGGGCCTATTTTGCTTCATAGCCAGAATAAATACCTTAAATTCCGTCCAGTCTTTTATAAATTCAATCCCAACTTTGAATATTCAATAGTTACTTATTTTTTAACTTCAACAATTATTGGCATTGGCAAATTTACAAATTCAATATTTTATTTTGGGAACCATATATTTATTAGAAGCCATATATAATAGAATTAATTTTTAATTAGATTGGCATAATGTCGAGCTTTTCATATATCATACAAATGTCGCTATAAATCTGGACTGTCATAAAACAGTCCACTAATTAGGATATTTTAAATAATCGTTAATACAAAATACATCTACCTCAGCAACAGCTGTCACAAGCACCACTAATGAATAAATAATCCAAACAAACAGATAACAAGAGATGCCAATTAAACAATACACTAATTAATTCCAAACATTGGTGTAGTGGACTTAATTAGAGTAGGCATCATTATTAAACGGGAATGCACACAGGTATGGAACAATACGTAGGCGCATTGGATATTTCATATCAAAAATATTTAGAGCACAGTATTTATAATGAAATATTTTACATATTGCTTAACCTGAGATAAAGTACTAGTTTTTCTCGCTTAACTATTAGATACAATTAATAACATTTAAAATATCAACAGAAAAGTAGTACTTTACAAAATTTGCAATCGCTTGCAACACTTGCTGACACGCGGTTTCAATAAAAACAAATACAACTGTGAAACATAAATAAAATTTGCGGGTATCTCGTAAAAGACGCCACACTGTATCGGCTAAGGCTTTTTAATATCAGAGGCGAGAGCCGCACTGTCCCACGAAACATTTTCCATTAATAAAACGCGAAAAAGGAATATTACATATGAAAAAGACATATATCCGTATCGCCGGACCCGCCGCTATCTCGTAGGAAGGTAATAACTTCTTTACAAGTCCAAAGTCCGAGGGATTGAAAAGCAATTTCAGCAGGACACCCCCGCCCTGCGCGGGGCCGGACTCACCATATTTCTTTTTCGCCGCCACTGTAATTCGCCTTTGATTTAATCTCGAGAAACAAATCTTAGAATGTGAAACAAGCGATAGGCATCAGTGAAACTAGTTTCGTTGATTGGATTCCATCCCGCTGCGGACCTGTTCCTACAGTTTGAAACGGTCACTGCAGAAACTGAGCTATTTGTTTGATTTCGCTTTAAGATTGCAATTCTTATTTTCGAGCCGAGATTTTGTCTGAGTGCCGTGTATTACACGATTTAACCCTCGATCGGTCGCTTCATCAAACGTAAATGTACGCATGAATACATTGTTGTTTTATTTTAATATATTTTTATCAATTCGGCTAAAAAATGTAATTCTTAGTACATAATGTATTTAACGTTTTTTCTTATCAATCATGATTAAATGTTAATTAAATATTCAACTATATGTAAAAAGCCTTATCAGTCAATTAGTTTGTACGTCCGCAGGCGTCGGGGAATGTAAATTAAAGTATATAGCTCGATGATTTGATTGAGGCAAATATTCGAGAGTAATTAAATCACGCAGCCAATATCCGTATCGTATGTCAACGGCTCCATTTGTAACGTATCAGCAAGCTGGATAGAAACGTAACTTTAACCCGTTTACCCGTGGGCGGCCACGCGGCGCATATCGAGTTACCACGATAACCACAAACTATACTTTACGTTTACTGAGAACTTGCAATAATATGACAACAATTATTTATAAAACGAACTATATATGTCAAGGATAGACATAACAATACGTGTCATCGTTGATGATATCATTACAAATCGGATGAGTATCCTAAATAAACATAATGTCGACCAGATGTATTGGGAACAATGAATGGGATTAGGAATCCAAAGTTACTATAAATGGGAAGAATAAGGGTTAGGAATTTGAGTCCCGACCCCTGCCATATAGTGAATGGAATATATTGTAATTATATTCTAATGGATTTTTCTGGTTTGGTCTCAAGAGTAATCATAGTAAAGTAACTTTAAATTTTACAATAATGAAATCAAATTATTCATAGATTGAATGAGTAATCCAGACAAAAACAACAATTTATCCAAATTCGGGCTATGTATGTAAAGCCCACTTAATATAAGGAGAACGGTTTCATCCCGTCCGCAGATAGCGATCGCTAAACTCTTCCGCCGGCCTTATTTATGTAATATAACTATTTGTTAGGGACACCGGACAAGCACCCTTTACGGTTTTTCTTTGACTCAGTTACGCAAACGTTGAGTTTCGGAGAAGTTTATGTTTAGGATTGTCTGTGTAAATTAGCATAATATTATGAGGTAAAGGACAAAAGATTTTGTTCCTTTATTAAGTCTTATGAAAATATAGATCTATTTGATTATTGAATAATGATTAATTTCAAAATAAATCGTGCATCCAACAACTTTAAAAAATATAAAGCGTATAAGCATTAAAGTATTTATCAGTTTGTAAAAAACTTAAATGAATTGTTGCATCGTCCGACACGAACTTAAAAAAAACTTTGTTTTAAATTTAAATTTCTTCAATAACAACCAAAATTGTATCCCATATAAGTGAGTAAAATTCCAAAACAATTGTGTATCGATATAATTTGCAGCGGCGCGGGTCCCGTACGAGGCGCGCTCACGCGTCCCCCAACTATTTTCTGCGCGAGCGGAACTATATTGAACACGACTCTAACAGAACATTCCAGCGCTCGGAAAACAGTCGTGTTTTATGCAATTTTATACGGATTTAATGGACAAATCAGTTGTTTTAAGTTCGAAATTAGTTTTTTAAAGACTGAGAACAATAAATACGATTCATTCGTTTTTATTAATTTCCAAGCTAAAGTTTACCTTTCTTTAACTCGTAGTTAACATACAAGGAGAGGTAAAGACAGGATATATTATGATAATATAATATTGAATTTCCTTGGAATAGGCACCTACACCAATTATTTACAAAATTCCAACAGCCTTAAAAGAGGTGTGAGATGAGAAATTATTTAAAGTTAAATAAAAATATTAATCAATTTAATATTTATTTACAAATTTACGTTGAAAAAATAAGCACGTTTTAAACTTCACATATTACGTAAATTGTTAAGAATTTCTTCTACATTATGACCAACCCTGCGGTTGTAATATCCGAGCAATTATATTACATTCGAATGATCCAAAACAGTGCGTTTTTATTAAATCGCAACCGACGTTGAGCCCCGGACCGCGGGCCATTTGCTACAGTTTTCAATTTGTCGGCGCGACCATACATCAGCACGATACAGACCCCAACTTTAATACACTTACGGTTGACATTTTTCCGCCCATTATGCATTCTCTTACCAATGCTTTCGATAAATACTAGGAAGTTGTGGTCGAAGGAAAACAAACGATTCTCGGTAACGTGCTACAGTGTACAGACTGTAAAGATCAAACCTGTGTATATTCTATTTATGAACATAAAATTATAAATTTTTATTTTATTTTTATAAGCATTAAAAATGAAATAAAAAATATGTTTCACGTGGATGTGAGTCGTCGCAAAATAGTAGACATTTAATATTGCGCATTGAATGCCTTTGAAATGTTATTTTTAGAAAATACGGTATTGACTATTGACATCAAGTAATAACCTTATCATTTTTGCCTGTTCAACACTTGTTCACGCCGCAGCACAAAATTTATAGCCGTTGTCACGAACCAGTTTTGTAGAGAAAAATCCCCGAATTAGGGGTCAGTACGCAATAGTTCTCAAACATTAGTCCTGGAAATAACAAGTCGACATCGTTTGTCAGCTTCGATGATAAATGTTCGCTTGTAATTGAATCGGGGAGTTTGCTCCGTTTCCATACGCGAAATTGCTATGGATTGACTTTTAATATTTTTATTTATGTTTTGCATGGAATGCTACGGCACACTACTTTTCTATGTAAACTTAAATCGATTGTCCTAATTAATTTACTAGAAATAATATATTATAGATTCTCGGAACTGTTTTTTTTCCGATTATGACTTTCGGGAAGAAACAATTACAAAGGATTCTGTGTTCCTGGTATAGACAATATTTGAAGAGCGCGCCCACTCATCACATTTGTGTAGGATGTTCGTATTTTGCAATAAATTTTCAAACACTAAATTTAGAATTTAACTTATACTAATCTCATGAATATGGTGTTAGATGATGATGAATCTCCGAATGATCAGCGAGTTATGAAATATGTAAATATTTTATTAAGTTCTCTAAATAACAGGTAGGAACTGATTTGAGTCTAATTGAAACAACAAGGAGGTGAGGTTTCTACCGGTTTATAAGCGATCGTAAAACTCTCAAATTGGTAACTCTCTACGCTTAGTTAAGCTGTCTAAGTGGTTCAGGAAGACTATGTTCATTAAATATATAATAAACTAAAAGGAATAATTTATTATTTACGTAGTAAGAATATCATTGATGAAATATAAAAAAGTGCTGTCCAATTTATTCAATTTAGAATGTTTTATAGTAAAACATAATTATATAAGGAATTATGTAAAAAATAGATTTCATATTTTTTCATTAAGTCACGGACAAAAATTATCAATGACAAAAATAAAATATTACAAGAAACAAAAAAAATATGGTCCAACATCACATTACAATAAAACGCCACAGATGAAAATGGACGCTTTAATACAAAACAATTTGGATCTGCACGAGTAATTATTAGATTCAGTGTAGCCGGATCGGCTTTCAATTTTGCGGAATTAATAACAACGTAAATATGACTCCATTCGACCACACGATGAACAGAGACGTCATATTACAGCCTGTGGTTGTAATATAAACTGCCTTTCCTTGTACACCTAGTACTACTAGTCTTGATTTTTTCGTAAAATTATATGGCAGGATTATCCAATGTCGACAGCCTCTATAATTCAGTGGTTAGCGCGGTAACGTATGAAACGATGCGGACGACTCATCTTTTACTTGTCCTTAAAGAAAATGTAATCAATAAAAGAGATGTTTTAAACAGCTCCCATCCCATGTCCCAATTCAGGGCATGATACTGCACTATTATGCATTTTAAGAATTTTTAATAAAAACTAATTAAATATATTAATATCTATCATGGAATGTGTATTGTAATCGTTCGCATTCATCAGGCAGTATTACTAATTTCGAGGATTGTTGGTGCGCGCCGGGCCACTGAACGTTCAAATTGCCGTAGCGCAGTCGCCATTGCCGTTCATTACGACCCATGTTTGCTACTCCACGAATGGAGTACCAACAGAGGAAATGAGCGCTTTCTATCAAGAGGGTATTAACCCCATTGTGAATTTCATTGTTGATCGGTCAGTTCTCGCGATCCTAAGAAGCAATTACTGCGATACTTGAAAATGTATACCTATAATGAAATCGCATAATTGAAATTTTTAAAGCTAAGGATTAATTCTTAAAAATTATGATTAATAATTGTTTAATAGAGACAAATTAGTCACTGATGATTTTAATTATATTTGACCTATTCTTTGCGTGTAATAAATTTAACAAGCCTTGCACGTTGCCCAGGCTCGGAGCAAAGTATTAAAGTACAAAAACAGTTTGTCCCCTACTTAATGTGAAGTTTCGAAATTTGCATAAAATCTGTCGAACAGAGGCATCGTTACAAACTTTGACTGTACTTTAAAAGCACTAAAATCGAAACGGCCAATAAATGCCCGACCTTATTTTTACCCTGACGCCTGTTTTCATTCTCTTTTAAGCATAAATTATCTTGTATAAATCACTGAGCTTACTCTTTAATTTGACTATTTCTTCATAGATCGTAATAATACAATTTATTTTGTTATTAAAGCATACGTAAAAAAAACAATTTAGTTTTGTCTTGTTAGGGAAAGGGATTTTGTTATAACTAAAATAAGAAGATTAAATTATTAATCTTGCGAAGTTGTTTTAATTTATCCAAGATTGTTATGCTCTACACTAATTAACAAGCACAACATACTTTGACTTAATTAGGTTTGAAATCAATTACAAACGTCAAGCCATAAAAAGATTGACGTCTATATGTTATGATACGTGAACACTGAACATCTAGTCTACGAGTCCTTCAACTGATAATGGTTTTAATGAAGCTTCGAGTTTTTCGACTTAATGAGGGTTATCTACAGTGTCTAATAAAAACCGATTGTAACTGTCAAGCACAGCGATACATTTCGTACTTGACGTCAATAGTTCATTCTTAATTATAATAGATAACCCGAAGGAGGGTCGCGACTTCCTACCATGTTGACAATGGCATACTGTACTTCCAAACACTTGTTTGTAACACTTTTATGCCAGTTTTTACGTAATATTTATAAACTAAAAATTGTATTATTTTAGCAACAATAACAAATTTATATTATCTATGTTTGGTTGGTTTTTATCATGATGTATGTGTATAACAAACAAATTCATTCGTCACGTACTCTACACATACCTACCCTTACGAGACAAGAAAATAATCAAGCTAAGCCCATTAAAGAGTAAACCTACTACAGTTTCGCACTTATAAGTTTTCTTTCATTTAAATAATTCCTGGCAAACTAATCCGATTATGCAATACGCATACATTAGATTATACATACAAAGTCAATATTTACATTGAAAAACACTAATTATGCTAGAATTAAGTCAGTTTTTACACAGCTAATTGGGCTATTTAGGTACAAAGTCTTGATGTGAATGAATCTAATTGAGTTAATGAAGAGGAATTTCTTAATTAGTGGTGTTTGTACAAGCTATGGGCACACGTACTGTACCGAAACGGGTTAATTACCAACGATAACTCTTTAATTAACCTGCCTAATAACACAGTATTTGCATTCAAGTCGCTAACGTAGGAACACTAATTAGGGATTCGTTAGAAGCGATACAAAATACTGTATTTATTATAATTGACGTCAATTTTAAAACAAATGCTACATTTCGAGTTAAGTAGCGTGATATTGTTCTACATTAAATACGCGGTATTCTTGACATATTAATTAGTTGTATATGATTTATTACAGTTGTTCTAACATTAAATATGAAATTAATTTAATTGGTTGTCTTCAGTAAGACATCGAAGGCTTCTTTTAATGTGAATTTTTGTAAATCGATATCCGATATCCGGCGTTAAAATAAAATAATTATAGGTACCTACTAAAAATGAGTGCATCAAACGAAAACATATTGACGTTCTTGAGCGCACGTAAAGTCCCCTGCATACAAACAAACGTACTCCAGCGCGCGTCATTAGTCACGCCACGAGAGGTTATCTGGACAAACAAACCAATGGACCAAGCCTTTCTAATTATGTGTACGATGTTATTAAGATAACGACACAGATAATATGTAAAACAATTCACTTCTGTACCTATACAAACGCTCGATAAGATACAAAGTATTTTTAGAAAGCAAGTATCGGTTCTAATGAAATGAATTGTATCTTGAGCGATTTTGATTTAATTAGCTCTCGTAGATTTTAAGTAGGTTGTTACATAATCCTCAATGAGGATCTATTATTTCCTTCGGAGAAGATCCTGGGTAATTGCTTGTAAAATACAATAGTGGGTAGTCCGAACAACTTTAGCCTCTATCTAGTCGTGTTGAATTTAATTTTCAACAACGTATAGTAATGCTTTTTGAAGCAGGATTTGATAAGGAGATACAAAAAATCATCTCGAAACATATTTAACACATTAAATAGTATAACCATTAAATTATGAACGCTATTTTATGCAGGTTGTCGTATAGTCTGTTCGACGAAGGCTTATTCAAGTAGGAGACAGCCGCCTGGTAATTAAATAAGTAACAAGAGGAAGCGCAACCGCCACTGAAAAACAAGCCTCGACTACAACCTAATTACAAGTGACCTTCAGGGCTACCGATACCTAAGAAAATATACTTTTTCTAAGATCTACCACGCTAACTGTGTTAGCATAAAATGCAATAAAGCACCTATAAGACAGAAAAAGCATTTCTTGGAACTTAGAGAAAAATGAAGTCATAATTTCTAAACGAACTATTCGGGCAATTTTGTTTTTTAACATCACTTTGTTCCGTTTTTTTTTGGTAAGGAAAAATATTATTTACAGAATATTTTAGAACGAATTATGTCACCTTCACCTTCTGAAGTGGACTTCACTAACGCCAAAAATATAAAATATTCACGTGATAGCCCTGGTGGAGCGTTCCTCGTGCTAATTTGTTTGCTATACAGGAAAGAGAAAACTGTGGAGCGGACCAATTAGCAGGCCCGGTGACCCCGTGTCACTGCAGGCAATCGCTAATGACAACCCTACCGCATCGCCACCGGCCGCGCCGCACATGTCACGCACATTTATTAAAATATTATTAATTCAATTTGACTGCCATTAAAGTTCAAAATCCAATAAAACGTAGAGAACGCTGTCTTCACAATAAACCCTTGCTTTTGCGAAGGTGTTTTCCATATTATCGTAAAAACTTATTCGTTTGATAACAATTGTGTCATAAATACATTAGTGTTGATAGAATAGTAATATATTTTAATTATAAAGGCGGGGTTGATATTGTTGCTATATCAATATTTCAAAAGCAATAATAAACAATTTATTAATTTATTAGTCTATACCGTATCGTTCACGCCATAGTAACAAATTAATACAATAATTAATGAGTGAAGAAGTGAACTTCAATTATTTTAGTAAAAATGGGTTTAAAATTACGGTCGCGTGATTAAGCTAATGTAACATAAAGCTGGGTGAGGTCGAAATTCCAAGTGTTAAGTAAATTTTTTAATCAAACTGATTGAGAATTAGTTGAATTTCCATTAAAACATATAAGCTACTCAGTGTAATTGTGTGGTGAGGTTATTTCAGAAAATTACGGACAGATAGAAATGATATAATCCTATTTGTAATTAATATTAGAAACGCGGTCAATGTGAGCGGCCGAAGCACTGCTGATTAATTTATCCTAACAGCCTCGTTAATTAAAACGGGTTTATTAATTGGCTGAAATTAATTAATTTGCATACACAAAATTTTATACAGGTAATGTAAAAGTTTGTGTTTCAATAGACTAATTGGTAAACAGAGTGCGATCTTTTGCGTCAATTAGCTTTACACTTTGTTTACACATTCCATAACTTAGACTATCCGCTGTTTGGTTTTCTTTCTTCTTTGTGTACTACGTCTTATTTAAATTCTGCTAATTTTATTAAATGGCTTCGTAATAATTATTTAAAAAAAGATTACATTATAGGTATTGGCCGAAATATAAAACGAGCTTTCTCATAGTAGTATCTTCAATCTTCGCTAAGTCCAAAATATCTAGTCAAAACTAGTCCATAGTAAAAAATAATAATGAAAAAATTAAATCCATTGTACTGACAAAAATTCTACACTCGCAGGATAAAAGGCTCTTGCGCATATTAAAGCACGTAGCAGTGGCACAGCAACAAGTTTTTCCTTGCTCTATTAGTTGAGTTGACTTATTTTAATGTTAGAAATTGAATTCTTTTAGAATTACTGACTATTTACATTTTTAAGACGATTTTAATTTTTAAACCTTTGAAAAAAATGTATCAAATTCGATTGAACTGCAATAAATATATATATTTCTTATATTTTTTACTACTTATTATAAAATACGTATTTCAGAAAATAGAAACTTTCTCTACCACACATTAAAATAATAACTTAAAAAAATATTTTTATTATTTTTAATAAAAAAACATAAACTCTATCTAGTCTACCGAAGCATTATTATAATAAATAAAAAATATATATTCATCAAGAAGTGTACTGCACCCAATCGCCAGTTATTGAACATTTTTAAAATAAAACATAACACTCTCTTGTTGTAGTAATTATACCTCTAATGAACATCATGATTATTTAAAGAAGCAATTCCACATAAAAAAATCATCAATTACAAAAAAATATTTGTATAAATCGCTGAGTTTGAATCTTAACATCATTTACCAAGAAATGCAGTGCACCCACTCGCCAGTAATTATAAGAACGCAATGAGCAATGTTTATAATTAAAACGAATGAAGCATGGCACTCTCTTGGTCTAGTGATGTACCTCTAATGAGCCTCTTGCTAATTAGAGAATAAACAAGCAGGATACGGCATTCTAATTGGCTTTTGGTACAGCCATGTCGCTTCGAGCTCAGCGAACTTACACTTTTTGTAAAAATCCTCATATATTTTAACTTTAAACGCAATTCATTATATCCTTAACGAACCACAAAATGAAACCTTACACGAAGGAACAATGTGAGCACCTTTACGCATGTGCTTTCTTCAAAATACAATTTCTATCACAATATTTTTGTAAAACTTACGAAAAAGTTTAAAACTGTATGTAATGGAGTAAGCAATAAAGCTTCCCCATCAACCATTGATAGCAATAATATGTTTTTAATAAATAATTTAACTTAATTTATGTCATCAATTCCTATATACATAATTAAAATGAATTTTATAAATGTAATACAGGACTTATTCATGTTTAGTTAACTAACAAAAAACATGAAGAGTAAAAAAGTAAGGCGTAGGCGAAACTTTTTTCATGAATTTTTTTTTACCAGTAATAATTGTTTCTTCAAATATATGTTTAAATCGAATGCATTTAAAAAAAATAGAAAGAAATTTTTAAATCAAAAAATTAAACAAAAGCCGACCATGGTAAATAAATAAAATGTTCTGTATTCTTAACATAGGTATGTATCTACAAACAAATTAACAGGAAACATTATCTGTGAGAGCTCATTAGTGGAATAAAGAATTGCTACTGTACGCTTAATTGGCAATTTTAATAATGCTATTTTCAAAGGCGTTTTATTTATTCTTATTAGCTTATTAGTTTTTCACAGAACTGGCTATATTTTATATGGAATATGATTTATCACAACCTTTTTGTTCCATGAGAATTGTGTTATTACATTATTTGCTATTAATATTGCATTTAAGTATTGTTAGAGAATAATATTAAAAATCAGTTATTTAAGTGTTTGATATTTTAATTTCAACTCTTTTATCTCTTTTCTAATTAGTATTGCGAAAATCGTTGTTAATTTTTTCCGATTAATTAATGAAAATTTAAAAAAAATCCCAAAGTTTCGATAAGTTTATTTCTACGTGACTACTTCGAGTATAATAAATAATTCGTTTAGCAGTTAGCTGATAATTTATTCGTTTATTATTTATGCGGTGCTTCACTTGTACAATTTGTACAAATAGACACTTCTTAGAAGAGAATTTACTGCCTATGATTCAGGAGCTTACTGACAACTTTAGCGGCCATATATTCACTCGTTACGTAGCGTTTTCAACTCCAATTAGAATGAAGAAATAAACTAAAACTTGTTCCCATTACTTAATATTCTGAAAAGATTAATGTTTTATTTCTATTTAAACGGTCTATTAAATTCTATGTTTTCTCATATAATACATGTTTAATAAAAGTTAAATAACGTAAAAAAACTTTTTAGTAGATGAAAGTGTTTGACTTTATAAGTGTTTGAAAAGAAATGTAATAAATGAATAACAAATTGTAATAAATACTAATGTTCTTCAAAGTACACGGCTTTATCAGAAAAGAGGTAATTAACTGCAAGAAAGAGTAGAGGGAAGGGTGAGTCAGTGTAAGTATCAGTATTAATTATTCTGAAACCAGACACAATTCGTTATACACTATTTTCATTAGTTTTTCAAAGGCTACACAAGCAACCATGGAGATCATTAAGCGGACTCTTCAAAGCTGTCGCCGCATTACACTAATTGACGCAATTAGAGGGATTGCTGAACGGAAATAAAAGTCGGCTCACCTTCATGAAACGCCGGCCCCGCCAATTAGCCTAGCTCTTAATTAGCCTCTTCAGAACACTCCAGCCGCCGATCAGTCTCTTTTCACTTAGTTAAATTCACAGCACGAGAGAATCTTGTTCATATTCGAGTGCTTACAAGGATCGTTCGACACTGCACTGAAAAGTTTTTTCGCGATCGTCTTCGTACAATTCGCACGACCCACGAAACGTGTGCTCGCTGCCACCGGCGGGAAGCGAATGAATGAGCCGACTATAGTACCCCAAAGCGGGGATGTTCCCTTTCCTTTTTCTGAACACAAGCTCTACTGTAATAGAGCTTTTCGCTCGAAGCCGGCTACGCACTTATGCCGTTCTGCTCCTGAAAGGACGCTTAGCACCGTAAGTGGGCAGATTGTGCGGTATTGCATTTAGGCCTAAATAAAAACGATACTGAATCGAATTACGATCGGACGATAGCTTTTAACTATTTCACGGTGTATGCCTTAGATTTATTGTCATTTACGACCTCTTTTTCAATACTTATAAATGTATGAAGCCAGCCATATGCACCTAAAATACTCACGTTTTTAACGTTTAATGGGGTATTCATCGTCTAATTGTAATATTATAGCAATTATAAGTATTCATTAAAATGATAAAGGCCCGTATAATTTCTTTTTTATTCATTAAATGGACGATTAGTTTCCACTAACGATTGCCATTTTATTTTTTTAAAGATTGTTGTACCTTTAATCGACTAAAGCCTACAATAATTAAACATAATAATAATGTTGTTAAGCGATAAAACTAGTTCAATTTAAGGAAATATATTATATACGAGTACTTAACATTTTAAGTAGAATTAATTAAAAAAGCTGGAACAACTGTTATATAATTGCTTTAATTTTAAAGACAATCTCTAAAATAAAAATTTTAAATAAAATATTTTCCAATGCTGAAAGCCAATTTTCTATGTAAGATGTAAGATTAAAAAGGTAATGTTTTTGCTAATACATATATACCTATAGACCTTTAAATACCTTTCCTATTTCGATAAGTTTTTTACCGTTTTCCTACAGTGTATCCGACAAAGGGGTACCTACATTTCCTGCCGACGGAATATGAATTACTACCAAATCTGAAGAAACTAGATTAATTTAATACATACTTATGAACTCATAACAAGAAATATAATTCATTTGTTAAATGATTTCAATCAAAAATAATAATTTCTACGTTACAATAATGTGTCAATCACTCCAAGTGACATTAAAAATTTTACAAACTATTTAGATCAGAACAATAAGACTTCGTTTGTTTATAATATTAATAATAATGAAATAATAATAAATTAATACACTCTTTACCTTACAAAAGTACTTTTTATTAATCTTATATTTTTACGCATTCATGGAATATCAATTACTTACATATATTTTATTGTTTAAAATATAACAATAAGGACAGGAATTAAAAAATAAAACAAGGGCCTATTTAATGAAGAAAATTAATTCCCATTCATTTGTTAAACACCGTTAAAGATAAGTGCAGTGCCGTGAAGACACCATCAATAAAACAGGTTGGCACCACGTCGGATTCAACCCTTACCCTTATTCATGCGAACCTACTAAACTATAATTTATATCAGTATGGTCAACGACCTCCTTTTATTTAATTTATTGCAAGAATGGTACAATCATAAATCCTTTTTAACATTGCATAAGAATATATTTAAATTAGGTACCCCGTATGGGTTGGGGAAAATATTAGGGATGAAACGGATAGTGGTTTGGCCGGATACAGGATATCGGATATCCGGCTAGCTACACGGCCGGATAGCTGGATATTCTGTAATTATAATAAATGTCTAAAATCTATATCAATCGTTATTACTTTTATTTGTATCCCACTTTCTTTACAGTAATGATAATAATTAATAATTTATGTAAGATTTGAGGCTGGTTTTAGAATCACAGTGTCGTCGCTAATGTCTGTAGCGTTTGAAAGGACCGAGCGAGAGGAAAGAGTTGAAATGAACTCGGTAACTTTTAGTTCTAAATCAAGATACAACTTTTTGTTGGCGGAGATGTTATCCGATTTTATTCAAAAAGATGACCTTCCCACTTTGGCACTACTTGCTTATTATCGCGGTAAAAACCGGGGTGGAAGTTTTAATATTTATTTTTTCAATAAGATTTAAAAGGGCTCTATCCATATATTAGTCTGTCTATAGCTCATCACAAAGTATTAAAACTAGGGATGAAACGGATAGTGGTTTGGCCGGATACAGGATATCGGATATCCGGCTAGCTACACGGCCGGATATCCGGTGGCCGGATATTCGGACGCTTATCGCGTTGCAACTTGATTTGAATATATGCGCGCGCGACAATTTCTGCCATTATTCATATACAAATAATAATTTGTGGCAAAAAATAGAACCGACTTCATCACCCTAAAAAGTAGAAATTAATTTTTATTTTTGTTTCAATCTATACAAAGTCAGTGCTTGTATCTATTTTTGATTTTACAAAAAAAGAATATAAGTTATTTTCTACTTTTTAGAGTGAAGAAGTCGGTTCTATGTTTTTGCAAAAAGCTATTATTTTTCCCTTTTTAGTGACCTGTGAAGAGTAATCACATTATCTAGTCACAATTCAGTATCATAGTTAGAGTTTAATGGTTATATGCATCATTAAACCTTAACCACAGAGCTTATCGTGTTGATTTTCGAGGAGTTCCGTGGAATATCTTCCACATGGATTATATTGCATATCCGCAACTAAACCCACCCAAATCTCACCCGGCCACGAGGTATTAGCAGCGTATATCGTCTTTGGCAGCGTTTATCTCGTAAAATATTTATTTTATCCAAAAAAATATTTAGAAACCTCTATTTTATTTTTAAGGACCTATCCAATGACACCTCATTTAATGATACATTAGCGATTTATTTTTTTTACCCTACGGTTACTGGTATGGTGAGCCACTCTCAATTTTTTTTCAAATCAAATATAGCCTATAAGTTGCACCTGATATTGTTCTATCAGCGTATGAAATTTTATCAAATTCTGCTTAGTACTTTTTACGTGATTAACGAATATACAAACAGACAAACAGAATAAAAATCTATCCATGGTTTTGGTGTCTATAGCACATACATATTGCATACCAATTACTCTTTCTGAAAAATATTCAATGTACAGAAATGGTTTGATTACTGTTTAATTATATGTATAGATTTGCTTTGTGTAAAATAATCAATTACTAATATTATAAATTGGAAAGTAACTCTGTCTGCCGGTCTGTACGCTTTCACGCCTAAACTACAGTACCGATTTTGATGAAATTTGATACAGAAATAGATTAGACAACGAGAAACGATATCGTTTTAGAAAATTTTGTGTTTCCACAGAAAAGAGCGATATAGACGAGTTTAGGGCGTAAAGAATTCAGCGCGAACGGTGTCGCGGGAAACATCTTTTGACATATACATTTATTTATTTTATTATCCGGTATCCGGTCGGATAGTGCACTACTATCCGGTATCCGTTCGGATAGTGAAAATAGGGCCGGATAGGCCGGATACAGGATAGTTACCGGATATCCGTTTCATCTCTAGAAAATATACTGTTAGTAACATATTTTTACAGTAACTGAAATGTCAATGTCATGATAGTACAATATGGTAGTGCCATCTTTGGAATTGATTATAGAATATTATTTTGTATTTAATCTTGAATGTTTTAAGAATTAATTGCATAAGTTAACATTGCATAGTATTTAATATTGTTATTAATTATTATTGGAAATTGTCATAAAGTAAAACTAGCGCCATGTATCTGTTGTTTATGATATTGTCACTTACACTCTATTTAGTGTGATTAACTATTATAAAATAGGTTGTAAGTGCTGTATTCGTCTCTTACTTTTTCGAAACGTTGGATAATAAACATGTATATACCAGTATTGTGTATCATTGGAAATAATTCCTAACAATACCTATTTGATATTTAGGACCTAAAGAGCATGACCCGTCGGATGTTTTCCTTGAGGTTACAAATATGATAAGTTTTTAATTCATAATACCAAAACAAAAAATATCAATGTATTTCCGTTTTTCATTATAAAACATATTATCGATCTTACTAAATAAAGTTAAGGATTAAAAAAAAATAATTTTACCTTGCGAAGTTCCTTCTTTTCTTTAAATATTTTACTCCTTCTTTTTAAGTTAAGTTTATTTTTGACTAAACTCTTATCCTTAACATTCCTGCTCTACGTACATATTTTACAAGTTATATCAAAGCAACAATATTCGATCCCCACATTACAAAAAGTGAATATGAATAAGAATGGATTACCTTTTGTACGTCTTGTTATCCATCTTTCTTACAGCTCTACTTTGTATTAAATCAATTAAGTCTCTATATAAGGGTTGTCATAAAATTTGATTTATCACCCTAATTGTAAATTTTATTTCTATGGATATTAATTGAGACTTATGAAATAAAATTTTTAGGTATTCTAAAAATAAATAAATAATAAAGTTAAAGGCCGAAAAAGCTGCGGTGTAAATTAATGCATATAAAAGGTAAGATATAATGGATTTTAATCCTCTATAATAATTATTTATGAATAAATGCTATTTTAAATCAGTTATTTGCATGAAGTAATATAAAGAACGCTTATTAACACACATATGAGTAGAATATTGAACACCCAAAAACGTAAATAAATCGAAGCGAACGCCTTGCGTTCTGTATCAATTTGCGATCCATTCACGGCAACCCCTCTACTAGGGATGAAATGTTGCATACTAGATTATCGACAAAATTTTAAAAATTGTTATAAGTGTTATACGATTGTATTTATAATTACGTCTTCTTGGCATTCGTACTTGTAAAACTACGTTTATTTCATAATATAATATTTTTAGAGATAACACCACTTAAAATTAAGTATTTAATAAATATAATAAGAATATTATTTTGTGGTCATCACAGAATATTAAGATTATATTTTTTGTTTCTGTTCCATAATGATATTATTTATAACATCGTATTTGAAGCATATTAATAAAAATAATTAACCTTTGATTTCGGAGATAAAACACTCTGTTGAAACAAATTATATTTCGATAAATTATATATCGGATTTTAATGTTATTCCTTTTAATATATGAAAAATAGTTGTAATATACAGATAGAAAATTTAATTCATTACTTGTTCAGATTTTGAAATGAAATGAAATGAAAATATGCTTTATTGCACACACCAAAATAAAAAAAGAACAGCAAGAAAAATAACTTATGTGTTAAATAAAAGTCATGCACAATTGGCGGCCTTATGGCTATAGAGCCATCTCTTCCAGGCAACCAAAAATAGTACAATTTAAATTAAATAAAATGAACAGCAGGTGGTGTTAGGGAAAATGTCGCATAACTTTTTTTTTAATAAATATAAACAAATAATAATAGGCGAGGCACTATTCCCCATAATAATAATAAATAAATATATACATACACACATAGATTTTTCACTCTAACAAAGCAAAGCACAATATATTCATATATCATTTTAAAAAAAAAGTCAAAATTTTTAATTGCAGACTTAAAAGATATAATACCTGTAATGAAAATAAACTATAACCATATTATACGCTGTTTTTTCGATATTATGATCAATGTTTAATCAATTAACATTTTAAAAAAATATCGATAACTTATCCCACATCACTAGAATCTCACGTCAACTTGGTTTACATTGATGCATTCATTTCTTATACCCGCCAAATTTATTGCCGGGTAACTCGGAGCTTGTAACCAACAAATCATGACAACTTTTAATAATTTTCATCGCCTTTTTGTCACTGAACTAAGAAGGGTTGCAATTCCTTAGAGATTATAAACGGGTGTCGGAAAATAAAAAATTATAAAAAAATATACTTATAATTTTTAAACAAAGTTAATCCTTTTTTAATTTTTAATTCACGCTTGTTGGGTAGGATAAGTAGAATATAATATAATGTTTTGCAATCAATATTATATTCGAATATAATAGGCGCAATTTATAATAGTAACATTTACATAGTTATTATGTTTGACGTTTGGAAAAGATTTTCCGAGCGTTTTACTGACTTGTTAATTAAAGTTAGAGCATAATTTTATTAAAGTAAGATATAATATTGATAGGCATTATTTTTTCTTCCTGTTAGTCTCTTCACTCTTGCTACAACTCTTTATAAAAATTCAATGAAAATCCAATTCAAAATTATAACTATCAACCACATCCTAATTCGTATTTCGTATGTAAAAACGTGTAATATACGTACTTGGTTTTTATTCAGAGAACTTAAAATGTCGTCTTAGATTAATTAGAGATAATATT
Source organism: Phoebis sennae (assembly GCA_001586405.1). Classification (NCBI taxonomy): domain Eukaryota; kingdom Metazoa; phylum Arthropoda; class Insecta; order Lepidoptera; family Pieridae; genus Phoebis; species Phoebis sennae. The sequence continues at coordinate 67,467 of LQNK01001564.1, read as the reverse complement.
TCATCCAAAAAAATTATCGCCTAAATAGAAAAATCGCAAAAAGGATTGAATATAAACTTAAAAGATTAAACTTATCCTGTGCCATAAAAAATCGGCTCAGCGTTGCCGCTTTCATTGAAATCGACTTACACCAATTAATCACTCTTATCTGCTTGTTTCCTTGAGTTTTTCGACTGAGGGATAGACGGCTGACCATTGAGCGGGTGTTACGGGGTAAACTGCCTCTATTGTGTGCCGTTTTGCCCTATTGTGGTTGACTATTGTACTGGAAACTGATGGTGTCGCCGACCGCGCGGAGTAAGCTCACGATTAGTCTTCGGATACGCCTAAGAAACACAATTATACGCCCGATAAAAGGCTGGATCCATTGATGGTTCGATTTACGAATCCTATTCAATACGTGACGATATTATGAATGAGCTTGATCAGTTGTATAGAATGTCACATTACTATTTATTTTTGGGCTTTTTTATGAATAAAAAATATGGTATATATTTAAAAAAAAGTTTCTAAAAATGCCATTTATGGTTCTTAAATTCAAAATATGTCAAAAGATCAATTTAAGTAGGCGAATGAAAGATGACAAGTCATTAATTATACTTGCAAAAATTGATCATAAACGTTCGCTTAAATCAAGTCTGCTCATAATCCCCGTCGTTGTTCACGCGTCCCTCATTAAGTCCTGGCAAAGAAAACGAAATGGAAATTAACATAAATTAAAATAGCTTTAAACCTTTCGTCAGTTTACAAAGTGTGCTAACGGGAACAAAGCTCTCACGCGAGCTGATATCGCGTGACGCTGTTAAGACTTAAGACTTACTTAATGTAATTTAAAGAAACGTTTGGCGTTACATTTAAATGAATATTTTATATCTACAAATCAATCGATGATCTTAGAACAGCCAATTAAAAATATAAAAGTATATATTAAATTAACAATATGACGATTCCTCTACGTCAATTCTCCTCTGTTTTTCAGAATAATGAAACCCCTGTACATTTGTTCATATACATATTTATCGCTTTTTGATAATAATGAAAATTATTGCTTCGATTTTAATACAATCAAATATCATTGAAATAATTTACTAAAGACCGTAAGGTGAATAATTTGAAGACGTCCATCAAGTGTAGAGGGTGTAAGGGTGTAATAAGCAAATGATGGCATGTAAAGCAGTCTGTGAAGCCAAGTTTGTTTCACTCATTTGAATTTTGTTTACTCCACTTGTTTTAATAACACTCCTCCCGGCTGAGAATTAAGCTGGTTTTAATTCGCTGAATAAATTTACTTAAAAACTAAGCAATTTGCCAGCAACACCCCAAATTGTTATAAGATTTCAAAATACTTCAACAGACTTAGTAGAATTGATTTAATAAAATACGCAATGCCAAACAAAAACTGACAATTATAAGTAAAAAATAAGGTTAAAATAAAAAGAACAGAAATAACCTTAAGGTGATAATTCGGTCAATTTAATCACAAAATGAATCTAATTGGAAATTGCGTTGGAAACAAAAAAGATGACTATAAATAAATCCTCCATTATTTATAATGAAAAACTTTTTGTTCTATTCATTTTTAAGAAATAATGTAAAATTTGCGGTTGCACTCTACAGCTTGACGAATCCCAATTGATTGAGAATAATACTTTTTAATAATGCTTTTCTAATCTCATTTACTACCGAGATCTTTGGTAATAGTTATTGCATTGTCCACTTACAATAGGGGTGCTATTTTTATTATAATTATTTGTTTACCTATTGTCTTACGTTATAGTCAAAAACAACGTAATTGAGACGTAAAATTGTCAAATCGATGCACCACAGGGGGTTTGTTTATTGCATTATGTTTACGTTACCAAAATATTTAACAATCCACGTATCGATAAGCATTTATTGAAAGTAGTTACGTAAATATAACAACTGGATTACGCACATTTTGAATTTTTTTTTAACGATTTCATAATGTAAGACAATTTTACGCTACAATAGTTTACGCCGGCCTTGCTTTTTCTATCGATTGTGTGATTACTCGGTATCAATGGAATATGACAAAATTAACTTGTTTCCAAATGGATGATTTTGTTGTTTTTATCAAGAAAGTAATACTACCATAGGAGAAAAGATAGACATGTTTTTATATTGTTACAAACATATATTTATAAATAACTAGATCGCGTAGATCACTAGAATCTTCTATCTTTATGAGGTATATATTAATGAAACACTGAATAAAAAATAATACATACCAAAGTTTTAATAAATTGATGTAGGTAGTCTTAAATATCTTGCTAAAAATAATTTTGCATACATGCTATATATAATTATATGAGTTTTGTATAGGTAGATACATGATACACATACATTAATATGTATGTGTATCATGTTATAACGTTTCAAAAATTTATGAAACTTTCATTAGAAAGATATAAACATTAGTTATATTGAGTCATTAATTAAAATATTTAAACAATTCGTAAAGCTCCTAAAAATACCCGATCCTAACACAGCGACATTTAATTCACTTCTTGTTTAATTAAAGCTTCGGTAGGTTGGTACTTTGTAATTAATTAGTCCAAAATATATTTAGACTTAATTACTTTACATTCCGTGCAAATCAAATTCGTCAAAACGTGACAAATCGCAATATTATCTACGGAGATTAAATTAATGAGATCAGTACCCCACCGTCGAACTGTTGTGCCATGGGAAAAGTAAACACAGGGGAAACCGGGATATTATGTTTATTCTGATCCATAATTAGCAGGCAAACAGATGCACATAAAGAGTATAAAAATCACAATAACGGGGACATTGTTGAGGGAAATCTTGTAATTAGAATTAGTTCGCTGACCGAGTTACCGATCGAGACTGACCTTTTTTATTAAAAGCATTTTTTACAAAAAGTATATTAAGTAGATGCAGTTTGATGCCCAAAAAATATTCTTTCAGAAGCCGTAAAAGCCATTTTGTCAACATTACGTTTACATTTTTAAATAACCTCTAGCTTTTATTCACCATCAACAATCTATATAATGCCGTATTTCTGAACAATTTTTCTAGTCGACATTCAAGCATTTGAAATATTGTAATATTCTTGGAAATAAAAATATAAAATATCATAATGGTAGAAGTGTTATTTAAAAACATAATAAAAATAAAACGTACTCTATAGACGAATGCCCGGTTTCCGAGTAATTTTAACGCTAGTTTATCTATTCGATAGCGCTAAACGTCCTATAACTGTGATAAGTTCGTCTCTGAGTTGTATCGCATTGTTAAATTTCGTATGAAATTTGTCTGACAATTAATTTTAATTAATCCATAACAATTGACAGTTTAACCATAATACTCAGAAACCGGGCATTAGTATAGTAAATACAGTCATGATAAATATTACAAACAAAGCACCTAATACCAAAACAGAAAGCAGCCCTCTCCGTCACTTCGGTCCAATCGGCCATTCAGCACGCGGCGAGGCCATAAAATTAAATAAACCCGTTATTTTTCAGGCTGAGGAATGTGCGGTCGCACGGACGGTCAATAGGGCGGGACGATAACGGCGCACATTTGTAAAGATTTCGGCCGACCAAGAATCAACCGTGCCCATACGCTGCATAGAGCTCTGAACATTGAGAAAGTACGACATTTTTTTGATTAAATTTTATTAGTTCATTTATAAAGCTCACGACAAGGTACGGTAGCAAGGCTACTGAGCAACAACACTAATACGCTGATGCCAAATCATAAATTATTTACGACAATAACTACCCAAAAATCACTTTGGAAGCTAACAACAAAATAGAATCGGTAGGTTGCAAAATATTGATAGAGTCTAAATTACATGATTTATGTGTATCACTAAATTGTTATTCCTAGAAGTCCATTATAAATACTCAAACTAACATAAATACCGGTACAAAGATCCTGTGTCTTATAATATTATATTGAGAAGATATAAAAAGATTCATGAGCTTCCCGCTCGAACTTGTTACGAAAAGGAAATGTACCGCTCTATTTCCTTCGAATACGCCAGCGGTTTATTTCGGATAATCTGCGAATAAATGAAAATTGATTTTAAGATTGTGCCACCCTGAGCCAGTACGTTGACAAATAATACGGCTCTATCCGACGTTCGTACACCCTTATTATGTTTGTATTACTTGTTCATTTGCAGTAAGCGAAACTTTATCGAGTGTAAACACGTATTTTATTATATACAGTTTTTATTTACTTCAATTTCCACGCTCTACAATCAATTCTCCAAAATTCGGTAAACAGAACAATAACTGTCGAAAACAAATTAAGAGAATGAATAAAATTTGATATACGTACTGTAAAACGATTCCTTTGCAATTGTCGAAATATGGTAATACTTACAATCATATAATTTAAAATTACACGTGCATTTATCGACCAGTTTGCCTGTATCGAAAATATGGGTGTCTAAAATACAATAAAAAAGAAAGGAAATCACGGGGAGTGTGGGGGGGGTGTCAATTAGGCGCGGGGAGCCTACACGTGACGTCACTCATCTACATCGCGACCATCGCTGATGCAAATTTAAATACAGTTTAAAATCTCCTTTTTTGAAACGCGCGGTTTTTTTGAAGCTCGGCCAGGCCGTCAGCTGTTTACTGTATATATTATATTATTTATCGTTCTTTAGAATTCACTTATTACTTCAAATAATTATAGATTTAAAGAACTTTATTAATACATCTCAAGAACGGTTATTACAGTTCATTTATGAAAAAAAAACTAAAATTAAATTTGAACAAATAATTATCCTCTTTACCTAATATAACGTTTGGTTTTATACTTATGAAGGAAAGTTACAATTTTTGTATTTTTTATCGATGTTTCCGGCTGGGCACTGTAGTTTTAAAACTTTTCATTAAGTTTATTCTCATTTTTATTAAAAAAAATTAAATATGTACTGAATTAAAATATATTATTTCATACATCGTGATTCGTGAGTAAGTATTCCTTATTTGTGCATGAGTAAATCGTGAACCGAATCTTTAATTACATTGAAGAGATAAATGAAATGCACATTACCCTTTGTAATACGAACACCGCAGCGTCGCATAAAGGCACATTATTCAATTATAAAAATTGAATGATAGAACTTAAAGCCCCATGAATGGCGTAGAAATTATGCAGCGTGAACGCATTACTTCACGAAACTAATTGTGAAAATAAAAAGGATCCATAAAAAAGATTGAATTCGTGGGAATTTAACGGTGTTTAATGAGTTGTATAAAAAATATTTCAACTATACAATGATGTAAGAGGGACGTGATTACGTTTGGGGCTTAATATCCGGCGGGAAGGCGCAAGACATAAAATGCAGTTTAACTTATGAAATAGGGATGGCACTTGGCAGTATGGCAACGCTACTAACTCTATGACATTTTTTAAAACCAGTGTAAAAATAGATACATATTTAGAATTATCTTATCGTAATTGTTAGGTGTTATAATTATGATAGAGAAAACCTTTGTATTCATTTTAAAAACTGCCTTGTTAATCCATTGAGTTAAAATATAATTTTTTGATACAGATATCTAACTAAATGAAGAATAAGATATTCTTTCCGTATAGAACGATTAATTGCGATAAGTTACCAATCGCTAAATTACAAAATTTATATCATCATTCTACCTTTAAAAAGTACTGAGTTATGTACAACCCTATTAATTTGTCGCAACCAGTGGCCAGTAGCGAAAAGGACAGAAGGGGCGCATCGCACGCCACCAGCGACAGAAACTATAAAATTACGCACAAACCATTTTGCACCTTATATCTTTACAAATCTCAGCACTCATAGAGGGAATTAAATCTTCTGTTTGTAAGGGGACGTGTGTATGACGTTATAAAATAAAATTGAAGCCGCAAGGGCGCTCGGATCTAATTAAATGATAAGTATGATATAAGATTAATGTCCTGTACTAAAGAGATCACAGACTAGAATGCTTAATGTTTTGCGTTTACGATTCTGCTGAATTCATTAGATATGAATATGAATTTCCATGGTACACAACTAAATTTACCAGCCTCAGTGACTCAATATATTCTTAAATATACCTATCTGATACCTGTTCAAACATCACTTCATTAAATTTTCGAAGAGTAACAAAAGAATTGACTGTTTTATCGGTTTGAACTGCATTTAAAAAAAGCATTACCTTCGCTCTCAACATAAAGTCAATTCATTATCCTAACTTTATGATAAGTTAACGTTAAAGTTTTCTGATAACTATTTGATACCAAATTAGACTAAAAAGTGTGATTTTATACATCAAACATTAAAGATAAACAAATGCATATTAGATTCATCGTTTTAATTCAGACCTTCGCGTCGTTCAATGATTATCAGTTATTTTACATAAGTATCTACATAATGCCAACACCATTACCATAATCCAAAGTTTATTTTATTCTTTCTCACGACACTTAACCAACAGTTATAGTAATCTTTATTTATTTTGCGGTTCAATAGCAAAGCCAAAGCTAATGGAGTGTAATCCCGATTGCGTATTAACACCAGAATAAAATTATAGGGGACAATGGAAGAATCGAATCAAATGTGGCGACCAAAGATTAAATAATAGTCGGTAATATTGTATTGGCACAATGACTTATATATTTATTTACTTTACTTCCGATTATTCCTAGTAAAAGATAGATAGGATGATGTATCCTCCGTTCATTTATAAACATTTTTGTTCTTTACTGAATGTATACCAAAAAACCGTTACAACCATGGGTTAGATACACTCACAAATTATCAGATTAAATTAATTAATTTAAAAATAATTATATTATATATACGAGTATTATTATATAATGATAAAATGTTAAATTAATTACAATTATCTGGGTGCGCGGCCGTGCCATCCTTTTTTTATGATTTCTTATATTGATTCTGAATGTAAGCTTTTTGAGGAAAACCAAAATGGGTTAAAGTTGACCCATTATAGTCTGTATATTCAGCAAACTATTGTTATCTAAACCTGACTAGTACAGTGACCACACATTGTTCGATCACAAAATACTTCACTACTACGCTTACTTCTGCACCCAAATGTTCCTATTGTAACGTTTACCCCATAACCAATGCTGCAAAGGATATCAAAACCATAAGTAACGCATGATGCCGGATTACATTAGAGGGCTCGCGAGTTGTGAGCTTGTGACCGATCGGCGAGAGCTGACACGTGCTAATGAATCTCGTTCAGTATTCGCCGGCACACATTACCCAGATGTGTTTGCACTGGAAGAGACAAAATTTACCATTTCTTTTATTAAGTTACGATGATAAGGACATGAATACCTAGACCATAGTTGGAGCCAGATAACAAGATGGAAACAAGAAGGTGAATATCCTGAAATTATTATTGATAGATCCCTTGTTTTAGTGGTAAGCTTGCTTGGAGTTATAACCGACAGGTACTGGGTTCGATCACTGTATTCGTATTATGTGTTTAATTTCATCATAAATAAGTTAATCCAATTAAATCAGTCATCATCACATAATAGAATTTTGAGAATAAACAAAAACTTTTCATGCAGTATTTATTAATAGGAATATTTTTTTATATGTAGCGAATATTAAACAACAATTTTTTTCAAAAATTTTCTGTTGACTTATGAAATTTTCATTTATATCCTAAAATTTTTATCTCTGTTAACGGCTTACTAGACAAAGAAAATATACCTATCACCTAAACCTATTACCTATATATCGTAAAAGTATGCAATCCTCATTTTTTAATATAGGTTAAAAGCAGTGTCTGCGCGTAACATGATGAGCTCACAGTACTTTTGGAGCGCACGCGCCGCGCACGCGCCGCTCTTTATCTAACAGCCAGTGCAAGTGACGCTGCATTCAACGATCCTCTTCTCATCGTAGAATTTATGACTGTGCTCTTAATGTGAGAAACCACAAATCTATGTAGTGCCGCAGAATAAATTATATGAGAAAGTTTCATGTGACAATTTTTGAATAATATGACAGATGATTGAATATATTCATATAAGTATGCGCTTTAGCTTATGTTGCAGTAAAGACAAAAAAAATCCCCTGTAAATAAGTAGGTATGTAGCTAGTAGCATAACATATTATATTACGCAGTAGGGGGTAAGGATTAAGGTTCAAACAAAAAGAAACAATAGTATCCATTGTAAATATTATGAAATATTATTTATAAATTTTACAAACACTGATTGACGATGACATAAGCTAAGTTAAAACATTTTATAAGCCCGGCGTCAGACATGTGATCACATATGTGATCAAATAAGTGTTTACAGGTGCGGCACGGGCATTGCATGCTATATTCACATATTTGAAGCTTTGAAAGTCTGACGCCGGTTTAACAACAGCACAGATAATATAACCCTATATTAGTAACCATAGTCTTCAAAAAAGGGATCACTTCTGTGAGCTCATGTGCCGGCATAATAAAAAACATAAAAAAGAATATTAAAACGCTTATCATCGATAACGCATCTATTAACACAACCTCCTTCGTATTTTGGGAAGTCAGTAAAACAAAGGAAAAACTATTTTACTCCAGGAGGACCCATGAAGCGAGCATCTAATGAAGAAACGGAAATAATGCGGCAGACTAAACATTATTATATTATGCATCATATTACAGCCAATTGCTGTAAAATTGGATGTTATGCTACCGCTAATTATTACGGGGATTTAATTACAGCGTACCCGCCTGCAACGGTAGCAATGCAGTTATTACCAATAATTGCCCTATTATATTGAAAACTTTTAACTAAAATACGAAAAACGGTAGATTACAAATGATCACGTACATAAACGTTCATAATAAGTGCCTTGTTCATGAAGTAAATACCATTTATACTTTCTCATACTAACGATACTTGATTTAATATAAAATATTATTTACATTTGGAACAACAAATATACGGTTATACCTGATATTTGTTGTTACTGAGTACTATACGTCATGTATTAGAAACAATAAAATATTATGTACAGAGTTAAACTCATAAATAACTAAGCCAAATTTGCAATACATGTATGCGTAATCAACAGAGAGTAAGTACGTACAAGAAGTTATGATTTAAATACAATGCAATCTTTGACTCACAACTTTGGCTTATCTAACAATTGCTTCAGTCGGGCACCGTATTTTGTCTACTATAGAATAATCTTATGATTATATTGGAGCACAGACATAGACATGAAGCATAGACGATATAAATTAAGGGCAATTAGCAGCGACTATAAATCGACATCAGACCATAGGAGCCTCCTTCGGTCAGCTCCCAGGGGTGTCATCGAAAACTAATTTATTGTTTTCTTACGAACTATATACCATATACCAATAATATATATCCATGTTTTTACCGTTAACTTACTACATTAATCAGACGTAAACACGAAATTCTTTATTAGAAATGTTAAAAGACAGATTTCTGAACTGTTTGTAAAATATGAGATCATCGACATTGTACAACACATTTGCTGAAAACGAAGATCTCTTAATATTAGATAACGGAGCAATAAATCTTTATATGGATTTCAAATATGTCAAAGAATACCGTGAAAACTTTTCAACACATGTTCGTTGCAAAAGAAAGTTTTAAGTACAGGAACGAGCGATCAATCACCAACAATGGTGCGAGGTGCACCCTAGAGGAAAAAACTTGAACGGGTGTTGCTGATTTATTGGCGTAGTTAGAATTATCGCCATTTGCAATTCTTGCCGTGGCGGGTTAGCAAACAACTTATCCTGATAACGACTTGGGTGCGGGCGAGACGCTTCGGAACTCGCATTCTTTCCTAACTCTCGGAATGCTACAATTGCCAGACATTTGGCTTCATTCTACGATTGTATATTGATGTATTTCATTCTGTACGTAAACATGTACGGCTGAGTATGTGGAATGGGATTCTACAATTTATAATGAAAATTACTCAGAAATATATCAATCACTTCCATTTTCTTCTCAGGAACTGTAAGTCGATATGATATTAAGTACGTATATTATTTTAGAATGGATTTTATATAACGTTGTTATTGTTTTCAACATATCGGCTCATTCATCAAATGGTAACCAAAACTATATCAAATATTTGCTCCTTAAATTAAAAAAATAAACACTAAATAACTTTTCTTCCATGTCTGACATCTATTCTCTATAAATATCCTAAAAATTATAGAAAAAATAAGAAATTGATTGAGAACCTATTAAGGAAATCAGATAGAGTCTAGCCTAATCTAGTCGAGTATTATGTACATTTTACAAATTGTAATAATAGATGAGAAACCTTAACAATATAGTATGTATAACAAATCACCTAATTGGAGGTTATATTACCTTCACAATCACAACATTGTACGCCCAAACGGTCCCAAGACGCTCGTACAGCAAATGATCTTACAGACTCGTAATCACCCTTTACGAGTCTGATCTCAACAGAAGTTAGAGCGGTCGTCAAGACCTCAAGACATTAAAGTGGATGTAACGTCGCCGCGGACTCCTACTGGAGCCCGATTATCTTAAACTTAACCCTGTCGTTACCAACCTTATTTGCGGTCGCGTTGCGTTGAACATCTACGATAAGAACGCGTTCACACTACTTATCACTCTCATTATACTTTGATGAACGCGTTTATACTTCTATAACTTTTACTGACAGTCTCGTGATACTAAACAAAAGAATTTTCTTTAAAAAAAATAAACTACAACTTGACCAGTAAAAGTAAAAGAATAATTAAATAGACGTTTAAGATAAATTCTTCAAACAGATATAATAATTCATTCATTCAAAATTTAAATCCTTTTATCGTCTTCATTTAAAGACAAACTTAAAGCAAACCAATAAAACTAGCGATGTGATCACATCCTTTTATTGGATTAGTAGTGACCGAAGCATCGCAAAAGGTAGTTACATAGTTTTCTGAATGGGAAGAGACTCCGATGGCCGCTTTGTGCCGCTACCGTGCTATTTGTTCGATATTGGTCGTTTATGTTCCACACACGTCAGCTTCAATTACTTCCAACATTGTTCTAAAGCGGAACGTACTTGTTTGTATTTTTATTGGATTTAAATAAAAAAATAACTATTCAAAAATATATTTGAATTTACAATAATCGGTGCATGTTTTAAATTCTGTTACATAATACAATTCCTACTTACTTCACAAACACTCTATTTTTATTTTCAATGTTTAGTTTCTTCCAACACTCGAGCATAATCTTCACCCCGAGCGACATCGTTGTTTATCGTCGTAATGGCTTTGCCCAAGATATGTTTTTCATACTCGGACATTTTAAAATTAGAATTGCACGTCTCAACGATACCATAACAGCCAACTTTTGTGGGACCGGAGAAAAACCTGGTACCATAATGGGGGTTAGACGTATAACTGTTTACCATTACGTATTCACCATAGAGTGCCTGAAGAATCAACAAATTCATTTATTGACCATGCCATTCCTAAAGTCGCAGAATCTATACCAAGCTTGTTGTTTATAACTTCCATGCCCGCTCTTTTTACTAGCCTCGTTAGAGTGTCCGCTTGACATGGATCCACTTTATAATGGCTTGGTGTTATATTTGAAAACAATGGTATAATAGTTTCATCGGAATGTCCCCCAATAACTGGTATATGCAAATGGCGAGGGTTTACGTTTAATACTTTAGAAACAAAAGCTTTCGCTCTCGCTGTGTCAATGTGAGTGATACCAAATATTTTTGAGGCATCATAAGCACTGTATCTGAATAGTAAGGAGCTAGCAAGCGGTATAATAGAGTTTATAGGGTTTGTTGAAATTGCTAAAAATGCATCTGGATTTACATCGGCGACTGTTCTACATAGTTTTTGAACGGGAGGTGCATTCACTTCAAGCATTTGATCTCGGGTATATCCTGGTCTTCTTGGCACTCTAAAAACCATCACGATCAGGTGAGAAAAGCGAATAGAGGCGGGCAGAAAAGTACTCCCACTGTAACTGGCTACTATTGGTCCTTGTGGTATTTCACTTAATTCTGCGCCAATACGTAATACTTTCTCACTATCGTCATATAAATTAAGTCGTGTTATGTATTTATTTTGTTTCAAAAGGAGAGCCAAATTAGATCCTATTTCGTTTGCTGCCCCAACTATAGATACTTGAGCATTTCTTGTCTGAGCAAGGTTTAAAACATTCCTTCTCGAAAAAATAAATCTTGGAGCAACTAAACTGCGAGACAACATTTTTCAAAGTATTAAAATAACAATTAATTTATATTTCACAGAATTTAATTTTCATGCCGATATTGTAACTCAAATTGACATTTATAAAAGCCGTTCCATCAAGCAAAGAAGTCTGTCCAAATGTTTTTAGAAGACTATTTAGTCTATCCATAATAATTCTTTCAACATAGATAGCTAATATAAAGGATAAATAACCTGAAAGATAATTAGAATTTCATATTGGTTGTAAACTGTAGTTTTAGAAAATAAAGTAACAAATTTTAAATAATATTAGTGCATCTAACATAACGCTCACATTATTGGTTTTACAGGAATATAATCTGTATTACTGTTAATTATTATCTATAAATTGTTAATTATTTTAAAAAGAATGCAAAATTACTGAATTAATTTCCAAACATAATTCTGCCATTTTTAAGTCAAATTCACAGTTATATATAAATAAAATATACATATTACATATTACCAAGAAATTAAATCGTTTAATTTGAAATGGTACTTACCAAGCGATTTTTTAAATCAATAGCAAACAAATTGATCACACGGGGTTATCAAGTCACGGTGGTAGGCGGTGCAAGCGATGTTGGACAAAGCATCGGTCTCCTTTTAAGGACAAATCCTAGTATACGCAAATTAGTAATACATGATACACTGGACAAGACGCCTGGAGTCGTTTTAGATCTCTCACATGTGCCCGTCCATTCCGCACTACAAGGGTTTACAGAAGAAGATACATTAGACAAGGCCTTAATAAATACAGATGTAGTCATTGCAGCAGGATCTCTTACAAAAACTGGCATGACAGAAAAGGAATGCTTTTATCGAAATGCTGATTTTATAAAAAGGTTATGTATAAAGGTAGCTAAAGTAAGGCCAATGCCATTCGTTGGAATCACTACTGAACCATTAAATACCCTTGTGCCCATGGCAGCAGAAATAATTAGGAACCACGGGGAGTACAACCCAAAGAAGTTATTCGGGATTACATCCGTAGACGCAATGCGTGCGCAAGTTTTATATGCTTCAGAGAACGGCTTACGTCCTGACGAATGCGTTGTTCCTGTGATTGGGGGACATTCGGATAAAACAACTCTACCTTTAGTATCTCAATCAAGCCCTACATGTGATATGGATGAGAAAAAAATTCGCGAATTCGTCACTAAAGTTCGTAAAGCTGGTGAATTTACCACAAACACCAAGAAGGGATGGTCACCAACACTATCAGTCGCATACGGAGCCATGCTATTTACGCAAGGAGTGTTAGATGCGTTCGATGGCAGATTGGCCAAAGTAAATGCACTAGTAGAAAATAATGATTTTGGCACATCTTTCTTTTCTGGCTTGGTCAATGTAGACCAAAATGGATATTGCGAAATGAAAAGATATACAAATATTTCACAGCTTGAATGCAATTTGCTGGAACAATGTATTATCGAATTAAGAAAAGATGTAGCTAAAGGTAAAAAGATATTGGAGCTTGCGTAAGCTTTGGTATATAAATGTATACTTTGCAAACAGCAAATCTTGCACTATATATCTCAAATTGTAAAAGAGCATTAATTTAATTTTTAAAATAAAATACAAATCACCAACGTATACGTTTTATTCACGTAAAACCCGGGATTTACAAAAAGTAACATTAAAGGAAAACTTAATCATATCACAGAGAATAATTAATTACATTCATTTAATACCAATTCATTCATTCACATTTGTACTACACAGAAATCTACACTCATATGATATTCAATAATTACACTTATTTCTAATTACGAATTACTTGAACACTTCCTTTATAATTAATTTTGGTTTTTATTGTAATCCTTAAATTTGATCCAAAAATAACATTTATATTGGATTTAAGGGACAATTTGATTAACTAAACCTAAAATATACTAGTTTCCATTAATTTCTTCTAAATTTAAAAGAAAGTAGCTCATTTTATTAAAAATGAAATAGATAAGAACAGCAAAGCCATATCTTTTAAATTTAGAAATTTGTAAAAACGAATAAAAGATTTTTGGACATTTTAACCATACGAATTAATGTATAATAGTGTTTTAAGAATATCCTATCATTTGATTGAACTTATACAACATTTTAGAATCACGATCCTATGAAATATATAAACAATATTCGAGACGATATGTTGCAATAAAATCAACTACAATACAAAATTGGATTATAAAAATAAGTATAACTGCAACACTCTTTTAACAAGACAAGGACAGATTAACAACAATCAACACACCCTCTTATAAAACTTATTATTTACAGGATCCACGGCTCTTACCTGAAATAATAAAGTGTTTTATTAAAGCATATAATAATCAGGAATAAGAACTTTCTTTGACCGTTTCCTCGTTAGTTGTTAAGGAGACAAAGTATCAGTACAATATACTGAGTAAATATCGAATCCTTATCAAGCCATTAGAGCTTCCTTCTAAACATTCACCAAGGTGGTTAATGAATAGCCGTTATCTATTCTTTTCATGACGATTTCGGTCCGTCAGGTTCAGTACATATCTCATACCATCAGTTCAGTATATTAGAACACTTACCCAGTCATTCCTCATTACTTTTGCTAACTTCACTGCCCGATTCGCTGACGCTCGTCGAGTGCACACTTATGGAAGTTTCCTTGAACTGGCTGATGAAGTCTAGAAGCTTCTGCAGGTTCCTCTGCGTTTTGATCTGGTCTGCCAACAATTGCCTCTTCTCAGCATTATGTTCGTCCAAGTTTTCCTTCAATGTCGCCGCTCGCGCTTCCAATTTTCGTAATTCAACGCAAAGTTCTATGTTCTTCTCTTGTAGCCGTTTACGTTCCGCTAACTTATCTGAAAATATATGCATGGCATTAGAATCTGACGATAGTGGAATCAATATGATTCAATTATAGATGAGGATGATAACCGGTTTTTATCCGTCACACGATAGATAATAGAGAAGATATTGTTAAAAGATAAATAGGCAGTCCCTCAATATTACGTGACATTCATTCAAATATTTTCGTATATTTTTCCACGTCATAATTCGATATGTCGATCAAATTTTAATCGGAGAGCGAGAGAGATCACGTCCGTGAGACCTAGCATTAGGTATCATGGACGTGAACTATAATAACATTATTATTTTAGTATTTTCGCATTTTGGTCGTCTAAATACAAGATTTATTTTAGTCTGGTGTTTGATTCATTGACTTTTTGAGACGTTGATTGTGTATCTAAGATTTTAATACATCAACTAGCTGATTTCCGCGGTTTCATCCGCGTATATCTCCGAGATTTTCGGGATAAAAGCTCTCCTATGTGAAGGACAAACAGGTTTGAAACAATCTTTGTACAAAACTTCATCCAAATCATTTCATTAGTCCCGAAGTATACTCAATTCAAACAAATATACAAAAAATCAAATCTCTCCTCTTTATAATCCATCCACGACGACGGGTCCATCAATTTTTGAATTTGGAAATATTTTACTATGATCGCAATACTTTGTCCTGATTAGTCTATCTATTTTAGTATGCGTGTACACACATGGGTAATGAGTATGACCCAAATCCGGGTCGCGGGGTGTATTGAGATGGGTCGCGTAATTTTGAAAATCGTGTAATTTGAGCAAACTATGCCCACACACATTTGCCCCAATTATTTTTATATCACTGGAAAATAAATAAAATGTCAGGATCGCGGTCTTCAAAAATTTTTACATTATGGGTCTCCAGCCAAAAAGGTTAAGAAACGCTGCTATAGAACCTCACACCAGCGGAAGCTTGCATACATATACTGTCAACGATTGAGAAAAATAGTAGGGCGCGTCTTCGTGGATGAATTTATCTATAGTAAAAAGATAGTATAGTTGACACTGAGAGTACAGTATATGCAGTACCGGTGTAGAGGTGCGCGTGCCTGGCGGGCGCGGCGGCGCAGGCGGGCTCGGGCAGCGGCGCGCGGCACGCGGCGCAGCGCCCCTCCGCGCCGCACCCCGTGTGCTGCCACACCGAGCACTCCGCACACGGCACCAGCAGCGACGGAACATCTGGAAATTAACCCATTTTAATTCTTCATCCTTCACACTTACTTACTCCGCTGGCGCAGGGACCCAACGTGGGTCTTGGCCGACACGTTCCACTCTATTCTGCGCCATTTCTCGCTAGTTACGAGCCCCAAATTCGTGCAAGTTCTCCTCCACTCTGTCACTCCATTTTTGTAAATTGTCACAGTTCACACACTAATTATTTTTTTTGTTGACTTTTCCTGTGCCCCTCAGTTGCACCTGCGTAACCCGCGGGATTTCCGGTCCTTTCTCGGAATTACACGTACTAGATTATACATGTTACAAAGGGTGAATTTTTTAAGTGGGTTTTCAGGGCCAAATCCTAAACTATGGAGAATATAAAAAAATGCTGAGTCTCGAGGCCAAATTTGACACGAATAAAAACTGGATTTTTCAAAAATTTATTTATCGAGCCAGCCACTAATTTGACAAGAAAATAAACGCGCACAAGCTAATATTAAAAATGATTTGACATCTTACCATTCCTGCCGCAACCATGACAAACTTTCTTAGTAGGCGAGTAGACTGGCTCTACCGAGAGACCAGCTGGTAAAGTTGCCATCCAAGCTGGTTTGTTTCCCCAGCCTAAAACATGAAAATAAAATTGAAGCATAAACATTTTGAAATGTGTGTCAGTACATAATACATATTGTTGATAATTATTTACATTGAAATGCAGGACTTGCATATACATGTATATTATACAACGTCTCGTAAGAGCATCAAAGACCAGCAAAGCATCTGTGATATCTCTTGTCTTTCAGAAGTTCATGGGCGGCGGTGATCACTTAACATCAGGTGACCCACTTGCTCCTTTGCCTGCTCTGTCATAAAAAAAAGAGATAATCATTGATAAAGACGGCACAACTGTATTACAAATGTTACTAACAATATATAATTTTATGATTGAACTGTTTTCTTTTATTTTTTTAATTAAATGGTTTTTGCGCCCAGTTAAACCGTATAGTTTCACGTTTTTAAATATGAATGAGTGGGGGTTGAGTTGTAATTTCAAATGTAATGTAAGAACGCAAGCACAGTTATATAAGGGTTAATGTATCTGGGCTGAGTACAATATTGGCCTACAATAACCTTGATAGATATAAAATGATTATGGTTATTGAATCTGTACCAGTAAGAAATAAGCCATATTATAATCTCTCCCATGTCTAGTCATGAGTCTATTTATTGCAATGAATTTGAAAGAAATCGAGATTTGTGAATATTTAACAGTTTGAATAAAACAATCAAACCATAATGTGATTAAGATTATTACTGTCACATGAAATTATAAAAGTCCATAAAAATATAATACTGAACCTTTGCTTTCATTTATCGATCCTGACGGAGATCCTTCACGTGATGACTTACTTTGATTCTGTAGAAAAAAAAGATTTCACTATAAGAAACAACATATCATTTTTGTGCAAATAATTTGATATAAATCCAATGACTTTATAATAAGAGGTTGACTTCTTGATAATGTTAGAGAAAAGTTATTTGTCTGCTGAAACTAGTCACTATAGTATATTTTTCTTAGTTCAATTTGATAACATAATATTAAAAAAATAATTTTGCTACAAATAAATTGCAATTGAAAATGTTGTGTTAAATTTGAATTAGTTAGTTTTTGTTCATATTATGTAAATGATTTAACTTTAAGCAGTTTCTTCATTATGCTATCTTCATATACAAAGTACCTGTTTTCTTAGTTTAGCTGACCGAGTCTGGGGTGGGTCACTATGGTTCTGTAGATATGGAAATTGATTCAACTTCTTGCGTTTCTAAAATTTAAAAGAAAAATACGTTAACTACGAATAACGCTATTGCCCTATTGAGATTACAGTCTAGCCTTTAAACTTATAAGTAATTTAATTTTAACCTAAGCTGCTAAGTAGAGTAAAACTAAATTTATCCATTGACACTGTTATAGTCTATATTGGAAGAAAGACATTGATATTGTGTTCTTTGTGGGCAGATTATCACATAACTACTTAATTTTTACACCTCAGGTAGTCTGAGGTATTGCAAATGAAATGTATTTAACACATTTCAAATATAAAAGATAAACTAATTTTACTAAAAAATAAAAATGGGCTGTTCGCCATTTTACGATTTCGCCAAATTGATACATTGAAATTTAAGTCAAATTCAAGCAAAAATAAACAATGAATAACGTCATCAAAAATAGGACCACTAAACGTAAAAGGCAGAAGAAATTTAAAAAAATTACTTACAGGTACCATTTCATAATTTCCATAAAGAAATTCATTCCTATTTGCATTGGAAGCCCTCTTGCGGTTGTCGTTTATCCGTTTTTCCATTATTTCTTTTTGCATAGGTGTAACCAGGCCAATGAGTCTGGAAAATATTAAAAAAATACTGAACCAAATGTGCAAATTAAGTAACAAATTTGAAATTATTACTATAGGCTTAAAACTTATATGGACACACATACTGACACTACAAAATGAATTCACAGGTATTATTAAGAAATTTTTAGTAGTACTAATTAATAAACATTCATGTCATGTCATTAAATTACTTTTTTAATTCCACTGCTAGTAGTATAAAATGAAAGTCAATATTATGCCTAACTAATAAGCTGACATTATTTTAGTTTTCAAATCTAAAGAGCATTATCCTGCTTTCTACCATCCTAGTAATATTATAAATATAAATTTATAAGATCAGACACAGAGTAAAATGTTTGTCATACAGCCACATGTTTCGTATTAAGAGAACCTATATCATTTAGAGATTTCAAGGACTCTGGAATTTTAGTGAATGATGAAAAATTTAAAAATATAAATAAAAAAAAATTAATGCTTTATATATAATACCTCCTCATCTACTTAACCTCCTTACCTCATAAAACCTTCTTTGGACACCGGCTCCCCCAGTTCAGGCAGAAGCGGCGGCGTCGGTGCCGGCGACACTTCTGTAGCTGGAGACGAATCTGAATCAGACCGATCAGGCCAATCATTGTCGTCGAATTTTGTTCCCCTGGAAATATTAAAAATGGAAATCTATACATGTAATAAAACTGTAGAAATTGAAATTCTATACATTTGAGTTACTTAAAAAATAATTAGTGGGAGTGTTACTACATCAATATAACGCCCAATAATGTGGTTAGATTTTTTGGGTATGTCTGTATGTTTTTGCGCACATTACATAAAAGCTACTGATCTGATGTATACGCGGTTTTCACAGATGTCTTTGTCTTCTTTCAAGTTAACGTCTCGTGTATAAGAATTTCTCCACCTACCACCTTTGTTCTATAGACCCCAATGCGAGCAAACCTCCGGACAGAATCTAGTGTTTTTATATGTGACTAGTAAGAGCGTCAAGTTTGGTCTTTGTATTCAGAGATTTGATACTTATATGAATGCAAATTTTCTATGTGAGAATGAAAGATGAACAGAGATACTTACAAAAAAACTTCTTTAACTTTATTTAATGCATTTTCAAAATTACTCCTGTCCTCATGTATTAAATTTTCCAGCTGTGGAAAATTTCTTACAAAGCTTTCCTTATGCCTTTCATCTCCATTACTTGTCTCTTTTTC
The DNA here is from genome assembly GCA_001586405.1 of Phoebis sennae. Taxonomy (NCBI): domain Eukaryota; kingdom Metazoa; phylum Arthropoda; class Insecta; order Lepidoptera; family Pieridae; genus Phoebis; species Phoebis sennae. Next base: position 47,586 of record LQNK01001564.1, on the reverse strand, counting down.
AAGAGTTTTTAAGTCATTTTCTAGATCAGATTCATTATTTCCTTCATCAACAACATTCTCTGTCTTGATTTGAATTTCATTCAGTACTGATGGTTTTAACAGTGATGTGGTTCGATTTCGATTACGGTATTGGAGTTGGTGATCCCTCAATTGTTGGGCAATATAATGATTGTCATTCTCAATACTGACTTGTTTATTTTTAGCTCTTAAGCGTTGTTGATACAATTCCAGTTCTTTTCTAAGTCGATCCACCACCAATTTCTGAACAAAATAAAAAAAAAATAAGAAATTGCTCATTTAAGAAATAAATTCTTTAAAAAAATAATATAACTTACTTGTGCTCTCCCTATGGCAACTATCTCTTTTTCAGCCTCACTGACCTTATTTTTCAGATGGATATTCTAAAAAACATACTCAATATTGTTATTACATTTCCTTCTTCTAATTAACAACAAATATATTTATATATATATTAAATAAAAACTTACACTTTCATCTTCTTGAAGGCGTGCAACCCAGACCTAGAAATATTTATAAAAGTATAGCTTAGTCTCTTACAATAATTATTAAATATTTCCAGACATCATCGCAAAATACATAATATTTCGAATAATTTGTAATTAAATTAATCGGTTTATGTAATAAATGTAACTCGAATGACTATTTTATTTGTGAGATCAAAAAACATTACTTAGATTAAGAACAAACAACTTAAAACAAATAACATATACCTGATGCATCCGTATCGCATTCTTCAAGTCTGTTTGAGTCTTACGAATATCTTCCTTTATTTCATTAGAAACTTCCATTGTAAACACCGAACTTTACACAGAACTCTAAAATGTCATTTCATAGTCACACTATTTTTATTTTTATAATTTAAATTGGTGAACTTAAAGAAGTTACAGTCAGTACATTTTATATTATGATATTTTCCAAATTTTCTGCGTATATATAATAATGATGTGAACTAATTATGCTAAAATAATAACAAAGAAAGTTAGCGACCATGTATGATCAATTCTATCAATTAAATTATTACGATGTATATGCTTAACACAATCACACTCATAAAAACAATTAAGATATTTCTTGTTCTTTAAGAAATAGTATCGCAACTTCGATTAAAGTACACGAGTCACTGTTTAATTTAATTTACAATCGACTCCATAGCCGACACTCGTCAGTCGTCCGCTTTTTGCCTTTTGCCTTTCGGTGATCGGTCAACACTCAACAGTCCCAGTAATAGTCCCACTTCCCAGTCTTTTCCGAATTATCGAATCGTTCACCATTCAGCATTCACCAATCACAATAGAAAAATGAAGGGAAATCGGATATTCTCATGATATTCACGACAGAAAAATAATATTGTCAAATTAAAATTGTTGCCTTCCGCTAGCCTTCTATTTAATGTTTGTATTCGCCCTCTTGCTATATTCTTATTTTATTAAATTATGTTCATAGAATGAACTTATATATTGATAATTAAAGGAAGATTATTTAGTTAGATTATTTAATATCACTGAGCAAATATAGTGTGAATTTTTAAAAATTATTTTTGCCGCCTTCTTTTTTACTCTTCAAACTTTTAAGTTATGGTTAAACTAACTTCTAATAAATTATTTCAAGTTAGCAGTCGTTTGTCTATATAAACTCATTATTAACGAAAATATAAATATTAAGGAAACGAAAAGGGTTAACAAGGGTTGCAAGTTGCAACATTTAGTTATGTCAAATTATAAATGTCATATTGCAAAAGTGAAAATGTGCGCCCAGTAAATACCAGAGATCAAAATTAAAATTAGATATTTAAATCGAATTTAATATTCATGCAACTAGTATTTTGGCTTTGATTTTAGCCGGTTCTTTACCTACTACTACAAAAAAGTATTGTGTATAACGTTGGTATTTAATGAACCATATTTGTATCACACTGCCCGCGCCAAGATAGTCGCATTTAACTATTTCTTTAAATTATCAGTTGATGTAACTAAATATAAAAAATGTCTGTGAAACGACAAGCAACTACAGAGCTTAATCATGATAATTGGGATCAAGAAGATTCTACAGAACCCGAGGATACCGAAGGTTTTAAAATGGCTGCAAAAGAAGTTTTAGAGAAACGCGTCATACGAACCGCCAAACGGCGATCGAACATCTCAAACAGTGATGTAATTATAAGTTATTGTATTTATTTTTTTTTTGTGAAAGTTGCCAGTGACCCCATAGGTTGGCGATATGTGTCTACATGTAGATTTCCATTTTCTGTTATCTTGAATGATCTAGATCTACATAGAAAACAATGTTTCAAAAGTACAAGGCACATTTAAAATCTATAAGAATTAATCTAATTTAGGTTCATGTTATGTTATATAGTTGTTGACAATGTCAGGAAGAAAGTTTTGTATTCAAGTTGATACCTAAGATTCATATATTTTCAATGGAGGCTGTTTGAATATTGAATTCTATACTTTGATCAACTATTACTTTGAAACATAAAGCTTACTAAGCTGTCATTTGTGTGATCAGATATAATTTTTATACAACCTGATCTATTGTACTCTAATTATAAAATATATCAAGGAAATTTAATCTGATAGAGAAAATTATAGGTTAATTCATAAATGCACTTTTTACCTTGTCAAAATTTTAAAGTTATCCTACATCATGTAAGCAAAAATCCTCTCTACATAATTAAATTATTATTATTAAGTTTGGAACACTTAGGTCGCACATAGCTATGGTTATTTCTAAATAAAATAAACAATTCCTCTACACAAACTATCAGAACTATGTATTAAGTAATGTTTTATTTTTCAGGGACAAAAGAGTGTATTCAGTGGATTTGGTGGCTTCAACAAGGCACAAAAAACATCTTTTGATTTTTTGGCTAACTTAACAAATGGAAACAAAGCCAATACATCAAGCCTATCAACTCCAAACACTCAAGGAGGTCTATTTGCGTCCAAACCCTTTTCTAGCGAGAGTTCAATTGGTTTTGCAGGTCTTGGAACTTCAACCCCAAACCCGTCTAAGACCACATCCACAAATCAAACACTACTTTTTGGTAAAGCAGTAACAACCTCAACAGAATTAAATTTTCCAAGTACAGAAACTAAACCAGATGCCAAAGTCAGTCAAAATGAAAGCCCATTCAAAATTCAGACTAGTTCAACAACTGCAAGCACTTTTAGCCTTAGTGCAACCAAAACTAGCTCTCCTAGTGCAACACTGCAGACTACCAGTTCTCCATTTATTGGTCCGAGTTCTGGTTTATTTTCAAAGTCGTCCCCATTTAAAATATCATCAGCTTCATCAAAAAATAGTATGTCACCTACCAAAAATGATAATACTCTTGAAAAAAAGGGTTCAAATGATAAAAAAGAATTTGGTGGAGATAAAGAGGAAATTGACGAAAAAAAATTAAAATATTACAAGAGCATTCAAGGACTGAATGTATCAGTTTCAGATTGGATAAAAAAACATGTAGAAGAAACACCTTTATGCATCTTAACACCAATTTTTAAAGATTATGAAAAGCATTTGAAAGAAATTCAAGATGAATATTTTAATAGTAAAGAATCAAAACCTAATGGTGAAAAAGGTGATTTTAAACAAAATTTAACTACCCATGATCCAAAAGCTCAATCTGCTTCTTTTACTGGAACAAGTGTATTTTCGAACTCATCAACTCCACCTCAAAGTAAAAGTGTTAATACACCAGAGAAAACAAATATTTTTGGTTCCTCACCTAGCAATAAACCTGAAAATGCAGGCAAAGTGGGATTTACTTTTGGAAATATTTCAAAATCTCCTACACTTTCTTCAAACCCAGATCAGACTTCAAAAGTAAACTCCGGCTTTTCATTTGGAAGTGTTTCAAAAGCTCAAAGTTCAGATACTTCTTCCAACTCAGATCAAACATTGAAAGCAAGTTCTGGCTTTTCATTTGGAAGTAATTCAACAACTACTTCCTCTTCTGGCATGTCATCAATACCAACAACTAAAACTGGTTTTAGTTTTGGAATGACTCCAACATCAAAAGCTTCAGGATCTACAGATGCCTCAGCTACAAGCACCAATGGCACCTCCTCATTTTCGTTTGGTGTTGGTAAACCATTCAGTTTTAATTCAAACATACAAAAGAAAGAAGAAGAATCTACTCAAAATAATACTAATGAGGATGAAGATGAACCTCCCAAAGTTGAGTTCACACCATTGGTTGAAGAAAACAGTGTTTTTGATAAGAAATGTAAGATATTCTTTAAGAAAGATGGAACTTTTGTTGATAAAGGTGTGAGCACACTCTACATAAAGAAAATAGAGGAAAGCAGAAAACATCAGCTTTTAGTAAGAGCTAACACTAGCTTAGGCAATGTATTGCTTAATATGGTTCTTAGTTCATCAATTCCCACTCAGCGTATGGGCAAAAATAATGTTATGCTTGTTTGTATTCCAACTCCTGATGCAAAACCACCTCCAGTCCCAGTTCTTATAAGGGTGAAGACATCAGAAGAAGCTGACGATTTATTAGATGTATTAAATAAATACAAAATGTAATGTGATTACATCATTTAATGTAAAACTGCAATATTCAGTTTAAATTTCAGTTATGTTTTTTTTTTACATTCCACCATTTTTATAACCACATTATGTGAATCATACAATTTATTATATAAATATTATGGTTGATTCATAAGACATAAGAAATATCAATTCAAGTAGTACTCAATGTCATAGCGTGTTCTGTCATGGATAAAGTTGAACACAATTTGTTCTAATATTTTAGAATAATATGTAAAATTTGATTGATTCATGGTTTTATATAACATAAATAAATAAAATGAATAAAAATTAGATTTCTTTTAGTATTTTTTATTTAAACATCTCATTACTATCCAATTATACTATTACAATTTATACATTAAGGTTTTTATATTACACATTTGTTAAGATATTTACCTTAGAGATAAAATATATACTCTATCGAACTTTTATACCTTCAATCCATAATTTGATATCATTTAAACAAATGTAAAGAAACTATGTCCCAATCATCAAACCACTTGATGAAATCTGCCCTAATCCCATTTGAATTCTTTGCATATGAGGCTCAACACTATTTTGAAATATTCTTTGATATTTTGGTTCCAATTTCATTTTTATTTGTTCCATAGTACCTTGTAATACGCTTAATTCATAAGCATTCTGATCAGAGTTAGATAAACTTTTAACCTGTAGCATTAAAGCTGTTAAATCAGTAATCAGATCTATTACATTGGAATCTTTAACCGAATTATTATTGTTATTTGCTACAAGTTCTGATGCTTCCTCTTTGCATTTTTCTCGAAGGTGAGATGGAGCCAACATAGCTGCTAAGCTAGGACCTGGTGCAATCTGTTGACAATATACTTGTATTTCATTAATATATTCTTGTAAATCCATATTCATTCTTTCTAAATCAATAACAATTGCGGCATATTTTCTCTCAAAATCTTCAGGTGTTTTTTGATCAAAGGATTTTCGTTTTTCTGCTTCACAGTTCAATTCTTTCAATTTATTGATCTTACTTCTTTTTGCTTGCAATATTTTTGTTAATTTAACAATTAATTCAAGAAATCCATATGGATATGACCCAAGATTATTATCAGTAGGTTTGGTAATATCATTACAACCTATCATTGGATCGCCCTGACCCTTATTTTTTGACAATGATGATTGATATAAATTAAATATATCTTGCATAGGACGTGGACGAAATCTCTGAGTTATGCTGGACAAAAATATTGAATCTGGTGGTTCATTTGATAAAACTTCATAATCAGGAACTGAATGTGTACCTAATTTAGGCCTTTCAAATGTTATTCTATAAGTATTGTTTGATGTGTCTACAGCATCAATGACACCAGTGAATAAACCATCTTGTGGTTTACGTAACCTAGCTGTAACCTTTGTTCCAACAACTAACTGCATTGGAATTTCATTAGGTAAATCTTTCACACATATATCTGCAGTTTTTCTTTGTTGAATATATCTTATAAGTTTCCTTTTTCTATCTAATTCACGCCTTTCTTCTTCAAAAAATGCTTGAGAACATCTGCGAGGTTTACCCATCATTTGTCTTATTTTAGCCCATTGAACCTTTGTGAGTTTTTTATTAGCTAATTGTGGAAATGATTCCTTGAGACAAATCATAAAGTCATTCTCTCCATCAAACAAAGCTTTGTCAATGTTACTATAAAAGTATTCAAAGCAAACCCACTTATGTGCTTTAGGAAGTTTCAAAAGATTCCTTAACCTCATTCCAATTCGTTGACCACTTTTACGATCAGGAGATTGGGTTTCTGTTTTATCCTCATTACTTTTTTGTTTTGCTGGAGATTTGGTAGGTGATTTTTGTTTTTTTGCACTGGATTGTTTAACAGGTGTTTTCAATATTTTAGGAATGCGCTTTGGTGATTGTCTTGGTGGTGAAGTATTTACAAAGTCATCAACAAATATAAATCTGTTCTTTTTTCTAATTCTTGCAGGCATACCTCTGGCATTAAGCTTTTGCATTGGTTCACTTGGTGTTGGTCTTGGTGGCAATTCCGTGCCAACTCTGTGTAGTCCAAGCGCAGCTGGACCGAAAGCAGGTGGCACATCATCTTCCTCGGGTAAATCCATATCCATGGGTTCATCCTTGACTCTCATATGCATCCTCGAAGAAGATTTTTCATCGCCTACAAATTGAAAGAATACTTCATACAATATTATGCATTACTACAACTTTTATCAGCAAAAGATAGTCATAAACAGTTTTTGAAATTATCTTTGTGCATATCTTAACAAGTGTTTAAGCGAAATAGGTAATTTGTAACATTTATTAGCTGACAATTCTTCGGAAAATTTGAATTTTTTCAAATTTTGAACCTCAATAACGAATACGGAAATAGGTAGTATAATGAAAAAGTCGTAGAAAATTAATATTTGAATTTTTGTAAAAGGAATTTATTCATATAGTTTTTTCTTAAGAACATTGCAAGTAATTTAAATAAAATCAAAATATAAACAAACTTACTTTCCCACTTATCCGCCATGTTGATGTCGTAAATTTGATTTTGAAGACGAGAGCGCCACCGCCAACTTTATGTCGCCAAAATTTTCTATCTACATTATGGTAAAAGAACGTAAAAAATAATTGCTTATCTAAAGAAATATTAATAATTAAATTTTTAACTACCCAAAATTGCTAAAAATTTAATGATAAAAATTTTAGGGTTCAAGTTATACTGATATGAGGAGATCATTCACGATGCGACTGATTGTATAGTTTACATTTTTATGACATATTGTGCCATTTATTGAATAACTTTGGAGAGTTTCTCTTTTTATTAAATTTAATATGGTAAAATCAGCATACAATATAATTTTTTTAGCACTTTTTGATGTTGTTAATATCAATTTCTTGAATAATATGTCAATAAAAAGTAAGGCTAGTCGCACACACGCAATAATATTGTCAATTCAAATTTCAAAGGTTGACTATAATCTATATGAGTATATGACATATAACATAAGCTAGTTAACTCTTTTTTATATTTGGTCTTAAATTTTTAATATTTGATCTACTATTTAGCTATCGAATTATCGATCGGTGAAATAATACGGATTTTTTTATATTTTTTTAAAGACTCTCGAGACTCCTCTGGTCATTTAATGATATTCTTCGTAGTTTATTCAGTAAATTTACAGTTATTTTGACGTCATATTATGGACGTTAGTTTTTTTAACGTTCCAAGTTTAATGATAAAAACACATTTTTTTGATTTGAACTTTTATAATAATCTTACGATTTCAATGATAATAATTGTAAGCTATTATTGCGTTTGTGCGGCTAACCTAACAGCCGATGACAATAAATAACTATTAAAAAAATTATTACATTACGATATCGATTATCGATTATTGCAATTTGCTTACAAGTTGACATTCACAGTTGCAAGTGGTGTCATGTTTGCAGATTTTGACGTAATTTTGTCATATATTATTTAGTTTTCTTGTGATCCATATAATTATTATTTTTAAAAAAGTCTTGGGTCAATAAATCATTATTAAAGTCCAAAAAAATATTTTCAAGCAATGTTAATGTATTATCTTATATATAGGGGCTTATTCATAAGTCATACATTTTTGCGTTCTATACCAATAATAAGCGCCAAAGAAAGTTGTAAAGAAACAATAGTAATTTGTATGGATTATATTGCTCTATTAGAGACGGGACGAACGGCAACAAAAGCTTTGGATGTTATTAAAGGCAGTACCGTTACTTTAATATGT